>MEHQ01000807.1:172281-449181 GCA_008828725.1 Saccharina japonica
CGCCGCACCGGCCACGCGTACCACCGAGCTCGTGCGCCTCGGACGCAGTCCACACCAAGCTCGTCGAAGCTCCGGTACGGAACACCAATTCCTCCAGCGCGCTTGGCGGACTGCAACCTCTCCCACCAGGCTTGCTTCTGCAGGAAGGTACGCGGTCGAGGTCATGATACATGTTCCACAGCTCCTCGCGCGCGCAGCCGCTCTACGGGCATCCCTTTCCTTGCTGACGACATCCAGCTCCAACATCAGGTCCTTCATCATCTGCTGCCGAAGCAGTTCGCTCTCCCCTGGCATAGCACTACCCCTCCTAGTCGTCGACCTCGGCACTACTGCCAGCTGTACCTGCGGCTGCTGGAGCGCCGGCGTTCCAGCCTGGGCACGTTGCTGTACTCCGGCGCGTAGACGATAGTGGGCTGGAGTGCACTGCCTGGCCATGTGACCATAGGCCAGGAACCCATCGCACACGCTGTTTGATGCAAAACAAATCGCTGCCTCATGCCCTCGAGCCCCACAGCGTTTGCACGTGTAGAAAGCGCTCATAGACGCTCCTGGAGGTAGAGGGGACTCGGGCTGGTACCAGCCGTTTCCGGCGTTACGAGTCCAACCAGTGCCCCCCGGCCTTTGCTGGTGCTGTGCTGATCCTGCGGCTGAGGTGGGTGCTGCTGCTGGCAACTGTGACCTCCACCCCAATCCTGCTGTGCTGTGCGGCAGGCGCCTCCAACTGCTGCTGCTGCTGCTGCTGCCTGCTGCACGCGCTCTGCTGCTGTGCTGCTGCTGCTGCTGCCCGGTGCCTCAAAAAAAGACCATCTCCATAGTCAATCTCCCCATACTCACCGCCCCTCTAACACAGTATAGCGCTCCAGCGGCCTCCGGGCCCGAAGCACGACGATTGATCGTGTTTGTATAACCGCTGTCAAACATGCTCTGTGTAGCCACGTGCCTATACCGTGAGTCGTCAAGGAGAAGGTGGTAGATAATATACACTCGTATCACCACGTACCAAATACACACCAGGTGAGCCAATACCGTTTTGTCAGAGGCCCATCATAAACACCACACACAGGAGGTAAGCCGCACCAGGTTTGTCACCGGCTGCACCCCTCACACATATACGAGCAGTATCATTCTATCAAAGCCCGGGTCTCATCATCATTGTATCGCAGACTGCTCCCAGGAAGGAGACAGCAACCCACGCGAGGCATCATCTCAGATCATAATGCCTCGCCATACTATATAAACCCCAATCTCCGTATACCAATGTATGAAACCGCCACATATCGGGAAACCAGTATCGAGCAACCGCATACCACAAACATAACACCTCACAGAGAAAAATACTGGAAAACTTTGAGAACCCAACCAAATTTTTGGTTTATGTTTTTACCACTCACACGTCGGACATACCCTCTATGTATCATCTACAGTAGGTCTCAGCTTACCGTTGTGATATATATGTTCCACAAGATCTGTGTACTGTAGTGCATATACTTGACGGAGAACATGTCTCTATTATGACCCCGGTCCGGTAACGTGACCAGGGCGGGTGGGCCCGTTACAGCAGAATTGTCACCGATCCCGGCTGGGGTAACACCGAGGTTACAGAACACACGGAAAGGTTTCACTCCTCAACTCAGGAGTCACTGCACCTAGTATAAGTTAGAGCAACATTGTGTTTGTAACTGTTTTTTTTTGCTGCACACCTCCTGAGGAGTTCATTGGCGATGCATACCTCATCGGGATGCGCTCGACAAAAATGCGTATCGTATACAGTTTGTGGGCAGGCTTGCCTCCCCGGGGCAGTGGTCGCGACCATATAACTTACTTCAAAGTCCGGTTTTTTAGTTTAGATATGGAAGTCATCAACTGATAAACCCCCAGCAAACAGGTGCTGCCTCTACCGCACCACGCCTCGAACCAAGTCAAGTGTGGTCGTTACCATGTCGGTGCTGGAAGGAGACGGGGCCACACCGTTCGGACCTTAATATAGTGTTCTTGGCCGAGAGCCCGCGACGCACAACGTACAGCAGGCCCTCCAACACGCCGCTCGGCTGTTAACATGAATAGCAATCGGCAACATTGTAGCGTTGTCCATGTCGAACACCTCGAGCTTGAATAGGTTGAAGCTTACCAGATGAGCGGAACGGGTTCGTCGGTTAATATCAGGCGTCGGGCCGATGCTTCAGATTGTAAATCCGCCGTGGAACTACAGCAGTAGTAGAGAGGTGTATTTGGCCAAGCGGATGACACATACAGTAGGCAGAGTGCGCTTAAAGAACAAAACAAGGGGCACGTAAAGCGTTGCCGTGCGGAGATCGAGGGAAATGCGGTAAATACAGGCTGCGCCTACATGGACAATACATGGACAATACTATTGTCCCTTGGCCTCATGATATCAACGCAAGGTCAATTGACCGAGCGCCGGTGTGAGCGAAAGGAACGGCTAACTCAGGTATTACTGCCAGAGAGTTTCAAGTCCTTTCGTGCGAGCCGTTTGGGATCGGCATCGTCGCGAGCCTCGGCCAGGGTTGGAACAATAAAACGACGACAGAATGGCGAACAATACTAAGCAACGTGTTTATCTCATTATCCCACTTGTAGGTTCGCCGACGGGAACCACCCATACTCAAAACCTCAATTATTTTACGACATGCTCGAAAAACAACACACTAAGCAGCCCGTGCTTTGTTCACTCTGTGGACCAGCGAACCGCCGTCTGCTACTCGAAACCACGCCCGAGTTTATTTTCAACGCCCTATCTCGCACTGCTACATGTAGGTGTCGTCTTGTTTGAGTTTATATGCCCTGTACTTCTCAATTGCCTCCGATGTCAGATCAATTCCGTGTTCGTATTCGCGCCCCGACCCAAGGGCACCACGGCCCAAGAGCCTGGCAATCGAATCGATGCGAACGCGATACTTTACTCTACAACGTGCGATGGCATCGAACATCCCTAAGTTTACAGCCACGACACGTGCCCTGCTCCACACTAACACCACTGAGATACTGTACCACCATATCATAAAACACGACCGGCCCCAAGAGGCTCCCATCGAACGTATGGCTACCTACCTTATCGCGACCTTTACCCCTCTTTTTAACACCAACCGGCCCAGACTCCGCGTGATAACCATTCTCCCCTCCCCCGGTGTCTTCTCAATCCGATACAGCAGAATGGGCAACTTATGTGCTCCCCGTGGGTAGCCGAATGCCCGAAACACATCGAACTCCTTCCCGATACCCCCGGTACACTGCATACTTGGTACATTGGGCGTTATAAACATATCACGAATATTAGCATCATCCAGTATCGTGTGGTGTAAACCATTTCAACTACAATGCATTAGCTGTATAGCTCTACGTGCGGTGCTCGCGAGCATCGACCACCAAGATTTTTGTTTCTCTCGAAGGCGTACAGGATAGACCCGTTTTAAGGGTCCGTCGAACTGCGTATCCGATCCCCGACCTGCAACACCATACCAGTGTCACGCTATCGTACAAAGTTGATAACAACCATAAAACACTACAAGCACAACATACCCAATACACGGCAACATACCCAATACACGACCTTACGTTATACGGCATCAAGCATACTACAACTTCAGCTTCAACTTCGTGACCAAGGCCACCAGTCAACGGAAAACCCGCTCAAAACCCGTTAACAGAGTTAGTTGATTCGCACAACATTTATCCCGACAATCCCGACAGCACCTGCGCTATTTATCCCGACAATCCCGACAACACCTGCGCTACTACTGCTACTGTGTGCCATGTACGCGCGCAAGGCTAGATGAAAAAAGTTTGAGCTATTGCATAGACTCACCTCAAAGCATACATGACAAAGAGCTCTGAAGCTACGCCTAGAGGCCATGCCCCCTCAGCACACGGCCGACTAGCCTACGGCAGGCATTGAAAGGGGGGCACTCCAGGGCAATAAATACAACAACCACTCCCAACATAACGCAGGCGGGTAGAAAAACACTGCTACCAATCTACCCGTAGTGCCTATTTACGTGATAGGCACATATATATACACCATCAAAAGTGCAGGAACGGCCGGGACAGGCAGGAAAAAAGTAGATGAGTCGTGTATGTGACACCCGCGGTCATTCTACAGCAGCTGCCACCGTTTAGCAAGCAGGGATAAACGCAGCGTCCGAGCTGTCGTCGAAGCAAGCCCCTTGCGTGACCCTCAGCTGCGCAGCGTCCAGGCCGGTGTTGCCGGACAGGACGGTTCCCGTGCTGTCCTGGAATTTGATCTTGACGGGGTCCTTGAAGGTGTTGTCGATGAACTCGGTGCCGTCAGCCGACCCGAGCTTGATGCTCTCCGTACCGCCGATGATGGTGTTGTCTATGATTATGTTATCCTTCATCCGACCGGAATCTACCACCCAAGGCGCGTCCGACCCCTGGTAGGTGTACACATTGTACCTGGGAGTGCGGGAAACAATGACGGCGGTGTGGGGGGTGGCACGGTTGAGTTCCGAGTTGTACGCATACAGATGCCATTCAACGATCGCCGGAATCAAGGGGGGGGGCGGGAGAACTCATGTGTTTCCTGCATTTTGTCATTCCACCAATGACCGCGCCTCCCCTTGTCGTGATTATGGCAGACTTATGGACGATGTGGCATGGGCCACAAATAACTGTGGCCTTAGACATATCACTTGACGACATACAAGGGACCAAATCCCAAACTTAAAGCGGGGGGGTGGCTAGGCAGCAATGTCCCGGACGCTTGCGGGGGCGTATCACGTTATGAGACTCCTCGCCTGAGGAGCTTTACAGACGCGTGCTACGAGAGAGGTTTGACCGTTTCGGCTGAAAATGTTTATGCACGACGCGCCTCCTATACTCGAACTACGTCTGACTTTCATTCTTGTGTTGGCAAAAACTTTTCAATTTTTACTCAGGCCATGGGACCGCTCATCTGGTATCACTTACCTATTTTCCTCCAAAATCCGTTTTCTGGATGTGAGGTACAGAGTTCCTCAAGGGACCACCCTCACAAAAAAACCTGTTGCACCTCTGCCGTAGCCTGCGTCTACAGTGTACATATAGCCTCGCCAAAAACAGGATTTCCATTCTAAAAAGGGTGCACAAAACGATGAACAACCCTCCATCCATGGCCTAGATATTCACCCAAAACAATACTGCTGAAGCACGAACGAAATTTCATCAATATTGGGTAGTTCCGCAGTTGAGGGGAGACCGTCAGCCAATAACGTTTCGAACCAAAAGCCGGATGTCCTTGTCGCGTGGCACGCGTCCCCGCGCTCTGCGTTTTGGTCGTGAAACAGGGCATGCTGTGGGTTTTCACCTGGTCGAGCCACTGATGAGGTTGTTGGAGAATACATTGTCGGCGCATCCCACGGACATCCTGATGCCGTACTTGTTGTTCTCGAAGGTGTTGTCGGACACGTCGGCGTTGAAGCTCTCCATCATTGCCATCCCAGCGTCGCCGTTGTCGTGGACGTAGTTGCCTGAGACGGCGTTCATGCGCAGAGGAATTCGTCGGTTAATTTTGAGATACATAAAAAACAGCCACAGCCGAAACCAAATAGGTAACCGTACACATCAAAAGCATGTTCACGCAGACCCATATTTTAGAAACACACGGGGGTAGACAACGGACCTTGTGGCTAGCTACTGTGCGTTCATTATGATATAGTGTCTTCACAGGCGTAAACGGTAGACAAAGTCATTCGAAATAAGCAAGGGTCTGAGCGCTGTCAGACTGCCTGTTGCATGTAGTTGTGGTGTAGGACGAATTATATGCAGTTCGACAACGTTTCTTACCTTTGACGATGGCGTCGTCACCGCTTCGGTGCAGGAATATGCCGACAGACTTTGCAGCACCGCCGTAGACCTCGTTTCCCTGGTCATCGCAACAAGGGGAAAAAAAACAGGGTTATTGTGAGTGGCGCCCGAATTTGGCGGCAAAGGGAGGATAACATACGCAGGAGACATATCTAGGGAATGGTGCAGCAACCATGACAAAGCGAGGACGCATGTAACGATAGGGGTGGCCCCAATACTTTATTCGGCTCCTCGCTCGAGGACCTCTATACCCGACAAAAAAAAAACTACGACCTTAAGAATAATTAATTTGAGCAACACGCCGATAGACGAAATGCCATGGGCTACGTAAAAATATCTCGAAATAATGTGTAAACACACAAATGTCAACACAGCGTAATTCCCCTGCCGAGGAGCCCCCGTCTGCCAGAAACGCCTACCGCACTGTAAAGGCGTGACCAACGTATGCGCTGTGCTCAGTCAGACACGCCTGGAGTACAAACCTACCCCTCCAACCGCACTGTAGAGGTAGAGGCATGCCTTGCCTTACGTTGGGTAATTCCCCTGCTGAGGAGGCCGTCAGTCATAAATTGATATGTGTCACTAACATGCTCTACCCCTTTCATATAACGTGTTGGAGGAGTACTCGAGCGCGATATACATCATGCTACGCTTTCGAACTATGGTGTATGTTCATCGCTCGGTGAATTCGTCACTGGACGTCAAAACATTGTGTTGATGCTGTAGGCATGGTTAGCTGTGTTCTTAGAACCTGCGTGTGATGTTACCGCAGACGGGACAAAAATATCGGGCGACGATACCGCCACCACAACACGGTATGTTTACGATGTAAATTAAAGTGCTGCGTTAAACTCGTACATACCTGGATGGACACCCCGTTGCAGCGCTTGGAGGCGATGATGCCGTGGTTCACGTTGTTGTAGACCTCGTTGTCGTGGATGGTCAGGAAGTCGCTGTCGTCGTGGGGGTCGAAGCCGTACGCCGTGTTGTCGTGCATCTTGTTCCTCCTCCAGTCTCCGTGCTCGTGGCCGTACGTGTACACCCCGAAATGGTTGTGGTGGATGTCCGAGTCGTAGATATTGCCGTAAACGTTGACGTCGTCGAACACGTCGGGGTTACTCAGGTCCTTGCAGAACCCTCGCACCTGATGATAATAAGAGTGGGTTTGGGTTTGTTGAGTTGTGCTCTTTGTATGGCGGGGGTGGGAGTTCAAGAACACACGCGCCGTTTTGAGCGGTTTGAGCCTTTTAGGGGCAACAGGGGTTTTGTTCGCGGAGTGTCTAAAATAAAAACGTTGGATTATGCCAATGTATATATCACGGACAACAGTTCGAGATCCATGCAAATATCGGCCTTTAAACGTGTCGCGCAGAAGGTGCAATACCCCAACGCATGATACCTCTGGCGTCTGTTGGGAGGACCACTGCCACTCGGTTAGATGCCTTTTATCGGTTATTCGAACCGATACTTCGTAACGGCATGCCGAGGTTGCAGTAACATCTACCCGACCAGAGGGGTACTACATACAGTAGTACAGTAGTTTTACTGTAGATCTCAGAAGGGTGCAAATAAGTGCGTTCCTCTTTCACGACGTTTCCCTTTGAAAAAATATTCACAACAAGGAACAAAGAGTAAACAAGAACCATGCAAGCTAAAGATGCCCACGGCTACGCCATAAACCATCACAACCAATTCGAGTCCTATGCATGTCGTATGTACGAAAACGTGTATACTGCCCCCCTCCCGCTTACCTTCCACGTGAGGCCGTAGCTCTCGCCGTCGTGGTACCCTAGGTAGGCCATTTCGCTGTCCTCGATGTCCATCCGCGCTTCTCCCATGTTGCTCTTGGCCCTGCCGTTGCAGTCCTCCTTGCTGTCGGTGATCACCTCCGAGACGGCGCTGATGTACGACCGGCCATCGTCTTCGTTCTCGTCGGGGGCGTTTTTGGAGGTATCCCAAGCGAACACCTGAGGACGGAGGAGCAGAACACGTCGTATCGATTTGGTGGAATACGCGTGAGCTATTCTTGGCGGTGCACGGCAGCACGCAAGGGGTTGTTGCATGTGCCCGCGTACCGGTACCCTACGAGAGCACCTTGTAAGTGTATCTCGGGTGTACACGTACTATGTTGTTACTGCAGTTGTTCGTATAATGTGACATCGATAAAAAGCTATGGGTTTGTATGTGGTTGCAAATGATACGAGATGGATGGTATGCTGTGTACCTCAGCTCGTTAGGTAGTCCCGTCCCCTTGCGTACTGGTACTGCTGCACTGCTGCTTCTATTTGTTTGTACCACAGGTAAATAAAGCAGTACATCGGGTTGTTGAGTACATCGTACGACTTGTTTACTGATTTCTACGCGTACGTATCGAGGCATGTGTTGCTATTTCGTGACGAGGGGCTACGCGGTATTTTCAGGGAATTGGGCTCTAAAATAAGGCAGAGAACACCAGCATCATAATACATCACGCGCGATCGAAACTTCACAAAAGCTTGCATACACGAGACTCATCGAAATTGTCGATATTTTCACCCTTGACAGCCCAGGTGTCTTACAAATGACGAACATTTTCGGAACTACCGCCGTGAAACCCCAACCTACCCATCAAGGCATGCCGAAATTGAACACATCTAGGAAAACATGACAAAAATGTGCGAACTATTGCTGGGTCCGCAGACAGGCCGACAGCTTACTACGTACGTCTATGTGCGTCCGCTTGTGTCTCAAGGAGTCAATTGTAAACGAAACACGGCATGACGACGCGACTCAACGAGTATACTCGTACTCGCACGTAAAATACGTGCAGGACTGTAAAAATCGCAACAAACCCTACTACGTACATACAGTGGGGGTCCCCCAATAAGGCGGTCTGAGTAAGGCGGTATCCCGATATAAGACGGTCAAAATCGCTTGGCGCGACTGGGAAATTGTACTCATAACCTGGAATGAATAAGGCGGCTTCCCGCTATAAGGCGGTAGTAGTGTTCTGGCACACCACCGCCTTACTGGGGGACCCCTGCTGTAATCACTCCAGACCGTTTGCTGCGAGAACTAACCTTGGTGCTCAAGAAATCCAGACTGCCACCGTAGGCCCGCAGGTTGATGACTGCATCGCTTGTGCTCAATAGGCGCAGCTCGTCGACATCGCCCCCGGCGGAGGTGCCATGCACCTGTGATAGCCAGCAGTCATCAGTGAGACACAGACGATAATTGAACGACGCGGAGGGTTGGGGGGGCGTGGACAGGGCAAGTATACTCGTAGGGTTAACTTTTTGTTGTGAGTTACAAACTTTTGTTTCTGGTCTGCAGGACGGAATCACGTATTCCCTGGGATATAGGTGTGTGCCCATTGCTTTTGCGTATATCAAGAAAGAGCAGGAGTCAAGATAGCGAGTACGTGGAAAATCGCCAACCACGTGCTACGTCAAGAAGACCTGCTGCTGCTACATTCACAGGGAGTATGAAGTATATTTGTGTCCTTCGTACCCCTTACCTATCTATGTGCCCCTTTCGTGTGATCTGCTGTTTCGGTACACGTGATGATATGGGGCGAAACCAATCGGAAATCGTTCTACAAGTATTATCGTCTCGTCGACCCTGGTAGCATCCAGGGGAGTCACCGGCCAGTAGTCAGTCGCGAGGAAATGTACCTAACAATAACATCATGGAATATTGCCACGCAGCTAGCAAAGATGAATATCGACCGGTTGGGAGAGTTCACAGCTGACGTGTTTCTTAGTTTATTATTAATCATCGCGATACGAGTATACTTCGGTATATATATTCGTAGCAGAACAGCAGTATATTCGCAGATTACAGCATCAGCAGTAGTAGTAGTAGTACCAGGTAAAAAATAGCGGGATTTTTGTTTTTATCCTGAAGTTTTACAGCAGCAGTACTATCTGGTACGTAATATGTCCATTATTTCACGAGAGAGAATGGTTGGAGCCTGTGCGTGTGCGTGCCCTGCAACCGCGTGCGATCACGGACTAGACTGGTGGTGAACAACAATAACGTAAACTTGTTAATACCCAATGCTCGTATCACCACTTTCCGCTGTTCATGTGGTGTTTGAAATAATTATTCTGCACACGCATACACGTAGCGAGCTCGTATCATGATCCTACCTGCTGCTGTACTGCTGCTGTAGTTTCTTCGCGATTTTTCTTTTTGCGAGCTACCTCGTACTACAGTTCAGTTCGTAGTTTGTACCTGGTACGTTCCGAAACACGCTGCTTGTTAGATACCGCCAAAAATACTACCTTGTACATCCATCAGAAGAGTCCTCTACAGCATATGTACAAATTTTACTACACATCACTCCAGCTATCGCTGCGTAATACCAGGCATATATTATGACCTTAACCCCGTTAACCCTCACCTGGAGAGTAATGCCGTCTTCGACCCACAGACTCTCGGTTAGAAGCCAAGTTCCCGTCGCGGTACTGCTCACGTCGCCGCTGCCGGACTTCACCGGGTACAGAGGAGCGCGGCCCTCCATGTTCTCCCAGATTTGCGTGAGCGTCACGCAGCCGCCGCGAGTAGCGCCGTCCGCCGACTCGAGGTACACCCGTTCAGAGGAGGGGGAATACCGGATGGACACCGTGGCGCTCGGGTCACACTTCGGTTTTGGGATCGGCTTGTTCGGGGAAGCTGTGTCAGCCGCATCGGCTACTCGCCCTGCCGCAGCCAGAAGCCCCATCATGATGGCTGCCGTTCGAACCATTGTTGTTGTCGTCGTTGTAGTGTTGGGGGTCATGTTGAACCTCGAATATGTGTGAGTCGTTGTTCGTCACTCCCCTCCTCCAGATGTACGTATGTGTATTTTTGTCGTCCTTTTGTGCAGGGCGAGGGGATGGCGAGAGGATGGAATCGATGTGGGAGAGGACGAGCAGGTGGGTGAGTGACTGAGTGAGTTGGTGGGCGGGGGTGGAAGGGGGAGGAGGGGGGAAGCGACAACCCATCGGGCTCTCGGAATCCGAGCGGAGAGTCTCTTATCACACAGTACAGACGGAACGATAATCGTTGCAAGTGGAATTGTCGGCGCAGGCGACTTCAGGGCTAACAAAAACACTCGAACGCCGGATGAAAGATGAAACACACAGCACACTATAGATCTATACATGAGTATTAATAGTTTGAGTTGTGAGGGAATTCGAATTGTAAATATCAAGACAACTGCCGCAGTACTGCTGTACCAGCATAAATATAATACACTTCGTTTGTTTTTATCGTTTGCGGACTGCGATGTTGCGAGGTCATGGAAATTTCTTTGGCTTTGAGTTTCTGTTCAGTGGTACAGCAGCAGCAGCAGCAGCAGTACTTGGTACACCAGTAGCATACCCTGGTATTTAGGAATTTTCCAGCGTCGTATTCCAGCATCAAGGGAATTGTGTCGATATAATTCCAAAAAAAATATGAAAACTATTTCCTCGAATCGTCTGATATAGAACCAAGTCCGGATTGTAACTACTGTATAATAGAACCCTGTCTGTGATTGATGTGGTGAGTGTTTAGTGTAAAAAAAAGAAGCTATATAATTAAGTGTTCTTTGCTCCCAACATCATCAGATCAATACACCACGCTGTGCTGTCCGTGGGCGAAATATGGTATACTATTAGAAACTACACCTCTACTGCTGCTGTACTGGCAAGGATAGTTTTATCAATCTTGTTTTCATAATTATAACTCAAAAATCGAACACGACGAGCTCCATTCGAAATATGTCTCGAGGAACACTCGTCTTGGCCTTCGTCGAGGACATAAAAACAAACAAGTCGATCAAGTTCGACCAATCTATTGAGATTTGTCGAAGTTATATAATATAATTCAGCAAAAACAAGAAAAGAAGAATAATACGACGTACAGTTCGTAGTCACTTACTTGGTGCATTTACAGCAGTATATAGAATAGAATACTGCACAGCTGGCTTATTTCTTAGTTTATTGTAAATTGTGAGCTGTAAAATACTGCTGCTACTACTGCTGCTGCTGTACAACCAGGTACAACACAAAGAAAGTTGTTTCGGGTTCTGGTTCTTCCGAACCCGGTGTTCGCCGGTAGCACAGAGTAAAAACATAAATTGAAGAAGGTTGAAGCGCTGCCACAGCAAGCAGCAGTTGGAGTGTGTTTCGTGCCTTGCCTAGATACCAGATAGATGCCTGGTCGTAACAGTTTTCGGATCTCGTGTGTTGGAGGGAGCGTTAGGCTTTAGTCACAGGTTTTTGGAGGCTCTTCTACCATTTGGATTATAGAAAGACACTTTTCGGTATATATACGAGTAGTCGTGTCGTGTGTTTGTGGGAGCTTGTTCGCAGTGTTTCGTTCGTTCGCTATGGGGCCAAATGCATACTAAAGCTGAGTAAGGCAACACGGGCGCGGCACAGAATGAAGGCGTCCATTTTTGTCAGTATAATAACGAGAGAACCCAGGCTGACAGATATGGCAAGCGGGACAGCCCTTCACCCTGCACAATAAAACAGCCGATTTTCTTAATTGAGAATTGCCTTCCGATGAGGATGAAAGTCGAAAATATATTGTTTTATGTGTATTTATACCTTGCTCATAAATGCAAATTCCCTCAAATCCTTGATCTTTCGAGCCCGTCAAGGATTATAAAAAAAAAACGTGGATCGATACCTACCATCGAGGAACATATTTTCTAGGTCAGATTTTGATCGCGAGCGAAATACAAAACTCTTACAGGTAGACAATAACAAAGTACTAAACTCGATTTTCATTCTCATCGGAAAGGCAATTCCCAATTAGGAAAATCGGCTGTTCTATGGGCGTAAAGGAATCATTTCGGGGACATGAAAAAAAAATGTAGTAGCACATGGGCTTTGCTGTATCGTTCAATGCCCCCGCAGGGTGTTCTTTACGCGCGCATTGTGCAAGGGGGGGGTTGTGCCAGCAACCTGTCTGTCTGTGAAACAAAACGTTTCATGCACCAACAACAACAGCAAACAGCAAACGATAGACGAGGAAGCAGCAAAGCATATATATGCTGTACTCGCAGTGCATGCGAGTGCTGTATGTAGAAGAACTCGTTATACACAGCAGTGTCGCTTCCGACTGCTATTATTATTATAGTATACTTGAACCATTTCAACGTGGTCTGCCGTCATCATGGCTGCGTCGAATTCCCACTCCAACGTCGCCTGTCATATGGCCGGAATCGAATTCCCGTAAACTCTTTGCCGATACTGGTGTCAAAGCCGCTCGCTACCATCGGAGACGCACGCTACGGTAGTCGTTCACCTCCTGCAGTATCTGAAGTCCTTTACTTGAGCAACTCTCTCTACCCCCAAGTCTTTTTTTTAAGTGAACATTTACGGCTTAACCCAAGGGTACACGAAGAATAAACAAATTGCCACTACACATTTAAAAACAAAATCCCGGGAAGGGAGGGGGGGGGGGGTATGCTAAAGTCAAGTAAACCAAAAACTGACACAATAACAAGATAAATTTAATTTCTTACAAACTCCCCAACCCGCAAACGTAGAACAGGAGCATTTTTTCAATTTCGACCGTGGAGGCGAGTGTGCCTCTGTTTTCTCCTTTTTTTTTCGTGTACCCCTATCCCATATGGCTTTGGTCCGTACCGCAAAGGTATTGTCGAAACAACGTACCCAGATGTATGATGTCGCGCAGTTCATCATTCGTGAGGCCTACCCATCATAAATATATGCTACTCTTCTTGTGGTAGCAGGCGTCTGACTCCCTTCCCCAGCAATACCTGGTACGACTTGTGTGTTAACGACCGGTAAAGGCGCCTCGACCCCAGCGACAAAAACAGGAGATCCGGAAGAGGAAACCAGCAGCGAAGAAAGGATAAATAAGTCGAACTGTAAAAGGTAACAGCAAAAAAGGACAATACAACAAAAAACATAAACTTGAAACTTCTGTACGTACGGCATATAGAAGTGCACACCATGAGAAAAGCACAGCAAAAATAATGTTATGGCACGTTTTAGCGCCAAATACACGATAGGAGTATGAATGCTTGCTGGTTGATAGAGACGACCCTGGAAAAAGCCTGGGGGGAAACCTTACCCTTCCTACTTCGTCGCGAGAGGTGGCACTGTAGTAGCATCCCCAGACAAAGCAAACATCATTAAATCATACCGAAACAAGAGACAGCACAACAAACAACAGGCCCGCATACAACGCCAAATCCATACATACGTTCTGTGTCATGTGGAATCGGGAGCGAAAGTCGTTCGCAGTACGTAGCATTCTAGGTTTCGCTGCTATGACACTCGTAGTGTCTGTAACATTGCTGCCCTGACGGCCATGCTTTTATTGAATTCCTGTACTCCCCCTCCCAACCTTCCCTTTACCAATGAATTCGGCGCTGTCTGCCGTATGCAAGCACATCCGCCCCGCAAGCGGTTCTGAGTAGGATGCAGCTCACCCTGCGTGCGAATAACCCAACTCACATCACGTGCTTCATGCTCCGTGCAAGCCTTGTCTGATTGGTCGGTACGAACTGGACGTACTGCACCGACCACCACATTCTTTCGATGCCACGGATGCTAAGCTCTGATGCCGGCCCGGCCTGCGCTTCCCCACCTTGTTCTTGTGCCACATGGCCCATGGATTGGGCAGAGCTGACTTCGAGGGATGCACAGACGCATGGTACGATAGAGGTGCACCATGATGTTTTCTGAGCTCCAAAATTTAGGAGCTCCGTACGTCGCCAACAAATATAGGTTTCGGAGGAAAATAAAAGTGCTATACATATACCCGATGAACAATTCCATGACTTGAGTTTAGTATGAAAAATTTTACAACACAAGAATGAAAGTCTGACGATTTTGGGTTAAGGAGCTCGATCGTTCGGAAAACGTTTAAGCCAAAATAGGGTATACCTCTACCGCAGCATGCGCCCACATTGTTAGATTTGTTCGTGGCAGTGTACGCGAAATGTCGTGGCAGTGTCCGCGGAGTGTCGCGACGGTGTCCGTGGCATACCGCGGCATGTCGCGACATGCCGCGACATGCCACGGACGCTGCCACGACATGCCGCGACATGCCGCGGACGCTGCCACAAAAGGCCGCAGAACTACTGCCGCGGCCAGACCCACGGCCAGACCCACGGCCAGACCCACGGCAAGGTCCACGACAGTGTCCACGACATGCCAAGACATGCCAAGACATGCCAGAACATGCCAAGACGAGGTGCGGAATCTCTGTCATTGCAAGACCCGCGGTCAAGGTCCGCCGCGGCAAGACCAACCGCAAGTGCCATGGAAGGTGTCGTGACAAGTGACGCGGCTAGTGTCACGGCAGGTTCCATGACAAGTGACGCGGCTAGGCTCACGGCAAGTGTCGTGGCGAGTGAGTGTCACGGCAAACACCGCCGGCCAGGTGTCGCGGCAAGTGTCGTGGCAAGTGTCGCGAATCGTGTCTCGGAAAGGCCCGCGGCGAGTGTTGGGGCAAGTGTCGCGGCGAGTTTCGCTGCGAGTGTCGCGGTAAGTGTCGCGGAAATCACCTCGGCAAACGTCGTGGATGGTGTCGCGGGTCGTGTCGCGGCAATTAGTCTACCCATCTTGGCAAGCTAATCGAATGGATCCATCGTCACCCCTTAATAGTAGATCTTAACGGAGGTTTTATGCTTGGCTGCTGACGCCGATCCTCCGACCCGAACCCTATATTACCGTAGCGCTAACCCGAACCCTAGCCAGTAGTCAGTGCTAGGATGCTGTGCTTGGTATAACTCTAGGTTGATTCGGCCAGGTTGGATGCAGCAGCCCATTGTCGTGATCAATGTTCAGTAGCAGCTACAGTGGTGCAGCAGTCTAAATACTTCATGTTCATTGGAGACTGCAGTACAGCTTCATAGTGTATCGTAGCAGCAGTGTAGCTGCAGCTATTTGATACGTCGCGTAGAATAACGGCAGCGGTAGAACTACTGACTGTTCATAACAGAAAGTATCATATTTTCTCTAGAAGGGGAGTTCTACGTAGATGCGGAGTATTATGAGAAGGTTCAGATACGAACACAAAGGCTGTTCTTTGTTTCAGATCTCAAGGATCGTTCTTGACAGTCTCGAAGCTCAAAGCTTCTCGAGAGTTGCAGCTCTGTAGACGTTGAGACGGCAACACGGAGCACTCCTCTGTGCTCACCCATATTTCTCTCTTCTTCCTCTCCTTCTTCGGATCTAGTTTGATCCACTCTTCTCTTCGCAGAGGACGAGTACCAGTAACAATGGACTCCAGACGTCCATAGGTTTCGTACGATTTTCTTCCCCGCAAGCGGCACCTTTCAACATCAATCTTCTTTGATATCCACACGCCAGCCAGGTAGTTAAACCACTACCAGCGCAAGCCTGTGCTACCACAAGCCAAGGGCATGCCAACCAAGATACTCGAACAGCTTGGAAATACTATAGGTTGATTCGGCTCGCTCGAGATGGTGTGGCTTGGAAATACTCTAGGTTTATTGAGCCGCTTATATATGCCCCGTAACGAACAGAGTGCGCAAATGGCCACCTTAGGAATATTCGATATCTGCAGGTGACCACTACTGGAGACCGCGACGCTTGCCGGAGTGATTGCCGCGGGTAACGCCGCGAAACTTCCACGACAATTGCCGCGACACCTGTCGCGAAACTCGCCGAGACACTTGGCGCGGAATTTGCTGTTTTGGTTGCCGGGATTGTTGCCGAGAACATTGCCTCAGGTCTCGCAGTGGATCATGCCGTGGACGTTGCCTGGGGGCTTGCCGTGGCATGCCATGTAAACTACCACGGAAATACCTGCGGGCAGGGGCGTGGCACGTGCTGCGTTGGCTCCACCGTGCCGCGGCATGTCGCGGCAGCACGGTTCTGCCATGGCATACCGCGACATGCCGCGGCCTGAACCGCGGACTCTGCCACAAACAAATCAAATACTCTGCATCCGTGGTTGCTTGTAGGACCACCCGACACCACCAAGCCCCACCCTTCACCCCCCACAATTTCTTGCAGTAATCCACAGCACGGTATCCAATCCGAAAACGAACTGGGAGTTCGCAGCGAATCCCTCGGTGGCCGGGAGCACTCGGAAGTCGTTCACTTCACGCAGTAAACGTTATTGTCGATTCATCATGGTCGGGCTGATCGTGTGTTCTCTCTCTAACCGGATATCGTCGCGAACACCAACCATGTGGGTATTGTAACCCTCGGTGTGTCGCGCTGCCTCTCCGGCAAACACAGAGTCACGATTTACGGATCATGTTTTCGATATTTTGCTGTAGGCTTGTGTTGGTTTGAGGCCCTTGGCGTCCGGGGCATTGAGCCGTCGGGAGGAGTGGGTTGTTGACATTAAGGGGCCTGGCGAATTGTGTCGAGCACAGCCACCGTAGGTTCCCAATGTGCTCGGCCTGCAGTGTCAGGCGGACGTTCACAAACTGTGTGACCGAGGGGGTCGTGATATTGTAAAGTTCAAGACCGAACCCCTCCACAAAATACGGATGACATACGTCGGATTCGTGGCTCGATGTCAACCGATAGTTTAGCGCATTCGTGGACAAGACAGACCAGGTGCGTACATGAACTGAATCGCTTCGATGATCAGCGGTGGGACCCGGCGTGTCTGGGTCTGTGCTCGTAAGCATGCCGCATGTTCGCCGCCGTTTCACCTGATATCGTGAGGGTGGTCGCTCCAAAGAAAGTCCTTATGACAGCCATCACCTTAGCGAGTCCCTCCGCCGACGCCATAACACTCTCTGCCTCGTCGAAGTACACCTTACCCCGTACCACCCTTCTAACGCGTTCACGCAAACGGGTGCTCGCTTCCACTCACCGCCTGACCCTCCTTTAGGTGAACTACGATCCCGGCCGCCATCTGGATCGGCACTGTAAAACGCGTCGCAACACTTTGTGTATATAGTAGGCGAAGGACGTGCTAAGCAACGAAGGCGGTAGCACGCATCCTTGTCACGGCACCCTGGAAAGGAAGTTGTCCCATTCCGACCGATCAGCAATATCCGTACGCACACGCGCACACAGTTGTTGTATTGGAAGCATCGCTGCAACTTACTTCCTGGGACTATATTTACACACTAATCACTTCGCGTGAGAGTTCATCGTCCATTACAAGTACCGACAAACAACCCGGTCGGGTTAATAAAAATGGGCGATTACTGCTGAGGATGAGATCATTGCCGATCTCGGATGCACATTCAGTTGAAAGTTCGTATGATCTTGGCACTGTACATGTACACCCCCTTCAGTATACTACGGAAGTAGACTGTCAAGACTTCTGTTTCACGCGTCTTCTCCTATTGCACCCACGGGTTAAAGCCCCGTGTTTGGCTGTACCCGTGGTATTTACCTCGTTCGTGTTCGCGGGTATCTAGAGGACTAAGAGTCCATGCCGACAAAACAAGAGTGGCACCCGAGTGTGTAATTTCTGATGCGTGGCCGCGAATGTGTTTGGTGTATGTAAACGCTCGATGCCGATGAGGTTTTGTAATGAAGCATGTCGTCCATGTTGTTATTCCAGAGACATGCACCATGCAGTACCGGCCCTCTCGTAAGAAAGGAACTCGCATGGAAGTAAGCCTGAACATGTTGAAAAAAAAAACAAAACAGAAAGCTCCCAGCCTATTCAGTGCACACACTTAAAGACAGCAGCCCCTTCCTG
This sequence comes from Saccharina japonica, assembly GCA_008828725.1. Lineage (NCBI taxonomy): Eukaryota > Phaeophyceae > Laminariales > Laminariaceae > Saccharina > Saccharina japonica. Next base: position 190,738 of record MEHQ01000807.1, read on the forward strand.
CGGCTGGCCTGGGCACAAGACGCCGTTCATTGTGCATTACTTGGGAAAACTTCGTCTCGGGGACCAAATCGGAAAGCTCAGCATAAGAAAGTGTGTTTTCGCGCGCGCCCAGAGTAAGAAAGTCACCGTAAGCCCGATGCCAAGTTTCTTGCGAGCGGGTCCGTACTATACACAACACCGGACGCATGCTACGATAGAGATAGACCATACTTTTTCTGAGCTCATCACATAAGGAGCTTCGTACCCCACCGAAATAATGATGTAGGAGGAAAATAAAACGTGCTACGTACCCGATGCGAGAAATCCCATGATCGAAGTATACTCCGAAAACTATTGCATCACAAGGAAGAAAGTCCGACGAATTTGGGTTAAGGAGCCCGATCGTTCAGAAAACGATTCAGCCAAAAGTGCCACTTCTATCGTAGCACGCGTCATTCGTCTCGTTGGCACTGGCACCATCAGTGGAACCGCATACATGCATTCGCCATGAAGTTAAATACCAGGCGTAGCGCGCCCGATTGAAACACCAGACCCACGTGACAAAATAGAATGATCGACGGAAGTTATCGATCTCTCGCATGCGTGCGGTCTCTTCCAAAATTATATTTTACTAATCATATGTATGTCTGCCTTATCTATGTTATCTGGTACGGATTTACAGCAATAGTAATAGCCTTCTTATGTTTTACCGCACGAGTTTTGCCTCGTGTTAATAATGCGCATACGTATGTGTGATTCTAAGCCTTGTTTCACCGCCATAACTGCAGGAACGCGAGTGGACAAAATACCTATTTCCCACGGTAGATGGTGCGTTTTTTGTCTCAATATTTTGTGACCGGTTGAGTTTATCAAGTGAGAAACTACCGGATAGTTAGTGCTCTACTTCCTCTTGTACACGCGTTGCGGAAAATTCGTCGCGCATTGCAACGCAGATCGTGTTTGCTCAATTAACTGATTGGAAGGCAAGTTTCGCGAGATGTATTGAGCTTGTGTGATGAGCTCGCAGTAGATAATGGGCCACGACTCCTCTCTACCTTGGTCTTGCTCGACCATCTTCGAAAGTCAGTGACGAGATAAAAAGGCTTACGTAACCCTATCCAGAATGTGCGCGAAGATATTGAAGGCCCAACCCCGAGCAACTACCCAGTACTAGATGCATACTTGAACCGTTACTTGTCAGATACCTAGCATGTGGAATTGCGTAGCAGGCAATCTGAAGCTTACATTTTTTTCTCGCCGTCGAGGTGACATCTAGAGCATCTCAAATGACGACCCTCACATTGGGCGATATCCTTCTCGTAGCACAGATCTCCTGCAACAAGCACATCGTTTGCGTAAACAGTGTATGCTCGTCGCACGCACGTACTACGTGGGGGGGAAGTGTTGTAAGGCTGGGTAATAGATCGGTCTTTACCCCTATAGCTCAGCAGGTAATACCCTGACATTTGACGTCGTCGAGGACACGGGTTCGAATCTCACTTCGAACGTCTCTTTTATAGAAACGCTTGCGCGTGCATCCCTAAAACACACGTCTCCCTGGTTCCCCAGGTATTGAAACGAAGCGGGTAGGTCAACGTACGGCCGTATACGGTACTGACGTCCCAAATATCCCGCCGTTCAGAGGGGGGGAGAGTGTTATAAGGCTGGGTAATCGATCGATATTTTACCCCTATAGCTCAGCAGGTAATACCCTCACATAACCCCGTGTGTTGCTACACCGCGACTTGTGCATGTCTCCTTAACCGCACGCTATCTCCGAATACGCTCCTCTGTACACACATACATGTTGTTGGAATTACGCCCGGCCCACAGCCCTATATATATAGCAAGAATCTCTGTCTCGGGGGAATGCTCCTGTCATGCGGTGGATGATACACCCCTAACCCTCCGATAGGACAAAACGTACTCGAAGAACACATCCCAGGGTGACCCCATCCTGCTACATGTATTACGTAGTAGTGTACATACCTAAATAATCTGTCGACATGCCATGCTCCCACGCCTGCCTTGCGCCGACCGGGACCACTCCGATTAAAACCATCTTCGTGTGCTATTATACTAATAACTCGTGGCGCGATAGTGTAACTCCCGTTGCTGTGATTGTTCGGACCGAACTCTGCGGTCTTGCACTTTAGTGCAGACGCCGAGCATACCATGAATGGTCTATATCTAATACGTGTACAACAAGTGTGCTATCAGTGTTTACGTGCGACAGGTTGCGTCGACTACCCTCAATACCTTGTGTTCTCTCTTTCAAGTGCAAGACTCCTGACAATCGAGCTGAGACGATTTCGCTCACTCAGCCGAAGGCAATCCAAACCCAAGACTGCGGAGAACTGAACAGAGACGACATCACTCACCTACCCATAGCCTGCTCCATGAATCTGGATCCCTAGTTTCGAACAATATCCCGCGTCCCACCCTATCCTATTTTGACCTGGCAACCTCCGGAACACAGATCAACTCCACAAAGCTCTCGACAACTGAATCGCTGACTACCCCCTGCAACATATTCGATGATTTCGTGTGGGCCCCTCGTCCCATTATCAAGGGCGCACATCACACTACCTACTTCTCTGCCACAGGCATTACGCATCACTATCCCCGTCCTAGGTGTTTATGGAAACAAGGCCAAGGGAAGTACCATTTTAATTTTGCGTCCGGCTGATTCTCCACACCAATCCACAAGATACCATGGAACTCATACCCGGTAACACGTTGCTACAACGGCATCAAATACACCGTTGGTGCGGGTGGTTACACCGTGCACGGTGGTAGTGTGTTTCTGTCATCAAGTAGACCACCGTAGCTACAATCTCAGAGAACTCTCCGGAAAATACGCCACCCTACTCAGCAAACAATCTCTAGGAGCAGTAGAGCAGCAACACCTTTTTTTTACATCTCTTGGCGTTACCCTGCACGATTTTCTTGGAAGGCGGCGCAAACGGGCCCCCTCATTTTGTTTTTGTTTTGTTTTTTGTTCATCCCATTTATTATCTTCGCACTTCCGTCTTTCTCCCTCCCTAGTCGTAACTCAGATCCGGGGTCACAAAGTAGGCTCCTCTCCCTCCTCCCCCACTACGGGTTCTTGCCTTGCATTTTTATCGCGAGAAGATTTCAGCACTTTCTTCCCTCGTCAACTCTCGTCGAATTTTGCTTACCCACGCTATAATATGCGCTCTCGACTGTGGCGCGCTAATCGCGGTGGTCACTCGCCATCAACGCGTACATGCTTGGAAAGTTTTCGAAACTGGTACTGGTACAATTTTAGATAACAGTACAGGAGCCTACCGTGGTAGACACTACAGCACCCAAGTAAACAATATCGTCGACATCAACATGCTGTCAACATAAAGGTCATCGTAAACGATCCACAAAAATATTGTAACATTACTCGTACAAACGGGAACCTGCGCTGCTGCTATCTATATATGTGCGACATCTGCGTGCCAGGTTCGTCTACACAATCCCTTTGGTTCGCATCTTTGGTGGGGTAGAACGTTCCAGGCACGCACCTCATCATCTGCTGTAGAGGGCGGATCTAAATGAATACCTGGCGCGCGAGAGCCCATCTCTTCGCCACACGGCCGAAGTGGCTAAAGTAATGACACCCCGAGGCGACGAGCAGGCATCCAAAACCAACGATCCAACTAGACGGGCACGTGAACGAGGCACCCCATCAATATGCCCAAGCTATAACTTGCATATACTCGTAATCTCACGCGGGGCAGGCATTGAAACCAAAATGGTTGAAGGTATTTCAGAGCAAGCAAGCAGGGCAAGATAGGCCGGGTATATCCTCCTCGTCATTCTATGCTATCGTTAGCAAACGGGGACGTAGGCAGGGTCGGAGCTGGCGTCGAAGCAGGACCCAAAGGTAACCCTGAGCCCTACGCCGTCGAGGCCAGTGTTGCCCGAGATGACGGTCCCGATACTGTCCTGAAAGCGGTTCTTGCTGGTGGGATCTTGGAAGGTGTTATCGATGATCTGGGTGCCATCGGCAGCCTTTAGCTTGATGCTCTCTTTCCCGCCCCCGATGATGGTGTTGCCTCTAACGATGTTGTTCTTCAGACGGCCGGAGTCCACCACTGTGGGAGAGTCAGACCCCTCGTATGTGTATACGTTATACCTAAGGGATGACAGCGACACCAAAACAGGAGTAGTGAGTGTGAGCGCGGCAAAATGATGACATGGTTGGAAAATGACGTGTAAACGTTCTGGCTGGACCTTCTTGGCCTAGCATAGCACGGTGACGTATTTTACGCAAACTACACGAGGGGGGCCGGCGCGATACAATTTTGGAAGCTCTACCGATCCGTGCTGAGGTGGGGTACCTACTGCGGTTTCCCAGACTCCTCACATGAAGAGAGATCTCTCTACCCGACCCAAATTGGTAGGTACAGCACATACACCCCAGCTGACGGTGTGGCTGAAGCAGACACTCAGTAGATTGGCATAACACGAATCAGATTCGACGATGCACACATGTGGTGCGGGAGTATATTCATTTCGAGCGGCGCCCCGACGTCGGGAACCACCCGACAGCCACAACATGCTGGGTCCAGAAGTACCGACACTACTGCGACACTGTAGTTGCGTCACCCCGCCCAATACCTCACAGCGTACTTGCTCCCCCCGGCCCCCCCAAACATGATGCACCACACTGGGCCAAACGAATGCAGGGAATGCCGGTGGAGAAACTGTCGCAGACGTCACAGCGGATGCGCCCGCTCCCATGTGTTTGTACCGCTAGGACTACGATTTCTCACTTGGTCGAGCCGTTGATGACGTTTTCGTAGAATACGTTGTCGGCGCATGCCACGGACAGCCTGATGCCGTACTTGTTCCCCTGGAAGGTGTTGCCGGACACGTCGGCGTTGAAGCTCTCCATCAACGCCAATCCAGCGTCGCCGTTGTCGTGGACGTAGTTTCCTGAGATAAGGTCAAGCGCACAGAAACGGCGGCCGGTTATAGATGTGATCAGTGTCTTTTACATTTCGACCACCGTGAACATTTCAAATCGCTGTACGAGCCATCCCTTGATGTCGGAAACAGTTTGGAACAACGCGAACTTTGTACCTCGCTGGCCTCGTGTCAAGTCCGAGTTTTCCGAGATTCGGTGATATTAATATTGTTTCTTTATTCGATACAATCAACCTCCAGTCGCCTAGTGTTGCGTTGTATGTGCAGCATATTAGATCTTCAATGGGCACGTAATCTCCAGAACACCAGCACAGGATACTTCTCCTTTTAATATGTGTTACTGAAACAGTTTCAGAAGAGAGACGACGCTGACCATGAAGCGAATAAGACACTCTTAAGGCTCTCGTATGAATAGTTAGCGCACAGGCCCATGCGTGGATGCTTGGAAAAATATGTTTCGTCACGATTCCTCACCTTTGACAGTGGCGTCGTCGCCGCTCCGGTGTAGGAAGATTCCCGCCGATTTTTCACCGCCACCGTACACCTCGTTCCCCTGGTCGTCGACACATTTTGAAACAACGAACAGAAAGGGGTGTATGAAAAAAAAACGATGAGAAAGGGGTACGTGTCAAATCGTTGGTTAGAAGTGCTACGTATACATCGTCTCCTGTGAACACAAGTTGTATGGTTCACACTAACTCAAGGCATTTACGTATTCTACTATTCCAGCTACTACTGCAGAAGCTAGACTGGTGTACCATGGCAAATGAAGCATGCACGAGTAGCTGGTGTATTGGACGCCGTGTATCTCTCGGGTCTTTTTGGTGACGTAGTCATGGTGAGTGGTCTTAAGGCTGCCGATGATCCGTCAAAAAGCGAAGCAGAAACGGCATTGGTGCCAAGTCTACAAAAATGGAGACGAAACACCCCCGATGCAGAGTGTGGATTTCATTTTCACACCATCAAACCTGGATAGACACCCCGTTGCAGCGCTTGGAGGCGATGATGCCGTGTTTCACGTTGTTGTAGACCAGGTTGTCGTGGATGGTCAGGAAGTCGCTGTCGTCGTGGGGGTCGAAGCCGTACGCCGTGTTGTCGTGCATCTTGTTCCTCCTCCAGTCTCCCTGCTGGTGGCCGTACGTGTACATCCCGAAATGGTTGTGGTGGATGTCCGAGTCGTAGATGTTGCCGTAGACGTTGACCACATCGAAGACTTCAGGGTTGCTCTTGAACGTGCAGAACCCCCGAACCTAATGGAAAAGTGCAGTTTTGATAAATGTTAGCTGTACATGGGGAAAGAGGACATACGACAAAGATCCCGAACACTTGGTGTTTTGATCCCTCAAGTGTGCGTTGAAGTGATATGGATAGGAATACCCCCCACCGTATGCCTGGCGACGGATAGGAAGCAAATGTCACCGACGACTTCCACATTTTGGTTGAACTATTGGACACACTACTGCGGTAGCGACGTGCGACGGCATAGCGAGGGAAAAAACGAGTAGAAGAGGGCGTCTATTTCCTATATAATCTCCTCGCACAGTCGGTATCAATTACATTAAGCGTGGCGTTATCAGCCTCCATGCCATTTGCAGTATCAGCCTCCACACGATCCACCTGAACTTGGTTTCTACAAGCACACGTCGTGTAGCGGCGACACCGGATAACTCAGCTACGGTAAAAACTTGTCCGAGGGCAGGATGCACGGACCACATAGGGGCTTCGGTCGTTCGAACGGCGCTAACAAGACCACCCCCTTTTGCCTTCCTGACTCTCCACAAATATATTTCCAGAACAACATCAAAACAAAAACTAATCACGACATGTCATGAACTACAACTCGTCGTCCTACGGTATGCCTATTGCCCCACGTACCTTCCACGTGAGCCCGTAGCTCTCGCCGTCGTGGTAGCCGAGGTAGGCCATCTCGCTGTCCTCGATGTCCATCCGCGCCTCTCCCTTCTCTTTCTTGGCCCTGCCTAGGCACGTCTCGGTGCTGTCGGTGATAATCTCCGACACGGCGCTGATGTAAGAACGACCATCGTCTTCATTTTCGTCTGGGGCGTTGAGGGAGGTATCCCACGAAAACACCTGAGGGCCCCCCCGAGGTCGTAGCGTTGGGTTCGACAAGGGAAAAGCTCAGTTGGGCAGGAATACTCGCTAGTATGCGCGGAAACATGTATTGTACATATGTACAGTATTATATCGTACTGGTGGACGAACGCGTGCTATGATAGAGGTATGACATCAGATGTCCATCGTACCTTGAATACCAGTACACGTCGACAAAATATCTCCAGAATGTTCTGATGTGGTACATACACTACCAGGTACAAGGGGAGGGGGGGGTGTACTCATATCGTGCACGGCCTTCGTCAGGTACAAGGGGGTACATATATAGCAACACTTATCTATCCGCGTTCTGCAGGGTCCGAGCGACCTTGTTCGACCAAGCCGGCGAGAACTCGCACACACACGCGAGAAATCAACTAAGCCTCCCCTCCCGGCACGGCCGTAGGTTGGGAGGCCACGCGCACTATCACCCCGAACTACTGTACCTTGGTGCTCAAGAAATCAAGGCTCCCTCCGTAGCCACGCAGGTTGATGTAAGTCCCGTTCATGCTCAAAAGGCGCAACTCGTCGGCATCACCCCCAGCGGAGGCACCGTGCACCTGATCGTCAAGAAAGAGAGAGAGAGAGAGAGAGAGAGAGAGGTACCAGGGGAGGGGGTTTGTTTGACGTTCGAGGACGGTCCTTGGCCTGGCTCTACACACAAATTGATATGCGGGCTGCTTGCAGAAACACTGCATGCACACCAGGTTCCGCAGCGAACGGTAGAATTCAACCCGTTTGTACACATAAATCAGAGACGGGACACACATTCTACATGCCTGGTGTATTCCGTGCAAGTTTGCGTTTTGGTTTTGCTCTTACAGGGCCGTGATTCTTCTAGAAGCTGTCCCAAAATTTCAAGTTTTTGCTGCTTTCTCTTCTATATTTAAAAGATTAAAAAAACAACAGCTGTGAACTAAAGGATTTCGTCGAAACTCAGCTTTGCTTCGTGTGATATTAATAGCTGAGTGAAATGCTTCGATCGCGCGTACTTACGGATTCTATATATATATATACCCGTACGCGAAAAAAAATAGAAGAATTATATTTAGGGGAACCAAAAAGTTCGTACATGAATCGATAGTAATCGTAATTTTACAAAATTTCGAGAAACGTATTTATACGACTTTGTGTCCCCTCTATCGAAGAATTACGTAATGTACTGAAAATATGAGTAGTGCGCAAAAGGGTCAACGAATACCCGTGGTCATTCAAGGAGGCGAGCGCGACGGCTCGCTTTCTCCCCGGGGCGCCGCGGCCAGCCACAAAATATCATTTGTACAGGCACCGGCTTAGATCTGGCCGCACGAGCCCTCGAGAAACCTCCCGGGAAGGTCGTGGCAGGGGAGCACCGTAGCGGGATAGGCGAACGAAAACGTCCACTTCGGGTCGATCAAAGGGTCTCAAAGAGTGGGCCGCGGGTGCCGCGGCGGGACGTAGCTGAGTATCCTAGTATACATAGTTTTTATATATGGATATAAAAATGCGTGATAGATGTGTGCCAAGCATCATAAACCAAGGGTGTGTGCATGTTGCATCTAGACTACAAACAGTGTGGGCTCGATAAAACATTAGTTACTGTAGTGTAAACCATCCTGGATGACTCGAACCCTGATTGCACAAACAACAAAACTCAAACCACGTCCACGCACAGGCAAAGTGGACGCCATGAGAACGCTCTCACCCTTCTTCAGGACCACAGGCTTGTTCGCAAACAAAATAAAAATGTTTTAACTCAAAAGTAGTCAGTGTTTCTCACTCTGCCGCGAATTTGCCGGATTGTTCATTGTTCGGGTCCGAGGTGATATTGCCAATATTATGGAAAAAACCATTACTGGTTTGTTTGGTGATGTTTTGCGAACTTTTTGTGATTTTCGAACATATCGCCACACACAAAAAAAAAGAACGGAATTTTCGACGGTCGCGCTAAAATCAAGTCAATTTCGATCCCCACTTTTTAAATAAAACAAAGAAAAAATCGATTCCCCGACACAAAAACGAATAGGATATAATTGTTGTTGTGGTTGAGAATTCCACAGTCCCTTATTCGGTGCACTTTTTTTTTTTCCATTTCTGCAAATATAATCTCACTACCACCGTATATACGCAGACGCGACACGCGGGACAGAGCTAGCAGTGCTGTGAGATAATATTTGCAGAAATGGAAAAAAAGTGCACCGAATAAGTGGGATCACTGCTAGCTCTGTCCCGTGTGTCGCGTCTGCGTGCGGTGTGCCACGCGTGTGTGCAGTGTGTCTGTCACGCGTGAAGTGCTTTCGAGCCTGTTTTTTGTCGGGTATATATACTCGTTTTTGCGGAAGATAGTTTGCCTTGAGCGATTGACAAATATGGCCTATATTATATATTACTATATGATATGTATACAACAATGGGATCATTGCTAGCTATTAATTCTTACAAGACACATTAAACAAAAACATGTCGCGTGAGAAAGTCAATATAAACGATTCAGTCGATAGTAACGGCTCTACTTTATTTCCAAGTAAGTATATGTTTTATCCCCAAAATCCAGGTCCAGTTCAAAAATGGTCAATACACGCAGATCGTTCATAACGCCGTGTTCATATATACAAACTCAACAATTATTATCGGTTGTTACTTTACAGACAAGCGTTCTTCGTTCTGCGCTGTCATTTCTCGCTGAGGGTGCCTGCCGTGCAGCATTTTGCGCCACGTATATGATATGTATCATCGCTCACTCGCGGCCACCCACTAGAAGTTTCTCCGAGCGTTCGTTTCAGAAGTTAAGCTCCGGCTTGAACCGCGTGACCCTTTGCGCCACTTACCACCACTCACTGCTGTATACCATGGTACGTATAACATCAATTATTTTTTTGTAGTTTTCTTTGTCAGTTATCTTTGAGAGGAGATCAATCCCTGCAAGATTCACAACTTTTTGTGTGGTTCAGTCCCTTCCTTTTTACGTACGAATTGTTCTTGACTCTTTTTATTTTATTTTTTTGCAGGCCTTTTATTATCCTGGCCCTGCTTTTCTCTCTCCTCCTACAGCAGGACAGAGTAAAGGACACCTACATAACAAGAAACAGGCCAACAATAAATCCAGGCTGGTATTTTCGGGAAAATAGGAGAATTGAGATTCTATATCTTGAAATGCGTGTAGAAAGCACCCTCTCTCAAATAAAATTACCAGCCCGGGCCATATTTCCTGTTTCTTATTTGGTGTCCTGTACTGCTGTGATCGTGTAATCCGAACTCAGACCCCTCAGATCCGGCGTTACAAAGTAGGCTCCTCTCCCGCCTCCTCGACTACTGGCCACTACGTACGGCGGTTCACGCCTTGCATTTTTATCGCGAGAATACTTCAACCCTTTCTTCCCTCGTCGACTCACATCGAACACGAGTTTCCTACCAGACCCACGCTACTATATACCCTGGTATATTATACGTACTGTATAGAGGCGTCCTGCAGTACAGCATAATATCTCATGAAAAAAAAAAAAAAAAAAAACAGGAATTCTGGTACTGGCTGGATTTCTTATTTGAAAGGGTGCTTTCCGCACAAATTTCAAGTTAACGACTCCCGAATTCCTTACTTTCCTGCAACACCGTAGCCCGGTTTCGTATGAAAAATCGGGCAATCCGGTCCAGGCTGGATTTTGGCTAATATATGAGAGGGTGATTCCCACACAAATTTCCAGATTACGAATCCCGAATTTCACATTTTCCTTCCAGAATCACAGCCTGGCTTTATCATTAGCCTGCTTCTTCCTAGTTGGGGGTCCTGTACTGTTATGACAGATCGCATATTGTGTGTCTGTTTTCCCGTTCTTCGTTGTACTCCGCAATCTTTTATATCGACATTGTTCAGTTGGCGTGTGACAAAGCAATGCAATGCGCACGAGGTCTACCTCATGCATCGTGGCGTTGAATCTGTGAGCCGTGTGCAATTGCAGTTCCGACTCGTACTCGTACAGCGGTATACCTTATCACAGTAGTTAAGCAATTTCAGTAGTTTTTTAACGACAACAACACTGCTGCGTTTCTCGTATATTTGTAGTGGTCTACCCATTCAGCACAGCGCCCTCTACGGTGCCCAGATGCAAAAGGCCGGCGGTGGTGTTGTCTATTCGCTCACAGCCCTCTAATACCAAGGCGTTGTGCTCGCAATAGTGAGCGGGCGTCGTCAGACGCAAACACCCTTGTATAATATGTCTTTTTTTTTTTTTTTTTTTTTGTCCATCCCATTTATTATCTTCGCCCTTCCTTTCTCTCTCCTCCCTAGTCGTAACTCAGATCCGGGGTCACAAAGTAGGCTCCTCTCCCTCCTCCCCCACTACGGTTCTTGCCTTGCATTTTTATCGCGAGAAGACTTCAGCCTTTCCTTCCCTCGTCGACTCGCATCGAATTGCGCCTACCCACGCTACTATTAATTGGCGCTCTCAGCAGTTGATTCCGTTTTATTTTTTTATTTTTGCAAATAAACTCAAAAGTCCGACCCACGTGAGATTCGAACTCCAGACATCAACGTTCAGAAGCGTTCGAGGTTACCTCTAGACCATCGGGGCGACCGACTTGGACTGCAAGACGAAAACGAAACCACAGGTGCCTGACATACAGAAGATCTCTTTTTGAGACTCCACCCCTCACCAAGAGGGTGGACGACACAGCCTCTACAAGCACGAGAGGTCTCAATGGGCTGTGGCGAGCCATGCTTCAGGCATTCAGCACGCAGCGCTTCTATGGAACAATATCGCATGTTGTATATACTATTGATGGTATACTCGTATAGATTTTCAATTCGTTCTTGCGCTACGACTCCAGCCACGTACCGGAGGGGAACCGTATACTTTGTTTAGTTATCAAAAACCGAACGCGTATTATATGCGTCGATCCTATTAATAAAGTATACGAAAGTCCGATAAATGATGTCGCTGGTACTCTTGGGATATGAGTGTGCATTCAAAGGAGGTCCACAACTTCTGGCCAAGCCAAGAAGAAAAACACTCCCCTCCCCTCATTGTCAACAACCTCTGGCAAAGGCTGGCAGAACACGCGTAGGAACGATCCGGATCATCAACCACAGAAAAGCGGACTGGACCTATAGATGTGCTCGACATCATTTGCAGTAAAAGCTTGAAAGCGAAGGCGCTGCCTCGTCTACTTATGAGTATTACAGGGGTAGTTGGTTTCAGTACACGATCGACGTGGCATACCTAAACAGGATATGCCATTGGTCCTTACGCCAGCCTACGCAGTCAGTTCTCGGCCTATTTGCGCGAAACGTTTGGCAGGCAGGCGACACTTGGGGCGACATATATATGCCTTTAGGAGTCTTTGAGGCCGGTTCGTCCAGAAACACAAACGAACGCCCACAGAAGTTCAGGTACATGACGGCGCACACATTGACAAGGCTGCAAACACTCAGCTAGTCGTTTCCCCACCGCACGGGGAGTACCTTAACACAAACGATACCATGCTTGACAGGGGAACAAACAGCAGGGCCTTGTTCCGAACCGCACACCAAAGCCCCCTGTGACGGCCACACATGTCGCCGAGGGTTTGGTGGCCATCTGAACGGCATATTTTGTTGAGAGGTGGAGGATCCCGACAGCAGTGATAATCCACTCCGCCGAATCTGCACAATATAATACCTGACCGCGAAGTCAGCTAGCTGCCCACGACGCGTCGTACTCAGGGCCGTGGAAGCGCAAATCAGAGAAAACGCGCAGCTGAGAAGCGAAGCGGGACCACGAAAGGGCTCTACAAAAAAGCCTCCGGATAGAAGTAAACCCTGCCAGTGATTTAATAATCTGGCCCACACGTGAGAGACCTTGACCTTGGCGCTACTTACCCAGTACTCGTGGATAATGCCAGCTGAATACACGTAATACTAGCTGTGGGACACCCACTTTGGTGCAATCAATACACTAATAAAGTGGGGTACATGGAGACACATCACGATTGAGGTTATCCTGGAACTCGAAAGGATGACGAAGAGAGTCAGGGCCAAAAGGGGCCCTCCATTGATGATCTGCTGCGCTGCACAAACAGTTTCAGCGGAGACACCGTTGGTTTGTCTTGCGTGTCCTGCTGTCTGTCTGTGTGCAGGGAGCCTCGATCTTACGTTTCTCCACATCACATGACGCATGCTACGATAGAGGTGCACCCTGTTTTTCCGTTTTTTCTAAGGCTTCTCGCTTGAGGAACCCTTTTTTTTCGTGTCCATCCCATTTATTGTCTTCGCCCTTCCTTTCTCTCTCCCAATGCAGTACAGGACACCTATTAAGAAACAGGAAATATGGTCCAGGCTGGATTTCTTATTTGAGGGAGGGTGCTTTCTACTCGAATTTCAAGATAACCACTCCCGAATTTCCAATTTTCCTCTACATCTAAGCCTGGCTTTCATATCAGCCTGTTTCTTATAGGACACCTATTAAGAACCAGGAAATATGGCCCGGGCTGGATTTCTTATTTGAGGGAGGGTGCTTTCTACTCTAATTTCAAGATAACGACTCCCGAAGTTCCTATGTTCCTCTACATCTCAGCCTGGCTTTCTTATTATCCTGTTTCTTATTATATGTCCTGTACTGTATACAATAGTTGAAATTCAGGTCCGTGGTCACGAAGTAGGCTCTTCTCCCTCCTCCCCCACTACGGTTCTTGCCTTGCATTTTTATCGCGAGAAGATTTCAGCACTATTTCTTCCCTCGTCGACTTGCGTCGGATTCCGCACACCCAACCCAATCTTTTGTTTCGGGAGCTAACATAAAAAAAAGTGATACGAACATATACGTAATAACCCGCGGTTGAAAATGCCATGGGCATACAACGAAACATATTGCAACAACACAAGAATGGAAGTACGACGACTTAAGAACTGGTTCCACGAATTTGGGGACAAACTACTTGGAATTAGTGTGGGACATTTGTTTCAGTTCTGTGTGGGTTAAGGAGCCCGATCACTCAAATAAATAAGCTGTTCCAGCCTAAAAACGTGCTACGTATACCTTTTCCGTAGCATGCGTCATGCGTTATGTACTCGACTAGTGTGGTACCGCCTGAATGTGCGGCACCGAGCTAAACCGGTTTTTTAGGGCGGGGACCTACTGTGGTGCGGTTATGATCGACAGGCGAACACTACGTCGCACGCTAAAGTGGCACTACTTCTACTGCTGTTGTAATACGTTTACTATTATGGTCGGAGGAACGAGGACCCAAACGGGCGAAGAAAATAAAAGGCATGTAAATTTGTATTTTTTAACTTTGTATTGATGTACTGGCTTGTGTTCTTGTGTCGGTGGTGTTCTCAGTTCTCATACGGGTCCGGTACGTCGTTGGCATATCTCACTTTTGCTTTTACCCACAAGGTCATTTGCGTTTTTTTTTGTTTTTTTTTTCTGTCTCATATGTATGTAGTCTGTGACCACAAAAACTTACGGATAAGGAATCAGGACAGACACTGGGTGTACAGATTATGTATTACCTGGTAATAGTTTGGTAGAAAGAACGGGTTTAACGTGAAGACAATCAACACACGCTGGTACTCTGACGACCTTTGAACAGCTGCAGCCGGCTGCTTTCGGAATGCCGTTGACGTGCAAGACGAAGCGCGTGTAAACGTACAGATCAAAGTTCGCAAAACAGCGTGAGAACGTGAGGAACGCCCAAGTAGTTGGTACTAGCCAGTATAGGTCGTGCTGCTGCTGTTTTATGCGTACGGTTATCACCACTTCTTCTCTTTTTCAACAGAGCGGTGTACTTTTGTTTGTTTTATTTCATCACGTTTACTTTCCAGCTTGTTCTGGACGAGCCGTGGTCACAGGTAGTTTTGTGACCGCACAACTGCAAGTATCTCTCCAGGATCAAGAATCGGCACAGACGCTGGGTGTGTGCTGGATGTCGACGGGTAGAAAAGGCGGTTAAATGTGAACACACACACAGGTGTCGTCCCTTCTCCCCCCCGGTATAAACGTGCCTCCACTTTTTATCGCGCATAGGGCACACGCACATACAGCATTTCCACTCGTCGATGCTCATCGAATACTGCTAACTCACGCTAGCACGCTTTCCGCTAGTCAAGTTTATGGAAGAAAAAGTCCCTCGTAGAAGTATGCGCACTCGGTGATAGTGTCACCCACGTAATTGACTTATTTAGTAGGCATGAGGACCACCTACCAAGCTTACTGCACTGAGCGTACGTAGTATTTCTATGTCGCAGTTTTGTGACCACAGAACTGGTACCTTTTTAGGATGAAGAATCGGCACGGACACTGGGTGTGCTGGATGTCGACGGGTAGAAAGGAAGGTTTAATGTGAAGAACACACACACACCAAGCCACAGGGGGGATACTGCTTGTGTGTGTTTTTCAGATCATACCATCCTTTCTACCCGCCGACATCCAGGAGTACACCCAGCAGCGTCTGTGCGGATTCTTCATCCTCGAGAGACACCAGTTCTATACTACGTAGGAACGAACAGCTGAATTATACTGAATACATCTGATTGTATTCTTCGTGCGAAAGTCGCCATACATACGGCAAAATATTCGATGCAAGTCGACGAGAGAAGAAATGGCTGCAGTCTTGTCGCGGTAAAAAGAACAAGTCTCGAGCGAAAAAAGAAAGACAAACAGAACCAACTAACGGCTGAGAGCGCCTACTAATAATAGTAGCGTAGGTAGGCGCAATTCGATGCGAGTCGACGAGGGCATAAAAGGTTGGAAGTATTGTCGCGACAAAAATGCAAGGCATGAACCGTATAGTGAAAGGGAGGAGGGGGAAGAGCCTAATTTGTGACCGTGGATCTGAGTTACGACCAAGACGGAGAGAGCAAAAAACAGACAAAGACAACAAATGGGATGGGAAACAAGAAAAGAAAAGTATTAAATAGTATATACAGCAGTAGTAGCTCACAGCTGTTGTTTTTTATTTTTTTTAAATATACTCGTACCAGGTACCAGGTACCACCAGGTACCAGGTATAAGTTTGTTTGTTTTTTCGACACAATAATATCCCTGAATTCTGCAGTCTCAGATTTTGTGTTTCTCAGATACAGGATGTGCATCCTGCTCGAGGATTTAATGTAAAACACGTAGTAATAAATACGCGCGATCGATGTATCACACTCAGCTTCCAACGATGAGTATAATTGGCGAAATCCTCGATCTCTCGGCAACTTGCTTTGATTTTATTCCATATATTTTGTAAATATATATATATATATATACGACCAAGATACGACGTACCATGTATATACTAAACAAATTAAAAAACATATTTGCTATTAATATCATAGCTGAGTGTGATACTGTATAATGTATATGTTTATTTCTTACTATTTATTTTTTTATTATATTTATTTAGTTTTCCGCCCCACAAATGGACACACGCTTCCTGAAATCTACGCTTCCTGAATTCTACAGCCTCAGATGGTGCCCCCCTCATACGGGATGTACATCCTGCATGAGGACATACAAAACCCGCAAGTACGCGCGATCGAAGTAGTACACTCAGCTATTAATATTAAAAAATAGCAAAGATGAGTTTCGACGAAATCCTCGATCTCACAGCTGTTTTTTTTTTTTTTTAATTATTAATAATAACCGCTGCTGTAGATGTGAGAACTTCTGCATCCCGACAAAGAAGGAGGCCATGATATTATGTACCATGGTACGGATCTTTTTTTAGCCTTGATACGCAACATGCGCTGGAGCAACGCACACAAACATGCTTGCTTGCACTTGCACTGACTGCTGCTGCCTGCGCTGACCGTTGACTCTCCGCCACGAATGGTGTCAAAACCTGAAAAAAAAAGAAAAAAAAATCGGCTCACCTGGAGAGTGATACCGTCTTCGACATACAGGCTCTCCGTCAGAAGCCAAGTTCCCGTCGCGGCGCTGCTCACGTCGCCGCTGCTTGGATCAACGGCGTACAACGGCGCCTTGCCGCCTCGACTTTCCCAGATATCTCTGAGCGTGACGCAGCCGCCCCGAGTGATGCCGTCCGCCGACTCGAGGTACAGCCGTGCCGAGGACGAGGCGTACCGGATGAGCACTGGTGTGGTCGGGTCGCACTCTGGTTTAGGGATGGCCGTGTTTGGTGATTCGGTGTCTATGGCCCCGGCTGGCCTGGCTGCTGCCACCAGAAGGCCCATCATGAGCGCGGCCGTTCGAACCATATTTGGTGTTGTGGTCACTTGGACCTGCACCAAACAGCTGCTGTCGAAAACCTTCCAGCCTCGGTGCTGCACGACAGGACGTGTCAATGGGAGTTCGGCCGGACGTGGATGGGCTGGTGAGTGAGTGGAGTGAACACGAGAGGGGGGGAGGTGGGGATCGGGAGGGGGTGGATCGGAGTGAGAGGAGGCGGCCTCACTTCGTTCTACGACGGGTACATTCTACGACGGGTACGTATGTATATATAATAGAAAGAACGGTTTGAGAACACACACAATATTAATAATTATTTCGCGCGTATCATATATATATGTAGGCTGTCAGAAGTCGAATAACGGAGTCTCGTATATATGTATATACGCACACGACTCTGCTGCTGATGTACACGTGAACAGGTGGATTGTTGTGGGCAGAGGCGGCATGGTTGATCGTCGAAGTTTACTCTCTGCTGCGCGATGAAACAAAGCCGGATGAAACAATATAAACACACACCTGACAAATGTCGTTCTAAATTACAAATAAATGCTGACTTTTGTTTCTGTTTTTCCATGCCTTTTTTTTTATTTGCCCTTCTTTTCACTCTTCTCCCTTTTAGTCTTGTATAACTCGGATCCAGGGTCACTTAACCCTTAAAGGACTGGAGTCCCGTTTCGGGGACAAATTACTTAGAATTAGCGTGGTTTGTCCCCTAAACGGGACTGCAGTTCTAAAAAGGTTAAGTAGGTTCTCCTTCACCCCCACAACGGTACGCGCCTTGCATTTTTAGTTTTTTTTTATCGCGCGAAGGTTTCAGCACTTTCTTCCCTCGTCGACTCTCGACAAATTGTGCCTACGACGTACACACTAAACACTGCACAAGCAATAATAATCGCTCCGGCAGTTTTGGTGTCATATTAGAGAAAAACACACGACCATACATATCGATATAACGGGAACTCGAACCCCTGGCTTCAACCGTATTGTCGTTCTTCGTGGTTGACTGGTAACATTTATCATGTTATTATATATAATCCACCGGGGCGACCGGATTTTTTCTTTTGTTTTTGTTTTCGCACGCATGCAGCTATCATATATGTATGTGCACATACAGCAGTATCAATAGTACAATAATAATATACGTGTGATTTTAATACGCTGCACAAATATTATTATTGGTGCAAACACGCACGAAAACAGACAACATGTATGTATGATATGCATCTAACTTCATGTTGTTTTCTTTTCTTATCCCATTTGTTATATTTGCCCTTCCTCTTTCTCTCTCCTTCCTGGTCGCAACTCAGATCCGGGGTCACACGGTAGGCTGGCCCTTCTCCTTCGTCCCCCACTCGTAATGTTATTGCCTTTTGCATTTTTATCGCGAGAAGACTTCAGCTTTTTCTTCCGTCGTCGACTCGCATCGAACTCTGGACATCGACCCTTAGAAGCGTTCGAGGTTACCACTAGACTATCGGGGCGGCCGTCCTGAATTATCGTGTATGATACATATATACAGCATACAGCAGTGAGTGGTGGTCTCGTTATGAGGCGATCGAGTAACACGCGGGCTGAAGCCGCCTTCCTTATAGGCGGAATAAGCCCATGCAATTTATTATGGCGTCTCGCCTCATCATGCTATATGATATGTACGTAGACATAGTACGCGACAAGGTCAAGAATCTGATAATTAATCATTCGAGACTGAGATTTTGGGGGGGAAATAAGAATAGGACCTGTTTGTACTGAAAATAGTGTGCAGCACACCCAGTCATACATAATGAGTTTAGTCTGGTCAAAACCAAGTGACGTGCTCGTATTGCTCTGTAGAATAAGGCGTATCGCCTTATATACGTACCGTACATGTACAAGGCGTATGGGTACCAGATAGCTTCTTCTTTTTTTGCTGATCCCGCTTACGAGCGTATTATCTTCGCCCGCCTTTTCTCTCTCCCTCTTGATCGTAACTCAGACCCGGGGTCACTCGTTCGGTAAGTATTAATATCAATAGGGTCTTCTCCCCCCTCGCCACTATTAATACGAGTACAATACGTGCCTTGCCCTTTTATCGCGAGAACATTTCATTTGCAAACCGAAAACCGCAATCTTTTCTTGGTCGATTTTCGTTTCGTTTTTTTTTTTACCAACTGAAACCCACTTTTTTTTTTTTTTGTCGAATTATCGTTTGAAAAAAAAAACAGAATCTGAATCTATACGAACGAGTAGCAGCAAGCAGCTCGTACATACGTAGCTGGTTCCAGAAAAGAACATAACATCCCACCTTCGGGATATAGCACAATGATGGGTTTATTCTGAAGCTCGAAACAAAAAAAGATGCCCACCAAACGTGACCGCATCAACAAGAGGAAGGCATCGGAGGATTCGGCGAATCTGGCTTTGGCGTGCGTATCAGCAAGGGGAAATCGTCCGTGACCAAGCCGTGACACTTGTTTTGTTCTGCAAGCCGTACAATGTTGCTATTAATACGAGTATAAAGAAACGCGTTTTTAGCAAAAATACTACTTGGTATATATTACACGTACTCGTAGAACAATATAGTGCGCCCATTGGAAACCCTGTGTGGGGGGCTATTTACTTTCACACGGAAATCGCTTTTCTTGCGCCCTGATTGAAGAAGAGAGTAGGAAATCGCCCTTTGGCACAGGGAGGGGTGTTCTTCATGGTCATACGTAAAAACGACACAATAATAATGTCCTGTTTTGTTGGTTTGCCTTTTCGTCCGTCGTAATTTCGGGTCAAAATTTCAAATTGTCCGAAAAATACAAAAAAACAAACGTTTACAATGCACAAAATAAAAACAAAATAACAATGCGAGACGCGTGCCACGTGCGGTACGTAGAGATTCACCATTAACTAATTCATAAATTGTTTTTCTGAAGGCCAGGTAGGTGGTCGCTGCAGGAGCTCTGTGCACACCTACACCCCACGCAAAAGCTAGTTGTGGAGGGAAATGGAAGTGCTACCCCCACGAACGAAAAATACTGCAAACACGAAAGAAAATGAAATTCGGACGATTTTGGTGGTTAAGGAGCCCGAACTGTTCAGACGACGTTTCAGCCAATAAGTGCTATACCTCTCTCTCTCGTCACAGCACGCCTCATGTATGTATGTGTCGTTTTTCGGGTATGGTCATGAAGAACAACCTTGCAAAATTTCGTTTTCCAACGCTTCCTCAATCAGGGCGCAAAAAAAGCTTCTGAAGCCAAAAAGTATTCCGGCTCTTGTTGGAACCCAGCTCGCAAAATGTGTTTTTTTTTTCCTGGTCGTTTTATTTTTGCCCTGCCACGACGCGAATAACGCGTAGCACATGCCTCTATATATGGAAATCCGCAGGAGTAGAGTAATATAGTACAACTATAACTTGACCCACCTCTAGCTAAAAGGCAAGTTTTGGGTATAATAGCCAACTAACTGCACATTACATCATCAATACACCCAGTCAGTGTGCGTTCTGATTCCTCGTCCTGACTGTGAGAGACAGAAAGAATAACATAACATAATTGATTAATGGCAAACTAAACGGACGGGTAGTTACGTGCCAAAGTACCACAGACAGGTACGAGAACACAACGAAACAACAACAAGCCAGACGAAGGTGCCCGATTTTATTTTTCGACACCTCACGTCGAAATATTCAACTTCGACCATCCCGACAGGGGGGGGGTACCTGACACCGTCCCCTCCCTCTACGTCTGAACAATAACTACATAAAACTGAACACAGGGAACGGTAGAGAGCCCCCCCCCCCCCACCTGCTTGATACAAGGCCTTCCATAGTACTACAACAATACTACTGGGCGGCGCTGCGACCTGTAGGCCGCAGCTTCGTAGTGACAGCGACTGCAGCAGTAGTGAGCGGTACAACGGGTCTACGAGCTCGGTCGAAGGTGGAACAGAATAGGGCCCCGAAGAGCCGTGGGATCGGCAGGCTTGCTTGGCTGGATAAGCACTGCCCGAAGAAGGTCGTGAGGCAGGGAGATATCGCGTGGGTTTGTCACTGTGGAAAGGACTTTATCGACGGCAAGGCTCTCGATGACAAGCGGGGCACATGGAATTTCGAGTGCATTATTTTCTTGTGTCGGCACATTATAGTGGGTCGACAAGCTTGGTTGGATCAAAATGTAGGTTCCTTCTTGAGCAGGATACATCGATAGACCCCAGGTATCTTCCACATCTGTGTATACCCTTACCACCGCTGACCGCGCCTGGTGTCATTGACACCTTGCCTTCCCACCTGCTTCTCTGTAAATAACAGCCGATTTTCCTAATTGAGAATTGCCTTTCCGATGAGAATGAAAATCAAGTTTAGTACTCGTACCTCGCGCATAAACCCAGATTTTCCGGGATTTTCGACATTTCGAGACTGCCGATGCCGATTTCGTTTTTTTTTGTGTCAACGACGGGTGTTACAACTGACAATAGTTTACAGTGAAAAAAATAGTGTGAGGGAGGTACATCTCTTTACAATTCAAAAACAATATTTCCGATTTTATTATCATCGGAAAGGCAATTCTCAATTAGGAAAATCGGCTGATAAATGTCCTGTACGCCACTGTGGGAGAGATCGCGAACGGCGTGCTCGACACACACATATTGCACCGTGCAATGTCTGGCTGAGCCGTAAAACGGCAAGACTACGCTGAAGTACGAGTACATACATGCCAGCAGTATTATTCTATGCCCGTCAGCACATCACCATGCATGCAGTGTACCACCAAACCTCGACCAAGCAGCAAAGCAGGGCAATCATATACCAGGTATAATATGTCCCACGAGGGATGTGGTGTCATGTTACGTTATGATTTGACTCAACGTGGGGGTTTGCGCCTCTCCGGTACTGTCACACAAATCACATACAAGTACACCGATAGTATTTAGGTGTATGGTGTATGGTATCCAAACCCCCGGCCGCCCCTGAGCCAGACCAGAAAATGTTCACAAAAACGAAATTAGACTATACGGATTTCGAAATTAAACAGGATACAAATAAATGGCTGTTTCATATTTTACTATACTTCGAAGTATACCTACACTACTCTACAGAGCCACACTCGCCCGAGTGGCCTAACCACGGTAGATGCGTGGTGACAGTACTACTGTAGTATCCGTTAATGATCAGGGATAGCAGTTACGGCAAACCAGGTAAGGCTCCTCCTTACGCGTGAATACGGATATTCATATGTTTTGGAGTTACGTACGGCAGTCAAGGCGGGAAACCGGGATGATACCAAACCATTCCCCGGGATTCCACTATTTGTTCGTCAACTCCTCCAGTACAAACTAAAGGATGTAGCACGACCTGAACGCTTGTTGGACACGGCGTGAGCAAGGCGGACCACGTGACAAGCTGTCCGAGCGCAGGCGCGGCAAACGTCGGGACGGGAAAATATGGTCAGGACGGGAACGAAAGCCCCACGTGATACTGTATTTCGTTCCCGACGGCGATTTCTAGACCCGGTGCCACGGTCCCATCGATACTGTTTTTGTTTCCGAGCTCTACCATACCTCTGTAAGGTGCCTGCCGTGTGCCCGCGTTCCTGACTGTTTATCGTCCCACCGTCTGCCCAGTCCCGACTATTGCCATCCCGCTGTCTGCCCAGTCCCGACTATTATCATCCCACTGTCTGCTAAGATATCCACGTCCAATCCCACACAGCTTCTCCCATCCCGCAATTCCCTATTGGGGCAGATATTTCCATTCCACAACCGCCGGTTTCCTTGTTCTCCCATCGAATGACAATGGATGTAACTGGATTGCGCCACTTTTCACATGCAATAATAGCGGTACGGAGCATACATACATAATATAAAATACGCGAGTATATATTATGGACACTGCAGATATTCGTACAATGTATAATGCACGATTTAGTTATCGACGCATGCTACATGTATTATAAAGAAACGTGAAACGTGTTCTTTCTGCCCTCCTCACTCAAGGAGTAAGTCTATACTAATAGTAAGTAAAAAGCCGTTTTTGGAGGAAAATAAAAGTGCCACCCGATTACAAACAGGCCCATGACCCAAGAGCAAGTAGGCGACACCAGTTGATAATCTCTTACTTCTGGCCATCAGGCTGGAATTATTATGTAAGGCAGGGTGTGTCCTACACCATCTTCAGCACACAAAAGAGGTAATCATGTTCTTATGTTCGACAGAAAATCCAGCCTGGAATTCTTAACTGCCGAGTTCTTAAGTGCTTTCGCGTACTGCTGTAACAGGTATACCACAAAAAATGATGCAACACAAGAGCGAAAGTCTGACGATTTGGGTTCAAGGAGCCTTGCCATTCATGAAAAAACAACAGCCAAACCGTGCTCGTATCTCGTACATATATATATGCACCTCTATCGCAGCGCGCGTCTGGCCTTTCGTCTAGATTTTTTTCGATCCCCTTATTTTACCAATATTTTTTTTAATCAGCCATTAATTCCCCAGGTCCAGCCCACACCTGACTGGACTATTTGTAAAAAAAAACATATTGTCGTACATTTGGCAACAAAGACACCACACACCACACACCCGGCGAAAACACACGACATATATGTGACAAAAGATGAGCGTTGTGTAAGTGGGTGATGCCGGGAGGCTCTGCTCCGGCGCCTCAATCAGAGTCCAAGAAAGCAACCACAGTTAGTTGCTGCTGCTGCACATCGCGTGTCGGAAACAACTAACTGCTGCTGTTGTTGGATGAAAAAAACCATCATACTAGTCCACGGAGAGAAGGCTTAGACTTGGGTTACATTCGCTCTTTTTCAGCCGATCGCTGTCGTCTCCGTTGTCTCCAGCCTTCATTCCCAATCGTGCAACCACGTGGAAAACTCGAGGACCGCGCGTGCGGATCTGCAGGATGCCATTGCTCTAAGAGTATACCTGCGTGTTTAGAAGAGCAACTCACCGAAACAGAGACACTGCTATACCAGTTGTATATATCCAACAACGACCAGCGATGGTTCTACCAGCACCTACGTGCAGACGCGTGCGGTATGGTTGGGAGATAAATCAACGAAAAGCGAGAAGATTCTCAGGGAAGAGGATGACACACTGCTACGTGTGTGTGTGTGTGTTCACATTAAACTTTCCTTTCTACCGGTCGACATCCAGCACACCCAGTGTCCGTGCCGATTCTTCATCCTAAAAAGGTACCAGTTCTGTGGTCACAAAACTACGACACAGAGATACTACGCTCAGCGCAGTAAGCAGAGCAGACAATGCAATGCCATATGCGACAGGCAAGACCTACCCTGCTAGCAATCCAGGACGTACAAACTCGTGAACGATGGGTGAAAGTCTTCCACAAACACATGAACACGATTTGGATAATAACCGAAATTCCATTCCACCATCATGTCGGCCTATTGCCACCACGACCGCATGCGCAAGCGCCTATTCGCAACCCGCGGGCTATTTTTGATAACCAAGAACTGGTAGGGGCATGCATACAAAAATGCGAGAAACATATATACGTATCCATCCCCTCACCCATATTTGTTTCCTTTTCGTTGCTCCTTTTTTCTTTTTCACGCAGCTGGATTGCTAGGAACGTAGGTCGTGCCTGTCGTATATGGCATTGCATAGTCTGCTCTGATTACTGCGTTGCAACGTAGAATATCTGTATACATGTGTCGTATTTATGTGGCCACGTAACTGTTATCTCTCTAGGATGAATAGTCGGGCCGGACACACTAGGTGTGCTTCATGTCAACGAGTAGAAATTACAAGAACACACACAACAGTATCGTAGGGAATCATTTATGTGTTGGCGAAATAAAGCGATTTGTTTGTTTATCGTATACCGGTGCTATAACCTAGGACAGCAGTACAACTGGTGTTAAAGCAGCATATACCACTCCTGTAAGAACGATGGAAACGAGAATGGCGGCAGACGCCTGGAAGTGGTCGAACTCCCACATTTTAGTACTGCCCCGCGCATACAAATATTTGACTGTATCGTTCCAAGTAAACTGTATCCAAAAGGAAGGGATTAAACTACGAACTGGATTGGTGATCATTCTATATTTGCTCTGTTCCAGGTGGGGTCGTATGCACTACTGTTAAGCGATGTGCGTCAGCGAAGATCCTTGTGTAGTGGCTGGGTAGGTATGGGTGTGAGCGGTTGTGGGTTGGACGTGGGCTGGTTGGTCCTACCGCCATCTACACCACTAGAGGTGGGTACTGGTGGGCGTTAAAAAGCCAAACAATTTGAACCGATGATAGGATGCCCGGCAGGCGTGTACGAGTGAGTGGAATTTGGAAAGAAACAAAAAACGGAACAATTGGCCGGTATAAACCGGTTTTTTAAACCAAATGAAAAACGGTTCACCGATGTAAACCGACAGAACCGACCTGAGCCTTACGCTCATTTGCTTACTAATTTAGCCACGTGTATGATGTTCGAGAGTCCGCGACAACCGGGTGCGGCTCTGCGTGTAATATCTGGCGTTCTCCTCACCGACGCCATAGGCGCACGCCACGTGATTATATAGAACACGTAATACAGCAACGTATTCAAACACGATTATCGTGGGCTTCCGGCCCCGGAGCTTGCTGAAGGGTTGTTATGGCCGAGGAGACCAAGCTGCTTCAGCAGCAGCTCGCGGAGGTGTCGACTAATTTTGCTGAGCGAGACGCGACGTTAACAGCGACGTTGGCTGAACGAGACTCGACGGTCGCTGAGAGAGACGCGGCGTTGTCAGCGGAGAGGCGGTCAGGATGTCCGCCAAGGTGGCTCTTCCGGAGGGTACCGGTGGGAGGGGAAGGCGGCCCATGCAGCAGGCAAGTGTTGGGAAGCCTGTGCCGGATAAAAACTATAGCAACCAGACCCCTCCGGCGCTCATCTTGTCGTCGAAAAATAGCATGCAGGGGTCCAAGTTTGATGGGTGCAACCAGCTGCACTTGTGGTCAGACAGGTTATAAACCTTCTGGTCGATGCGGGGTTTGATCTGGGCACTTGAACCCACGAGCGACCCTATTCGGATAGCTGGAGGTTTAGGAGGGATTGAGGGGCGCCACCGATATTTATATATATTTGGGCAGCAGAGGGTTGGAAAGTGCGAGAAGGCATCGCAATATCTGATGGAATCCACGCAGGAACGGCCTGTGGAGGAACGACTGCATGCCGCTGGGTCGGTGGAAGGAGCGTGGAAGGCTGTGATGATCTTGTACCAGCCGCAGGGTGATGCCGAGGGGTGTCCTCTTAGTTTGAGAACATCACAATGCAGAGGGATAAGGACCCCAAGCTGTTCTTCGCTCGCGCCGGGGGGAAATTTTGTGTGTTATCCCAAATGGCTATTCACAACTCGGACCGCGAGGTTGTTCGCACACTCAAACATCGTCTTCCGTTCGAGTTTTACGACGTAGAGTAGCGTACTGGTTTGCTTCAGACCGGTATAACGCGATCGGTGATGGCAAAAATCATCAGCACCGCCCACACTAACGGCAGGACGAAGGCGTCGGTGGAGCGGAAGTTAGCGGCGGTCATATCAGCGGTTGCAGCGCCGTTGGCGGCTCCCCACGCCCTCGTTGTTGGTAGTGGTTTTAGGTGCAGTAACAAGGGGGGTCATAGTTTGAGGCACCGGGCAGAAGCAGCAGCAGAGGCTGCAGCAGCGTTAGTGTGGACATCAGCAACAGCTAAAGCAGTGGCAATATGGACAGCAGCAGCAGCAGCGGTAGT
The DNA here is from genome assembly GCA_008828725.1 of Saccharina japonica. NCBI lineage: Eukaryota > Phaeophyceae > Laminariales > Laminariaceae > Saccharina > Saccharina japonica. The sequence goes on from MEHQ01000807.1 coordinate 217,600, forward strand.
ATGGAGGCGCCGAGCCACAGCAGCAGCAGCAGCATCGGCGGCGGCGGCAGTACGGTGGCGCCGCGCAGCAGCAGTAGCAGCAGTAGCGGCGGCGGCAGTTAATAGATGGGCGACAGCAGCAGCGAAGGGGTGGAGGCCATAGTTACCAGCAGCAGCACCCACCTTAGCCGCAGCAGCAGGGGCAGCACCAGCAGACCCCGGGGGGCACTGGTTGAGTCGTCAACACCAGAGGGAGGTGATATCAGCCGGAGTCTCTTTCGGTTCCAGGAGCGTCCATGGGGCAAATGTCCAAATGTGATCGGTGTGGTGACCCCGGGCACAAGACCGGGATTCGTAGAGCGTCTAATGGTTTCGCAGGGGCATGCGGTACTTGTTGAGCACACGGCCACACGGCCAGGCAGTGTCGCACTGTCTCGCCCACCCGTGTGCATACAAACATTGACCCGGCGCCTCCGCCACCACCGGGAGCTTGGCCTCGGAAGAAAGCTGCCTTCGTAATACACGGCGACGCATTGGTATGGGCCGGGGCGCAGAGCAATGGGACGGGGGCGGTGTGGGCGGAGGAGTGTAAAGGCGGCCAGAACCGGGGAGTGGAGGAGATGGGGGAGGCTACGAGGGCGGACCGTTTTCCTCGACTATCGACTGCCAAGTGACGGCCAGCAGCGAACAGCAGGTCAAGTGGCCCGTCCTTTTCGTGGCGCAATTTACGTATTTCGGCAAGTGGCATGCGCTTTCTGTTCGTGGTGGTCTCGTGAGGCCTAGAAGGCCTGGGTAAGATTATGATTAGAGATAGTGCTGCTTCAATCCATTGTACTGGTGGGGGTGCATTCGTTAACAACAAGAGACCCCCTGCCCCCGACACGAAGTTTTGATCATAGGCGATGGAAAACATTTGGAGGTAGAGTGTTTCGGTTGCGCTGATGTAGTGATGCACTCTGCTGAGGACGTGGCAGTGACTCTGAGGAATGTGACGTTTGTCCCTGGGGTTCCTTTCGTTCTTCGCCCGTTCCACGTGATCCAAGAGGAGCACATTATACCCCTTGACCACAAAACGGCGCACATGCTCAATGGACGCGTGTTTCTCCACAAGGAGAAGTTCGGCAACCTCGTTGAGGCCACTCGGGTAGAGAGGCACGAGGAACCCCCCGCACGTGCTTCTGCAGTTTTGAGGCCTGATGGGCAGAGATGGATAGGCGTCAACGACTTGCACTGTTCCCTTGTCCGCGCTAACGATGCCGTTCTACGTGACTGCTCGTCAAATGGGTATCGCGGTGGCGGGACGTTTTGGGTAGTGCGACGGGTGCGGGGGGGGGGAAGGGGACCCGCGAAGCCATGGCTAAGTCCACATCATGTCGTGCTGAGAAGAGGATGCAGCAGCTGTACGCCGACCTCGCAGGACCTGTGCCGACGTAATCGGGCGGCGCGCGATACTGTTGGGTGATCGTCAATGACGCCACCAACATGGGCTGGCCGGTATGTCTGCCGGAAAGGACCGCGGCGACGGTCACCCACGGTTTCCGCACTTTCTTGGCGGCCATAACTACCTACGGCAAGCCGGAATACATGAACACGAACAACGCTTCCGAATTACCTAATACTGAGTTCCAAAGGCTGATTGCCGAGAAAAACACCCGCCAAGAAATCACGACCGTCGACGGTCCAAAGCGCAACGGGCGGGTGGAGCAGAAGCTAGGTCTTGTTGCCGGAGGAGGTCACGCCGCATTCTTGAAGTTCCAGACCATGTTCGATGGTGTGGAGTGTTCGGCCAAGGCGCTCAATTATGACCGCACGTGGCCGGAAGCATGGACGTAGATGTGCGACGCGCTCAAGCGGATGGCGCGGGTGGGGGAAAGTCCAGCATGGTGAGCTCGTTCGAGAGATTCTACGAGTGACCTCACATGGGGCTCGGTTCTTCCATACATGATGCCTGGACGCCACAAGGCCAAGAAGGTGGCTAAGTCAGAACCAAAGGGCGAGCCCTGCTTCTACCTTAACTCCGGCAACGACCACGCCTTGGACTGCAGTAAGATCGCGTTGTCGCCTTCAGGCATCGCAAGCTACTTGACCCATTTGCCGTGAGGCTATCGGCGCGCGCCGTTCGGCGGAGGGACCGCGATGGTCAAGTCCCTGTCGCCGGCTAAGGGGGGCGCTGTCAGTGGCCCAGCCAAGCCACCGCAAGCGCCACGAGGCTTCGAGGTATGGGACCAGCCGTCCCGCGGGGCTTCGAGGTGTGGGACCAGCCGTCGACGCCATCGACCGGGATAACGTCAGAGTCTTCGCGCACGCCCCTGCCGGCTGCGTCGTCCGTACCGCAGCCGCAGGTGCCAATGTCAGCGACGGTTGCATCGCCGACGTCCTTGCCCGTGACTTTTCCCCAAGCGCCGTCCGCAACCGTTCCATTGTCGGATTTCTCGCACGCGCCTCCGCCCCCTGTGTCAGGGGTGCCGTGCAGCAGCAGGAGAAAACGCGGATATTGCCCGCGATGACGCGGTCGGCGTCGCGGCAACAGTAGGGCCTGGGCAAACCGCATGGCTTCGTCTCGATGCTAGCTGCGCGGGAAAATATCGCCATGATCATTGCCGACCAGTCTCCGCCGCACATGCCCACGAGTGAGTTGGTAGCGCCCGACTCGTATCGCGAAGCGTACGAGGATTCCCATGAAGGTGTGTTGTTTCACGCCACGGACACTGAGTTTCACGGCTTGTACCGGGCGAGGACGTTCGGTGCTGTGGAGGACAAGAAAGGTAGAGGCACGTAGCAACGAAATGGAATCAGCGTGATTTATCCTAAGTGGGTTTATTCGTGGAAGGTTACCGAATTTGACAAGGTAGTGCGGGCAAAGGCCAGGTTAGTAGCGAGGGGCGTTGGGCAGCGTGCAGGAGTTGATTATCGCGAGACTTATTTCCCGTGCCCATCCGTTGCAGATATTCCTTTGCTGACTGCCATCGCGTGTGAATTTGTATTGGATTTAGGCCATGTAGATGCTGAGCAGGCGTTTGTCCATTCAGAGCCAAGTAGGGACGTCTGCATGCGCCGCCCCAAGGAGTACGGGTTGATGTCCGGTAAGGTGGTCAAGTTGTGTCGCAGCCTGTATGGTTTGAGGCAAGCGTCGCGGCAATGGCAGCCTCAGTTGGTACGCGGCATGAGGGGTCTTGGTTTTGAGCAGTGTGAGTATGATGCGCGTGGTATGCGTTTGGTGGAAGCGAGAGTCGTTTGTATCGTAGTAGTAGTGCATGTGGATGACATATTGGCGATGGGTCTTAAGAGTACGTGTGACCAGTTTGGTGAGGACCTGAACCAGTTTGCTGCTATCAACAACCTGGGGGGGTTGCGGTGGTACGCAGGTTGCCGAGTTTCTCGAGACTGGGATGCAGGGGCATTTTACGATATCACAGCAGGTTTTTGCTGAAAGCACCGTAGCGAAGTTTGGTGTCACTTGCGGTAAGTGCATTACTCCGGTGGTAGGGCATTTTATGTGGCTGGCGAATCAGACCCGCACGGACGTCTTTAACCCGGTTCGAGCGGTGGCAAGATACTCTGCAGCACCAACGTTATCGCATTGGCCGGCAGCGTTGCGCATCATTATGTACATCATATCTACGAGTACATACGGCATTACTTTTGAAAGGGGGCTGAGTACTGGACTTCAGCTGGAATCGTACGTGGATGCAGACTACGCGCACAAGGTCAAATGAATGAAGGTCTGTCTCTGGTGGAGATCTTATGGGCGCCGGTGTCTGTGTATCGTTTTTTCTCTAGGACGCAGAAATCCATCACACCTTCGTCTGCGGACGCAGAGTATGTGGCGATGGCCACGGGTTTCCGCGAGACGATTATCATGCGGTATCCCGGGAGTTTTGTTTTCCGGACCGAGATGTGGGATGTTCCGCGGTGAAGGAAGATAACCAGGGGGCGATACATTTAGCGAAAAGCCCTGTGAACACTCCCAATCAAATATAGTAAGCACGTTGATGTCCGTCATCACTTCCGTCGGGAACGTGTTGCTATCGGGGAGTTCCGGGTTGTCGACGTAACGTCGGCATTGCAGCATGCTGATTTCCTCACCAAGTCTTTGCGCACGAATGTGTACCTTTTTCACCGCAGCTTTAATGTAAGTTTGTGGTGATTTCTTTCATTTATTTGTGTTTTCGGGTATTTTGGGGTATTGGGTGATCAGAACGGAGAAGAGTTATTTTTTGGGAAATAGAGAAAGTATTGGAATGTACTCACGCTTCAAGTAAGGTTAACACGGCAACAGGGTATGCCGATGGTGTTGATGAATCGTGCCGTACACGTTGGCTATTGGCAAAGTATGCACAATGTACAGGGGACGCAAACTTACTAGCATTCATAGTGCTTTAAAATTCAGATGCAATGCGTTGTTGACGTTTGCATACTCCTGTAGCGAACACCTATTGATATCGGAGTGGCTGTTATAATTCGATTTGAGATGTCCTACATCAGAGAGGTTGTGTTGTTCTGCTCTTCCAGGGTACACAACAGGGGGGGCGATGCTATCGGGTGGTACGATACTTTTTTGTGACAACGGTGTCACTGATTTTGTTTCAAGGTTTTACCAACATACTTACGTTTGTTAGATTTGTTTTCTTCCCGTGGTTACTACTGTCTTGATATATGTTAGGAGGTCTATGTTGGAATCGAGATTGAAGTATTTGGTATCGGGATTGCCTTTATATATTTGGCAATTCGGGAGGGTGGAACTTGGGATTGGCATTTTACCTTGGCACTGATGAAGGATTGAATTCGGGGTTGCGTTATAATTTGGCAGTATATACTAACATACGGCCTCTCCGTAGGTCACACCGAGACGCCTCTAACTCATTGTTAGGTGTTGGCAATAGCCTATGCAAGAAACCGGGTATCGAACAGAAACGTACCATACCGCATCTATATACTTCCGAACTCACTGTATTTCTACGACTCACTGTCTGGACGGTTTGCTGAGGCCAATACAGTAGACGGTGCCATTCGCGATGCGGGTTATCCACTGAGTTTCCCACTGTGTCGTACTTGTTGCAAAATGAAAGTTCAAATACAGTAGCTGCCAGATATTGTCTCTTGGCTACACATCACGATCGCAATCGTCGACTAGTCATCTTCGAATTGTTATTACCCGAACGCGCGAGCCCATGGGGATAGCCACTACTTCAAGCGACGAGATACCACGGCTGTTGAAAACTCGCCATTGCCTAAGGCTACAACGCTAAACGCTAAGGACGAATCAAACATTTACGTGCTCGAAAATACTGCCCATAAACGTAACCACCTGCCCACGGGCTCACGATGTCGAACCAGCCCGAACCGTGTGGCCCAACAACGACCATTTTCATTGTTCGCAGACTCCCCACCGACCCCCCCCCAGGCTAATTGTGCCAAAGCCGTAACTATCGCATTGATGTGCGAGTGGTCACCTACAGCAAGAAGCACGGAGCCCACGTGTTCCCACCTATCGTGCTGAGTAGGCGCTTAGAACCATCACAGCATACTGGAGGAGTACGATTATGGTAGGCCACAACACTACGATACCGATGTATCACCACACGCAGGTGCTCTCACAGATTTCGCGGCGGGCACTCCGGCGCGGGACTAGGCAGGACCAGGTGACACGCCCTGCTCCCGGTTAGCGGGCTCCAGGTACCGCCCCGATACACATACCACATAATGTGGACCCAAAGCGTTCCTTCCATGCATCCATCAATCATCACACAAAGGAATCTAACGTATGTTACACTCTCCAAGTTTTGGGACCACAACACCACAACGCCACACAATACACCGCCACACACACACGTGCTCGCGCAAAGTATAGAGTTGAAACAACGACGCGGAACACTGGGCGACACCCGGCGACGTACTCTTCTCCCAAAGGAGTGTTCCGTCGTCCAATTCCGATATACATACCACAAATGACGGAGTCAAGGCGCCCCCTGCTTATGTGTTAACCCCGGCCGAACACAATGCTACGTAGGCTCTAACCCGCCCATTCAGCGAGGCCTCGCCAATATGCATGGTGACAATATTTCGACACACACACCTGCGCATACGCACATACCAAGAGGACACTCACGCGGGGGGCACCGTAGGGTCCGATAACTTGCCTTGCTCCCCAAGGGGCACCGAGCACACCATTCCGTCTAAGCGTACCATAAATCGCGGGGCCCTCGCATGTATCCCGTCCTTCCTTCATCGATCTCGAAGACAAAGCACCGTATGCTAAGTTAAGCCCCGCCATACTGTCAGGTCGTACAAAACACTCTGACATAGCACTTTCACTGCATAGGTCTTCATACAAACTATTTTGAGGGCGCCCAGGTGCAGCACTGGGGTAACGGCTGTCGACTCAGCGTGCTTCTACAAGCGGGTTTCCGACCACCATTCCAATTACCTCCAGCCCTTCCAACCCGCCTGTTCCTATATGAAATGTACCACCAGTATCAAATCAAAACGTCGGACTGCAGTTTACTCGAGGTCCGTTACTGCAATTGCAACCACTAACAGCGGGCCACGCAATTAAGCACCACGCGCGCAACGTAGCCGGTCCAAGGTTGCACAAAACAAGAACCAGCCAATACACGCCGAATGGAGCAACCGAATACATGTCTTTAGAGCTTTACATCCCCTCGCACAAACTCCGGAAACTGCCAGCTTATGCAGTGACTCGAAGAAGAAACGTTCGAGTCGCAAACTCAACAACTATCATGTCGATGAAAATCAGTGTTGCATGCAACATAGCTACCACTCATGCAAGCAGCGGAGCCCGTCCTCGACAGCACTGAGGTTTCCGTATCGCAATTCCCGACGGCACTGCACTGAGAGGATCTTCGCCGCAACCAGTCTGGACCAAACCCCGAACTCGGGTCCGAAAGTGATAAGAATAGTAGCGACAATACTAACGTAGCCGTTTTGAATCAGCCTGCACTGCGCCTAAACAAAATGACAGTATACTCGTTTCGAATCAACCCGCACGGCGGTTTCTGGGTGTACGCTGCATGACACAAACAAACGAATTGTCGCCCCGACAAGGCGTGGGGTTTTCACATGCACACATGCACACGCTACCCAATACCTGGCAGCAGAGCTCTGACATGAATGTTGAGTATGCCTCCATCCAGAGCGAGCGTCTGCGTCGGCAACGCTGGTACATCACGTCGGCACTCGGTGGAACCCAGTAGAATAAATGGTACCCAGATCACAACAACAGATACGAATAATAAGCGATCCAGCCCCGTCCGTGCCACCAAGCTCCTACTGAAATAATATTTGGAAAGCACACTTACGGTAACATCACTTCGGCAGTAATAGTCGAAGACAACACAATGTAAGATGTTAGATGACAAATGTACTTTCTGACAGGACTCGTTGAAACGTCCGCCGTTAGCAAACGGGGGTGTAGGCGGCGTCCGAACCCGCCATGAAACAAGAGCCGTCGGTGACCTTCATTTCGGCATCTTCCAGGCCGGTGTTGCCCGACATGAGGGTGTCCTGGCAGTCCTCGAAGCGGACAGTGGCGGCGTCCACGAAGGTGTTGTCGATGAACTCGGTGCCGTCGGCGGTCGTGAGCTTGATGCTCTCGTCGCCTCCGGTGATGGTGTTGCCCGAGAAGACGTTGTCCTGCGGCCTCCCTGAGTCCACCACCCACGGCGCGTCAGTCCCCGTGTACGTGAAAATGTTGTACCTGAGAACCGGGAAAGGGCCCACGCGATTGGGGAAGGACATGCGGTTTATGGTCCGAAACGGCCACGTACGGTTCGTCGTCCGATGCCTGTGTCAGCATTGGGCGGTGCTAAGACGATCCGTACAAGAGACGGGGGGAAACGTGACTTCGAGAAACTGGGGCGTGTACAGTACAAAGCATGCGGGACAAGCTGACGCCGAATAAAGACAATATACACTAGACTGGGGAGTCGGGGTGGGAGGGTGTCACGACACTGTACCCGTACCCTCCGTTCCTCGAATGGTAAATGGAAAGCGGGGTGCTCACTTGCTGGAGCCGCTGACGTCGTTCTTGGAGAAGACGTTGTCGGCGCATCCCACGGAAAGCCTGATGCCGTACTTGTTGTCCTCGAACCGGTTGTCGGACACTTCAGCGTTGAAGCTCTCCATCAGCGCCATTCCAGCGTCGCCGTTGTCGTGAACGTAATTGCCTATGGCGGGGTGAACAAAGCGCAAAAGAAGACGCCGGGTGTACTCGATAAATATGTTGGGACGACGCAAACTGCATTCACATGAGCGGCACATGTGACAGTTTTCTTCGCTATGCTAGGCTTGGAGCGCATTGGTTCCGTTGATGAGGCGGGCGTTGCTATCTTCCCATGGGGCATGCAGAATCGGTAGGGATGTCATTTCTTTCGTCTACTGTAGGGGTCCCGACGAATATGATAAGCTCTACATCTCATCAGAAACAAAACCTGATTTGACAAACACTGCACGAAAAACATCATAACCAAACGACCCGCCTAGATGTTTTATCGGATACCCCCGAAAAATCAGAAACTTGGCTGCTGCGATGCTGTTGCTTTCCTTAATGAAGGATTCACGTCAGTCGAAGCAAGTACGGACAAAACGTGCCACCCCTATTGCAACACGCCTCCAATTATGATAGTGCTAGTACTTGGCCCGTTAAAGGCCGGCACAAACAATACACCTTAAACGGTGCAGCGATTACACTCAGCTCTTGGTAGGGGCACCGCGTGATCTATCTATATACTTAAATTCCTCTTCGGCGTCATTCCGCCATAGGGGGACTCACAACAAACAGTGTTTGTTCCTCAGCTAGATATATTTGGCCAAGACACGCATCGAACTGCGGCCCCTGCGCGTACACACCAGTTGAATGCAGGGCGTTTATAAAAGTGCCACGAACAAGAACCAACCTAGCGCCAACCTCTATCCCATATATGTATTACATACAGTACAGGTAGTACATCGGAACGGTCCACGACCTTTTGCCTTTTTACAGGTGCGTGCCGCCGTAAGGGTAGCCACCTAACGTTTCCTGCGCTCATCACTTGGTTATAGTATTATATATACGTCATCCAAAGCCATGATTTCGATAAACGTTATTCGTGCAACCCGATACCCAGTTCCAAAGTCTAGGTATAGATCGAGACGTACTGCAAAACATTCATTATTGATATTCCAGTGATAGTTGGAGTAAGGCGGTCGTAAATGCACCATACAAGTAATGTTACCCCTATCGTGGGTCACATCTGACTCAGTTCCTCACCTTTGACAGTGGCGTCGTCGCTGCTCCGGTGCAGGAATATACCGGCGGACTCGTCACCGCCACCGTACACCTCGTTCCCCTGAGCACCGGAACCAACATAAAAGCATTACGTTGTTCGATGAGTATTGCGTGCGCGACGGTATCGCGTGGCTCGATGAGTATTGCGTGCAAAGGTGCAGTAGAGAAATTCCTTAAACCACTCAATCGACGCAATGTTCAAGGCGAAGTGTGCAGAACATCGCTTTAGCAGCAGCAGCAGCTCCCGTAACGCTATATACTGTAGCTCCGCCAGCCTCTACGTGGTGACTCGACGGAGTTTGTATGTGTAGTCTGCTCGTACTGCCGACGTGCTATGGCGCCCGGATGCGACCGACTCTTAACCCTACGGGTACATCAACACGTTTGATGATGCGAACAGGACCAACCAGTCGAGTCCTTAGGTTCCAAGTCGCGCGGTGACGCCGTGCATACCTGGATGGACACGCCGTTGCAGCGCTTGGAGGCGATGATGCCGTGGTTCCCGTTGTCGTAGACCTCGTTGTCGTGGATGGTCAGGAAGTCGCTGTCGTCATGGGGGTCGAAGCCGTAGACGGTGTTGTGGTGCATCTTGTTCCTCCTCCAGTCTCCCTGCTGGTGGCCGTACGTGTAGACGCCGAAGTGGTTGTGGTGGATGTCCGAGTCGTAGATGTTGCCGTAGACGTTGACCTCGTCGAACAATTCCGGGTTACTCGTGTCCGTGCAGAACCCGCGCACCTGGTGATACGGAGTGGTTGTCCCGTAGTAGAGGCGATGCGTGAGAGGCAAACGTGGGCGAGGATATTTGACCAGCCATGGGGGCGCCCTACGATGGGGGTCGCATTTTTTGGCCAGACCAGTTCTGACTGACCTCAACTAGTGAAATCCCCAACATCGCTGGAATACCATGCTTTTACTTTATTAGGCATTATTTTAAATTCGCACCTACTGTCGGACATGGCGTTTGTGTATGAAGTCGCACATTCACTGTTTCCGAGGTCCAGGTTAGGTAGGGGGTAGGGGACGCTTCGGGTATTGATGTAGAGCATAGCGGTGCCGAATTTGTTGTATCCGTGGGGAAATACAACTATACCTACGTGCTTTGTAATACTTCGTGGACAATAAATCAAAGAGGACGGACTGGTTTGGCTAAGGGTGACCGATGTCTATCATCCGCTCTCTACGAACATCGTCCAAAAATGGTTCCACAACCCCACGATGACGAGCCAGGAAGTCTAGTATAGGGCGAGGGGGGGTCGGGGATTTGGTCATTATTTTGATCATGCTCCTAACAGGCGGAGCTCTACAACGCACCCAACAGCTGATTGTGAGGGGACGAATAGACTCGTCATCCGACGAACAAGCCCAATCGCGAGATTCATGCCGCTCTTGGACGGGAATGTAAAGGTCGGTTGATGTTGATATTCGTGTCGAAACGGTCCTTCATTTTCCGTTCAGAGCGGTGTATCCCACACACGTATACGTTGTGTGTCGGCATACCGCCCACTACTGTCCAGGTCTCGAAAACGGATAGATGTGTTTCGGGGCATCTTTGAACGTGCGCCTCTGGATGTATGTTTCACAAGGGGTTGCTTTGGAATTCGCCAGTTCCTCAGGCGATGGTCCCAACCATAAACAAATATTTTGTGTCCTAACAGTACCCCTATTTCGACCTTCCTCACCTTCCATGTGAGTCCGTAGCTCTCGCCGTCGGCGAATCCAAGGTAGCCCATTTCGCTGTCCTCGATGTCCATGCGCGCTTCTCCCATCGTGTTCTTGGCATTGCCAGCGCAGGTCTCGCTGCTGTCGGTGATAATCTCCGAGATGGCGCTGATGTACGACCGGCCATCGTCCTCGTCTTCGTCGACGGCGTTGTTAGAGGTATCCCAGGCGAACACCTGAGGAGAGGAAGACGGGCGCGCGCGCAGGGGGGGGGGTGTACTTCATATCCAGGCATGGCGGTAGTCGTATGACCATATACCCTCGAATCCCTACAATGCCGGGATGGGGCATGTCGGGTTTTTACCGACCAGGCAGACATTGCTAGCACCAGGCGCAAAGCGCCTTGATGTGTTGGGCGTGTCACGAGCGCAGGAGGGGGCGGTGGGGGTGAAGCAACCAATGGAACATACTTTAAACATTCGTATTCTGAGGCTTGGTCTCCGGGAAATCTGAATGGTACCCAATGTGATACGACTCATGATCACGTGATGACAACAGACAGGGTTGTTCCTGAACAGGGCACAAGGTAAAGTGACTGAAAGCACGATAGCACACGGGGCGGGAGAGGTATGATATGTCTCTGTCATTCATGCAGCCTCGTCTCCGAATATAATGTTATGCACGGAGAAATCCAATAAATGACGCGGGGTATGACGTGATGACGAGTGTGAAGCAGGCGAACGATAGATATCGTGTGCCTGCCTGGGGACAAACGAACTATTGTAGTGCCTTGAGTTACGGCGGTGGGAATTGAGTTACGGCGGTGGGAAATTTTTTTTCCGTAAGCTTGCAAAGGCGAAGTTGTCCGAGAGTTTGAACGAGGCGCACAGGATAATATTTTACGTCGACACAAGAAACGAGCGACACTGTGTTTTCTCCAAATAGTGTGGCTACTTCTATGCCTCTGCCCTCGAACAAGCTGCGCCGACTGCGACTAGAAGAGACAACAACTACATCTAGTTTCTTCGTCGAGACCGACCGAGTGCCACCATACCACAGCAGGGGCAACAATACACCAAATAATCTTACCTTGGTGCTGACGAAGTCGAGGCTTCCGCCGTGGGCACGCAGATTGATGAACGTGTCGCTCGTGCTCAACAAGCGCAACTCGTCGGCATCACCCCCGGCGGAGGTACCGTGCACCTGGGATCAATTGAATCAGAGGGGGGCGATCGATGTGGGTTTTAGTTATTTAGGGCCAAATCGTCAGGTACACGCTGGCCCCTCGGACCGTGAATATTTAGTACATGCCCTCTCTTGGATAGCGACAGACAGACGAAGTGTACGTATACATGTTGCAGTTTCACATAGAAGAACAGTAATTGCACTCTGCCCTACAGAACGGGTAGTTGTGCTCTAGACGACCACACGCACCTTGGTTAGGGTGTGTGAGAGGTGTGCCCTTGAGCCGTGTGATGTGGTACGGTGGGGTACCGCCGGTGGGACTTCATTTTCTGAGGTTAACGTATAGGATGAGCTCTATTTTGTGGCCCATTAATAAATCAAATACCAGTATAATATTGACGCCAGTTGTATATAGACATCACGAGAGTGACTATTATGGCTTCGCCACCTAGTTAGGATAAACTATCGACGTGCAAAGCTTGTGTGAACTGTGTATGTGTATTTCGTTGTTGTAGGAGACTACAGCAACGACGTGGGCTGCAGCAGGAGTTGCTGTAGTGTGAATACATCGGCTATGGCAATGGATGGAATCGATATGAGAGAGTACATACATATGGGTGAAAGTATATATCGTATTCTAAAATATTTGAGCTGCAATTAGACAAACAGTGGTTTACTTGTACGACTCTAAATCCATTAAACAACACACATCCACACAAAAGAGGAGACGATCTTGGGAATGTCCTCGCGTCAGTCAGATATGTGAGGTTCATCAACGAAAGGACAACTGCTGCTCTATCTCTACCGTTGTGCGTGACTTGCCCAAAAGCAAGGCAGGCGTGGAGTTATAGGTTTTGCACCGTGGTTGGTTGTGTTGAGTTTTGTTCGCTGTCTCGGACATCACAGCAGCAGTGAAACATTGACGAGGAGTACGACAAACGAGGCTTGTGCCAAGGGAGGAAGGTGCTCGTAGAAGCCTTCAAGGCGGTTATCAAGTGGAAGGCTTATGGGTTCAAAGTGATACATGAAAGACTACGTACTTCTACGGCGTAGAAGACAATCAATGCAAGCCGCATGTACGATACACCATCGGAGGGCAAACCCAATGTTATGGAAAAAACATTATATACCCCCAATAAATAATGGTTTCCTTCGTGCGGTATGTATAATAAGTGTCCGACATCCATGTGCCCTTCGTAACTATAGTAATACATGACGCCCAGTGAACACACAAACGTTTGACTTCGCAGGAAACGGCTGCTGCATCGTTTTTGTTTCCCCTACACACGGCGCTGGATCATTGCGTGGTTACGTTTATCATACCATACGTATATCTGCAATGCGTGATTCACATGTCGTCTGTCACACGTTTCGTATACTAGTCTGCCCCCAAAACTTAAGGATCATTCGATTGGGCACCCATACACACACAAGCGGTCCATATGTTCGAGCACAGTGAGGTTGCTCGTAGGTAGGTAAAACGAAAGAATTAAAACCCTAAATACTACAGAAATTACTACATACAGTCGTAGTAAATATAAATGTTTATGAAAATAAAACAACAACAGCAGCTAGCTGTGATATCGAGGGTTTCGTCGAAACTCGTCTTTGCAAGCCGATGAGTGTCGATACTTCGATACCGCTTACTACAGGTTTCACATATATATATATTCTCATATTTATGCCCGTCACACGAAAACCAAAATGGTGGAGTTAACACCAAAACCAAAACATAAACCATGTATGTGAGACTTCACCTGGAGAGTGATGCCGTCTTCAACGTTCAGGGTCTCCGTGAGAAGCCACGTGCCTGTCGCGGTGCTGCTCACGTCGCCACTGTCCGGGTCCACCGCGTACAGGGGAGGGCTGCCGTCCAGGTCTGCCCAGATTTCGGTGAGGGTCATGCAGCCGCCTCGCGTTGAGCCGGCCCCCGACTCCAGGTACAGCCTCGCAGAAGACGAAGAGTATCGGATCGAGACGGCCTTGCTGGAGTCGCACGAGGGCTTGCTGATCGCCTTGTTCGGGGAAGCCGTGTCCGCCGCATCGGCTGCCTTGACCGCCAGGAAGCTCATGATAGCCGCCGTTCGAAGCATTGTTGTCGTCGCAATTAACATATTGTGACTAAACCGTATTCGATGTCGTGCGTTGGATTTTTACGCCCTCGCTGTTGTGGTGTAGTTGCGGGGAGAGGCTGTGGGCCCAGGGCTTGGTGTGTTGGGTGATGAGACGAATGAGGAATGGGGGGCGGGGGTGGGGGTGCAGCAGCAGCAGCAGCGCAGGACCACCGGGCTATCGGGAGGTACACTGCCGAGGGTTTGCTCCACATTAGATATTAGTGCCGGCAGTCGGCGGCAAAACCTCGTCTGTGGTGGCTCCTAGATAATGTTTCAAATTTTGTCGTTAACCCATTCAGAACTGACAACGTTATCCAACACTAATTCCAAGTGGTTTATCTCCAAATACGTAGGACCAGTTTTTAAGGGGTTAACTATATGGTATCAGTGCAAGGTTTTCGCTCATATCGTCTCCTGTACAAAATAACCAATTCAAGAATTCACGTCTACAATAATAATAGGAAATCACCCTGCGTCTCTACACGCTCCACACTATTATTCAGTGGTGGCAACTAATCAGTCTACCCTGTACCCAGCTGAGTATGGGATTGAATGTGCGCACATATCGGGGGGAAAAAATCAGATAAATATCGTAATTTTTAAGCGAATGTCCACTCATAAATGTTCAAAACTTTCGATGGATGTATATATGTTTCGCCTAAAATAAAAACCGATCGCACGCTACTCGTACGGTGGGTAGTGAATGGGGCGGAGACCCTCCACCTTTTCTCCGCCATGGCAGAATTTATTCAGTTTTTTTTTCTCGACACTATTCGTATGGTTTCCCCGACTCCGACTCACATGTTGGAACCGAGTACTACTTACTGTAGTACTTACAGTACTGTGACTGCCCATGCCTACATATTATTGCACGTTTTCGAACAGAACTTAATGGACTCTCTGCCGATGTTTCTGATGTTGCCGTGTTGCACACACACATATATATATATATATGTATATATAATATATAGCATACTATGTAATTAAAAACGTTGCGTGCTCTGTTTTCGCCGGACCACATGCTGACCATTGTCATCATCCCGACGGCATGTATGTACCTGGTGGCGTGTGTCGTTGAAGCATTTCTGGCAGAAACCCAAAACATCCTCCTGCGTATTTCTGGACACATCAACATTTTTTCTGTACGTACATCTGCATGATGCCAGGTACTACTACTACCACGAATACTACTGTACATAATCATCAAGCACTACCGCTATTAATAGTACAGTATACGAATAGATGGGCGAATCCATCGATTTTGTGCCAAACCAGACAACCGGGCTCTTCGGGGTCCCTATGAAATACACAGTCGAGGACGTAGAGACCACGGCTCGGGGTGTTGGGGCAAAACATTCAATATATACATATCACGGAGGACCATAGTAAATAGGACCATTTTTTGTTAGTAAAAATATATAAATATATAGGTTTTAGTGTGTGACGCAGGTCCTATTTACTGTGGTCCTCCGTAATAGCAAAGAGAGATAAAAAGCAGGTGGGTGTGGGCAAAGATTGAGTTTCAGGGGCGAGGAGAGAGACGCCGAGATATTTCCAAGAAATTTGTTTTTTGATGCGTTTCCACAGCAGCAGTACCTTGTATTGTTTTTATATAACGCGCACCAAACAACGTGGTGTTGGTAGGTGGTAAGCTGAAAATGGCAAGAAAATGGCATGTGTCATCGAACAATTCCTCGGAACTATTACTTACGCAGGACATTAGTAAATAGGACCAAATATTGTTCGTAAAAAGAGGTAAATATATGGTTTTTTATGTGTACCGTGGGTCCTGTTTACTATGGTCCCCCGTAATAATACGTACATACATATATACATATAAACTTCGTATCATATAATAATATATACACATATATATATATATACCTGTGGTGTATGTTTGTAGGCTACTTCGTACTCTGTATGTGTGATGCGCATATTTATATGCCAGTTTGTGTTGTATGCACTTCTATACACGCGCGTACGGCGGTGAATAATGTGTGTGGACTGTTGTCCAGAACGTTGCAAATTGTTCGATATGTTTTTAACGGAGAGACCGAATCAGATGCAGCAGCAGCAGCAGCAGCAGAGTTGTGCTCAACGATGTCACAAGTAACATACCGTACAATACGTAGCAGTGGGGAAGGAAGTCCGCTATGCACCCACATTGCAACACGCCTGGTGCACTACTCAGTACTCAGCATGACAGAAGTGGCAGGGTGTATTGTATGTTGCTGCTGTAGTACTGCTTTGCTCGCCATCATCGACAGACAGGTGGAGTTTCGTGCAGAAACATGGCGCGGCAGTCCCGCCGTGAAACGGCGAAAAGAGTACGTACTGGAACACATTGTATATACGAGCTGGGCTGGCCAAGATCAGCTTTTTTGTTGGCCAGCCACTTTCTCAGTTGTTTTTTTCGAATATTGATCTGAAATTTTGACATGTGCTTCTTGATAGTCTTCCAAAGGGGTTCATTCCTGCACCATTTTTTTTTTGTTTTTTTTTTCGTGAACTAGGCACATTTATGAAAAATCCGGAAATTGGTTTCGGGCAGAACTGCCAGAAAAAAAATAATAAGTAAAAGGTGCAGTAATGAATGCCTTCGTCTTGCCGTTACGTAAAACGTGTAAAAAATATCAAGCAAAAAAAACAACAATTGGAGTGAGAATCCCACATTTTGTGTTTCTCCCCGTAGTATCTTGACTTTGTATAGGGAATCTTACGCACGCCATATCTTTTCATGATCGGCGAATTAGGCGATGGTGAGGATATCAGTCGATTCGTCATGCCTCAAGGAAGATACACACTGATTGTGAGGGAAATCCGCCAGACAAGGGTGGTATACCTGATAGACTCTAAAATCGACATATATATATATATCTCTCGTTTAACTTAAGGCATGGTCTTTCTGTTTTTTTTTTACTTTTTGTTTTTGACGAAATTAACTCCGATTTCGAACATTCCAACGTCGGCAAATGCGCTGTAAACTCAGGAACACATAGCTACCAACTTTGCGTCGTAATATTTTGAAATCGTTGAGAAACCGCCGGACGAGTAAAAAGGCCATTCTTGGCCAGCCCAGCTCGTAGCACTCTCGACAGGAAAGGTAATAACAGTTTCGTATTGACATCAATATCCCAAATGGCCTCACACATATATATGTCCAGCGTGGTACCAGGTAGGGTAGTACTGCTGCTCCAATGTACAGCCATATTGCCATCACTGCCCAACATCTATTACGGGATACATGATTTTTTACTTATTTATATTGTTTCCATCCGACGTATTATCTTCCCTTCTTTTCCTTTCTCTCTCCTTACTACTGTAGTATCAAATAGTCGTAACTCAGATCTACGGAGTCACAAAAATAGGCGCTTCTCCCTTCCTCTCCACTACGGTTAAGGCCTTGATTATTTCGATCGCGAAAATACTTCAGCCCTTTCTTTTCCCTCGTCGACTCACATCGAACTGCGCCTACCCACGCATCTAGGCGTTCTCAGCAGTTGATTCCGTTTTTTAGCTATTATTATGTTTGCAAATATACTCAAATGTCTGACCCGCGTAGGATTCGAACTCACGAACTCAACTATATCTAGCAGCATTCAAGGGTACCACAACGAGCCCACCGGGGCGACCGGGTATAATATACTACTTAAATATAGAGCTACAGCACAGAGCATACCGGTCGCCCCGGCAGACTACTAGTGGCTGAAAGAATGACGCGTGTGTCGAGGCTCTGTCTCTGTGGATAGAGATGCCAGAGGTGGCACCGAAGTGTCTGTGAATCTCACTTGAGAAGAAGACAACGTCCATATGCTAACAGTGGCCAGCTTTCAAAGGCTACTATTAATAGCATCGATACCCGAGTTCAAATCCCACCGCCGTGGTGATATTATACCTTTATTTGAAAAAAATAAAAAGGAACCCATTGCCGAGAGCGCCTTCGTGGCGTGGGTAGGCGGAATCCGACGCAAGTCGACGAGGGAAAAAGTGCTGAAACATTATCGCGATAAAAATGCAAGGCGTGTACCGTAGTGGGGGAGGGAAGAGAAGAGCTTACCTCTTTACCCCTGGTCTGATTTACGACTAAAGAGGGAGAGATAAAAGAAGGGCGAAGATAATGAATGGGATAAACAAAAAACAAAAAAACAAATGGTACACCATTTTGCGAGGAAGAGGGAGGGACGAGTCCAACGATTGATGCAACGCTTCTATATTAAAAAAAAACTGAAAAAAACAACACAGCTGTGAGCTCGAGGATTTCGTCGAAGCTCATCTTTGCTAGCTGAGTGTAATACTTCGATCGCGCGTACTTACGGATTTTATATGTCCTCATATATATAGCATGATATATACACTTTATATATACTTAAGTATTTACATAGATGCGTCACGTCATCACATCATACGGAATGCGCCCACCCGCCACCGCAACAAAAAAGACGGACGGGCCCTGTTGGTCGTTGTGCTCTCTGTACTGATATCATTCTATTCCTGGCAATTTCTTCTGATCTTCCTTCTCTTAGATGTTATTATCACTTGAGTACGTGTAATATTAATAAGATGATCTCGAGTCGTCGGCACGCCGTTTAACGATGATCTGATGATACTGCTGTTAACACCGCTGTCGCACACGTTATTCTTGCCGCGATTACGTAGCAACCACGAGGTATGCATTATATATCATGCGAGGGCTCCGCATCGCCGGCACCCATGCTTCGGATATGAAAAACTACCTGCTACATCATTTATGTGGTACAGTATCATCCATGTTGTTTACGACAATGTGATGTGTTTCGATATCTGACGCATGCGTACATAATCAACGCAATGCCAAGTGTTGTTGCAGAAGAATGGGGATGCTAAGTGGTGAAAATCAGTTCGCAACCTCATTTCTCAGTCTCAGAAATGTACCAGTCTCCATTTTCTTGGGGTCTTGTTTGGTGTTCCCTAGATAGCCTCAGTTCTGGGGATAGTCTGTGATATTTACGACAACCATATGATGGCGCTCACTCGCGCTTTGATATATAACCCACATAATCGAGGCAATGCCAATTGTTGCAGGAAGAAGGACATTGATAAGGGTTGATACTCTGTTCGCAACCTCATTTCTCAGTCTTAGTCTCAGAAAAGGCATCAGTCTGCTGTACGTAGGCTCAGTTTTGGTACGGCAAGAAACACCTCGTACCGAACAAGAGGTTCCGCGAGGATTGTCGAGAGGCTTCAGAGCTAGCAACGAGGAAGACATACTGCTGTTGGCGCGCCCGCCGTGACAAAACAACCGGACCCTGCTGACCCTCCGCAGGTCCGAGTGGAGCCAGTGGTGCCTATATCCTCAAGGAAACAAACAATTCATAGGCCATACGCTCGATATTCGTGATTTATCTTGGCCCAAAACACCGCTTGTAGCGTGTGCGTTTTTCTTGGTTTCACTGTTTACCTGGTTGTGGCTCAATTATAATAGGTGTACCTGGTTTTGGGTTTTAGCATGTCTAAACATACTCAGTACTATGCGTAAGTAAAACTTCTCGACGCACCAAAGAGGCTCAGTTCTGGGATACACCAGTACTGTAGTAGTACAGGGGTTCGCATGTGACTTTTCCCAAAGATTATAAAAAGTTAAGAGAAAAAAAAATCGTAGAATCACAAATAAAAACGAACAGCCCAGAATGAAAATACGTTTCAAAACCAAAGGTATTTGGCCCCACCGATTCGTATGACGAAACAGAAGGCATGCTCGGCAACACAAGGAACTGGAGCTCCCTTCTACCCGATGCCGGTGTGATTTGAGCTCTTGTGGCCGGCACAATGCTCTCGGATCTGCCGGCAAGGCTTGTGTCTCCGAGCTGCTGCAAATCTGCAAATCGCTCGTCCCGAGTACGCCCTCTAACAAAATTAATGGGGCTCGAGCCAGCATCTTAGCCAAACAAAACCAAGGTTGACGTGCACGCCACAACCCACAGGGTCATTGTAACGTCGGCCGTTTCCAATTTCGCTGCTTGTATCGTTCGCGGGCTCAATTTCGTCGTACTCGTTCGGTGCAGGTACTGCTGTAAGAAATGCGCAAATTACGAGTACTCGAACCAAAGCATATACAATAATATCGTTTCGCTGATCGAGGAAACTTACGCAGATTCTGCTTCTTGCACGTGCAACTCGTGCTCGACCTAGGGAACAGGAGCGCAAGGGACATTTGGTGTGGCTGTTGTCCTCTACTAGAGGGTTCGAGGAGAGCAATCGGCGACGCAAATGCTCTCGCCCTTCAGAGGTAGGGCTGCCCTCCGTCCAGGTTCGCCATGAGACATGTATCACGATAACCTCAACAGAGCAAATCAAGGACCAACTTCGAACAGCAGCTCGTTCTCCCTCACCAAGGCACCCCATGACCAGCTTCAGCCTCTCAAGTGGTCCCTCTGACATCGTGAGACGACCTCAAGTCGTCGCAGCCAAAAACAAGCCTCCATCAGCGAGGTTTCAGCCTCTGATCTACGAGGATGATGTAGTAGACAAAAACCGACGCGCGGCGACTCCACTCACTTCTGATACGAACGAGTACGAATAGATTGACCTCGCGAGCGATGCAAGCAACGAAACTTGAAACGGCCGACGTTACAATGACCCTGTGGGTTGTGGCGTGCATATCAACCTTGGTTTCGTTGGGCTAATATGCTGGCTCGGGCCCCATTATTTTTTTCAGAGGGCGTACTCGGGACGAGCGATTTGCAGATTTGCAGCAGCTCGGAGACACAAGCCTTGCCGGCAGATCCGAGAGCATTGTGCCGGTCACAAGAGCTCAAATGACACCGGGCATCGGGTAGATAGGAGCTCCAGTTCCTTGTGTTGCCGAGCATGCCTTCTGTTTCGTCATACGAATCGGTGGGGCAAAATACCTTTGGTTTTGAAACTTATCTTCATTCTGGGCTGTTCGTTTTTATTAGTGATTCTACGTTTTTTGTTTTTTTTTACTTTTCATAAATTTCCGAAAAAGTCACATGCGGACCCCTGTAGTCGATGTATTTGCCTGGGATCCGTATCTCAATTCCTCCCAGTCGGGCTCGTTGCCGAGCAGAAGGGTATGATATACTACAGCAGCAGTACTGCTGTACAGCAGCACTACATCATTACTACCAGATACTACGTACTGCAGTGTCATACAGCAATTACACCGCGAAAGGGAGATACGAGTTCACCCGCGAAACTACAATTTTCCGTTATTATTAAGCCGAGTGTTTTTTTGTAGTATTGTGCTGTACAAAGGCTGCTATGCTTGCTGCTGTACTCGTATCCTGATGTCACAAGGCGGAGAGGAGATAATGAGCTGGGTGAAAGAGGCTAAAGACGACCCGCCCGGGGAGGTGGTCGGGAAAAAGCGGTCGCATTTGCGAGACCGAGATATCGAAGAGAAGATATATCGAAGCCGAGATCGCAGCGAAACAGAACCATAAAAAAGTGGAACCTCGCTGCCTCCAAGAAATAATCTCGATGCTTTTCCATCTTCGCATGATCTACACAGCTCAGGTTTGCTGCGCTCGGCTTTGGCTGGCGACCTCCGGATATTGTGCGCGCGGGGGGATAGGCCTGGCGAAGACCGCGGAACGCAAGCCGTCAAGGGAGTCGGCGAGAAAGTGAGGGCCAGGCCCCTAGTTTAGAGGCGATCAGATCCTTGTTTTCAGGCCGACATGATAGGCGGAAGTTCGATATTCCCAGTCCAGCGCCAGGCCTCGCGGTTCATTGTACTTGCATATAATCTGTGTTTGGGCGAAGTTTGGACATAAACCATACGTAGCCACTTCTTGCTACTCTGCAGACCAACGGCATACCCTATGGAACTTTGTCGGAAAAATGCTACTAACAACGTATACTACTTTAGTGCCACGCAGTACAGCGAATAGTAGGAGTTGATGTCTATCGTTTTTAAAGGACGGAAGACGACTGCTTTTACGTTATTGGACCTTGTCGGCGGCTTGCTACTGACAAACGTATACTGGTGCCACGCAGTACACCGATTAGTAGTAGTTAGTTGATGTCTATCGATTATTAAAAGACGGAAGAGGCAGCGCTTGCCGGGCTAGGGAATCCCGATAGAGATGATCTGCCGCTTATATATATGTACGAATAGCAGGATATACCTTGGTATTCCGTTTGCCGTCTGACACTGTGCGGTGCTAGTTCCAAGCATACCAACATGCCAATCACGTAATAAACAGAGTAACTATAATTCAGTGACGTATAGCTTTTTCGATGACTGCTCTAGTTTAAATACCTGGAATATATATACAGGATGAATATATACCGGATGCACATCCTGCTTGAAGACACAATAAAACCCGTAAGTACGCGCGATCGAAGTATCCCTCTCAGCTTGCAAATATAAGTTTCGACGAAAATTTGATCTCACAGCTGTTGTCTTTATAAACATATATAAAATAGTGTTGGTTCAACCCTGACGCACCCACGATAAATACTTTTAATTCCGGGCCGCCCTCAGTATCGGAATCTCGGCACCTCAATATCTCGAGTTTGTTTTTTCATTTCTTCGGGTGCTCTCTTCGAGGATCGGCTCCGACGCCCCTCGCCCCTTTGTTTCCCCCGCTTACCTCGCCGCGAACGCGTGCGGGGGCAGAGAGAGAGAAGCGAGACGTAGGCACAATCTTGTAGTTTGGGCATCATAGCATGTCGAGCATTTATTTGAATCTTGACACACACACTAAGGGGTGGCCTTTTTAAATAACTGTAGTAGTATCATACAGGAGTCATATTTTGCCAGCGTTTTGCATCGCATGCTCCGACGAGCCGATGTCCATGTTGCCTCGCAGGACATATCCTCGAGTGAGTGTTTACGGTGTAGGCGCACTCTACATTTCACAGTGTTGCTGTGGTGAGAGGGTCGACTTCAAGCCCTTCGTACTTTACGTTGAATGCCTCCCCGTTGACCAAGCGGCACGTCGAGTCGTTCAATTTGCCGCTCCCAAAAGCACAGACAGGTTACTGCAAAAGCAAATGGAACAATTCATCCAAGAAAACCACATTTTTCATAGCGCATTCTCGTCGTGGCGCTACTGCTGTAACTGGGTGTCGTTATCTATATATGTACCTTACTTTACGTTTTTCTCAGATAGGACCAGAGTCTTTGGGACAAAGTCAGATGCCAATTACTTATTTTATGTCGTTCTTCACTTCGTTTTATGATCCTGAAAAAACAAATCAAGAAGGTGGACGGGTTCAACAGTTGTACACTCTAAATGCTATGTAAGTAAAGGGTGTTATTGTTGTACCGTATGACAGGTAGAAATGCATACTAAAACACAAATAGTTTCAAAGAGCTAATAGGCGATAAATCATACCGGGACACGCGTTCACGAAACAAGTCGTAGCGTTGTATAATGGTGCTACACAGCGCCGGGAGCGCCGAGTGCCCGCTCTATAGTGCCCGCGAAATCGCTTTTGGCACAGACATGTCGTACGTATAGTGTGCGGAGTAGTGCCCTTCAGAAGCACCGCTACTGCTGTATACTACGGCTAGTATAGACTGCCGCATTCGGTGAAATAAACACATTTTGCATATTGGATTCCAAATACAAAACAAGTCACAGTAGCATCATCACAGCAGTAAAAATACATTGTGTACTACTCTGAAACGCACACGACAGAAGGGTAAAGGTGGCTGTTCACCCGCATGTCGTTGTTGGATACCAGATACAGCCTGAATTATATTGGCTTTCAAAAAATGATTTTATCAAGAGGGTAGCAGGAATACACCAGTCATCAACAGTCAAGATTCATTTTCCCCTCTGAAATCCATACGAAATATGTAGAAAACCGTCCATTCTCCCGCAAATAGATGTTGTACTCTGACACTCATGCATTCATATAAAAGAAGCGGGAATCAGGTACAGTAGTAGGCGAACCCCCCATTTTAGGGGTTGAACATACATAAGTAGTAGGTAGTAAACGAAGATACGAGCGTACTACAGTTTTTTATTGTCCGAAAATAAAGTAGCTCTAGATGAGTGTTTCTACAGGCAAAAGGGTGATGCAGAAATATAGAAAATAGTGGCTGCCAGCAACCCACGGTCTCGGCCCGCTCCGACGAGGCAGGCAAACTAAAGACACAACTACGTAACTGTGGGGGCCGGGTACAGCTCTCCGCTGAGGGTCAGAGACGGGCCCGTCTTTCTTCTGCCTGGTGCTTAGATCCTGCCTCTGTCCCTCTCTGCTCAGCATAGTGACGTGTAGTTGAAGCCGCGTGTTTGCTGTCTGCTCTTCTATCGGAATAATGTACCGGCACCACGGTACCCCCGATATAAAGTACGAGTACGTACATACAGCTTGCACAGTCTCTTGCTGCAGCGTTTCTTACGGATATGTTTTATTCCTTGGTTTTCCAATATGCTGGGACGAGAGCGGCAGGGCGTGGGGAAAAGCTATGAAACGCAGGCCCTGCGGAGTAGGTTTACGATTATTATCTGCTGTGTACGTTGCTGTGCTGCGGACGGGTTTGGTGCCTTCGGAGGGCTCTCGCCGCAACGCCGTGTATCAACTCGCACACACTCAGGAAGACCACGACGATAACGGTAGCAACGTTGTTTTCAGTGCACAACTCTAAAACATATATACGAGATTGGTACATACAACAGATCGTCTGCAAATAATTGCAAATCGCTGTCCACCGGTTCGTTTTCCGAGAAGATCTTGATTTGCCAAATGTACAAATTCCGGTAGCGCCAAACGGAATTATTACTTTATTTCGTGCGGCGAACTCGGAAAATAATAAATGTTTTGTTTTCGTCGTATAAAAAAATAATTAATTTTATTTCCTGAAATGTACAGCAGCAGCTGCAGCCCGAGCAAGATCACGGGGTGATGAGTAGCATATTAGTATTCGTACGACATTCGTTTATCTAGTATTCAGGGACGATTGATGATTGGGATAAATGTATGTGAATTGTATGACTGAAATAAGAGCTGCACATTGCCAGATGGCAAATTTAGTAATAATAAACAATAATTGCGTTTATGGGCATTATATCGCCAATTCCTCTTTCGTTTCGCCTCGAAACGGGGCAGGTTCATCATGTTGTATACACTGCTGCTGCTGCTGTACGTTTTTGGTGCTTTTCATGCGCTGGACGTTCTATTAAAGACAACGCATTTACATGTGTTGCAAGTATACTTGCTTTCTTTGGCGTGAACATTTATACTCTTACTATCATAGATAGGTACGAGGTATACATTTTGAATTTCGGATGAAACTCTTGGCATTCCTTTCAATTTCTTTTTTCGATCATTTCGTCGGGTGGAACTATTCCAACTCCTTTCCTGCCCTACCCGAAGCATGGGTGCCGGCGAATGCCGGCACCCATGCGGAGCCCTTGTATTTAAAAAAATNTTTTTTCGATCATTTCGTCGGGTGGAACTATTCCAACTCCTTTCCTGCCCTACCCGAAGCATGGGTGCCGGCGAATGCCGGCACCCATGCGGAGCCCTTGTATTAAAAAAAAATGTATACATACGGAGTAATGGTAACACATTCAGGCTGCGTCAGCAAGGATCGCGCAACGTTGAACTCGCGCGTTGTTGCGATCAGTCTCCCGCACTACCGCATTTTCCCGTGCAAGAGAAAGACACAGGTATAAATTTATGGATGTAGAGGCTGCAGCTCATTTGTGTAACAAACGTGTGTGTACAATAGGGGATACGAGATACTACTGGATTCGTATTCATAATATGCACGCGATTCTGTCATGTATGGTAAAAATAACTAGGTAAATATTGGTTGGGAATCAACGTTGAGGCCCATGCGCTCCATTGCCGTATGGAAAACATATTTGCCGTATGGAAAACATATTCACATTAACAAGGGAAGTATCATCGTGACGGAAGCTGCTATTCAGGAATAATGCGAACCCTACACAGGTGGTAGGGTCGCCCCCGATCATGGCTAACGATCCCCAGCACCTGTTTCGATGCGATAGAAACATTACTAAAGTGCCGATCACGGCCCACAACCACCAGCACTTGTTGGAAGCGATACTTATATACTGAAACGCTGACCTTGTAATGCCTGCCGAGCGCCAGTGCTTGTGGGAATATAACGATATCCACAGATGTATTGTCTTTTAAATGTCCCCATGCGAAGCCGATGAAGCCTTCAACGGCAAGGTCATTTCAGCGATCTGGCTATTGGGTGCAGCGGTCGGCGACGCCTCTGTCCGCCCCCCGCCAACAAGACGTGTGTGTGTGGTGGTAATGCAGAATAATCTTGCACAAATAGTCTCTAGTAGTAGTTGAACAACATGTTTTGCCGCTTTCCCGTGCCAAGAAACGTGGGGTGCTACGTACTCGGAAGCTAAACTAATGTTGCCGTGAAGCTGGTGCGACCCCCCAGGCGATGTAGATGTGCTCTTTGTGATCTCGAAACATGAAGATGATGTGTTTGATGTTGCGGCCCTCCATTTATCTGTTGAAATTCTTGAGGAGCTCGACCAGAAACCGGTACAGTTGTTCGTTGAGAGCCTTGGTTCCCAGATAGACTGTCGGCGTTTCCGTCGCTATATGGTGAATGCTGACTTGCCCCGCCTTGATGATCTTACGAATGAATGTAGAAGCACCTCAAAATCATGTGGATCGGGCCGCACTTCAAGTCCTGCTCGAAGCCCAGCTCCGTTGACATTACCGGTATCTGGCAGAACACTACCTCCCTCGTCGCCAGTGGTTCCGCCACAAGCTCTGCTTCCATGTGGCTCTCCCTACTGCACCATCGGTAGGTAGCGACTGCTGTCGCCTACCGGAGTCCGTCTGTGCCTCACTGTCTCGACGCTTCTGTATGAGTAGCTTCTCCATCAACCCCAGAAGTTCGGCATGGGAATTTTGGCGCCCCTTCTCTTCGTCAGCAGCTGCCTTCTTCAGCTCGTCGATCGCGAGGACCTGTTCCACCACCTGGGTCCGTAGATCCCCGAGCTCATCACCCATGAGGCTACGTCGGCGTCAAAGCTCTAGAGTGTTCGTATTCCAGGTCAATGAGTCAAGATGAAATAGGTGTAATACGAATCAGGTCTGATTATTGATCTTTTACAGACGAGACGCAGAAAGGACTGTCTCCATGTGCAGCATATTCAACACGTACGAGCACAAACGTCAAGAGCCAAACACCCAAGAATATGCCGATCGCCCGAAACGACACGTAACCGTCAATGTTGAATAGTCACATTCGAACAGCCCCCCATCGCCGGAGACGAAATGTGCCGCATTATGTCGTTATAAACTAGCTGAAACTGGATGGTGATCCCCAGGTTAGACGTATTCGGGTGAGGTAGCTGTGTGCTCTTCCCGATGACCGGTCACCACAAAGCGAGTCGGATCTCCACCAAGTTTACCACTGTCTCACAACTGTTGCAAAATAACGTTTTAATTACAGTAGCTCCCACATAATACCTGTTGGCTACACATCACGATCCCAATCGTCGGCAAGTAATATTCGGATGATTATTATCCGAACGCGCGAGTCCATATGGACTGCAGTAGCCGCCACTTCAAGGGAGGAGATACCGCGTATGTTGAAAACTCGCCATTGTCCAGGGCTATAACGCTAAGCGGTACCGACAGACCAGCCATGTACGTACTCGCACATACAACCCATAGATGTAACCACCTGCCGACGGGCTTACGATGTGGAACCAGCGCGAACCGTCTGGCCCAACAAAGACAATTACCAACGTCAACAGATTCCCCACCGACCACCCCGGGCTATGTATCAACGCCGAAAATGTTGCAGTTATGTGCGAGTGGTCACCTACAGCACAAAGCACGGAACCCACGCGTCCCAACCTCTCGGAGTGAACAACCGCTTAGCAACGGCGCAGCATACAGGAGAGCCACAACTATGTTAGACCACAACGCTACGATACCGATGTAGCACCACACACACGTGCTCCCACAGATTTCACGGTGGGCACTCCGGCGCGGGACAAGTCAGGACCAGTCGACGTGCCCTGCTCCCGGTGGGTGGGCTCCAGGTACCGTCCCGATAAACATACCACATAATGCGGACCCAAAGCGTCCCTTCCATCCATCCCTCAACCATTACACAAAGGGAATCTAACGTATGCTACAATCTCCAATATTTGAGACCACAACACCACAACACCACACAATACACCGCCATACACACACGTGCTCGCGCAAAGTATAACGTTGAAACAACGACGCGGAGAACTGGGCGAACCCCGGCGACGTACTCTTCTCCTAACGGAGGGTTCCACCGTCCAATTTCGATATACATACCACAAATGACGAAGTCAAAGCGCCCTCTGCTTTTGGTTTAACCCCGGTCGAACACAATGCTGCGCAGGCTCAACCGCGGCCATTCTGTGAGGCCACGCCAATATGCACGGTGACAAAACTTCGCCACACACACGTACGCATACGCACACACCGAGAGGACACTCACGCGAGGGGCACCGTAGGGCCCGACAACTAACCCTTCTCCCCAAGGGGCAACGAGCACATCATTCCACCTAAGTGTGCCACAAACCACGGAGCCCACGCATGCATCCCGTCCTTCCTGCCTCGATGTCGAAGACAAAGCACCGTGTGCTCATATCAAGCCACGCCATACTGTCAGATCGTACACAACACTCTGACATAGCACTAAACCTCCACTCCATAGATCTTCATACAAACTAATTTGTGGGCGCTCAGGCGTAGTACTGGGCTAACGGCTGTCGACTTAGCGTGCTCCTACAAGCGGGTGTCCGACCATCATTCCAATTAGCTCCAGCCCTTCCAACCCGCCAGTTCCTCTATGAAATGTACCACCAGCAAGAAATAAAAGCGTCGGATTGTGGTTTACTCAAGGCCTGGTGCTGCAGTTGCAACCGCAAGCAGCGGTCCGCGTAATCAACCACCACACTAGCATCGTTACCGGTACAAGGTTGCACAAAACAAGATTCGGCCGATACACCGCCAATAGAGCGACCGAATACATGTCTTTAGCGGGTTTATATCCTCTCCCACACACTCCGCAAAATTCCAACGTATACAGTACTGCTTTGGAGAATAAACCTTCGAGTCTCAAACTCAACAACTATCATGTCGATACAAAGCAGTGTCATACGCAACATAGTTATCAAGAATGCCAGTAGCGTAGCCCGCCCTCGACAGCATTGAAGTATGCGTATTGCAGCTCTCGACGGTACTGCATTGCGACGATATTCGCCAGAACCAATATCAAGCAAACCCCGGACTCGTGTCCGAAACAAATAATACTTTCGACAATACGGTGGTAATCATCTGGAATCTACCGGCACTGCGCCAAAATGAAATTGCAGTATACTCGTTTTGAATCAACCCGCACGGAGGTTTCTGGGTATACGCTGCCTGACACAAACAAACTAATCGTCGCCCCGACAAGGCGTGGGGTTTTCACATGCACGCGCACACGCTACCCAATACCTGGCAGCAGAGCTCTGACACTAATGCTGAGTATGCCTCCATCCAGAGCGAGCGTCTGCGTGGGCCACGCTCGTACAAAACGTCCGCGCGCGGTGGAACCCAGTAGAATATATGGTACCCGGGTCACAACATCATACATGCATAAGAAGTGATCCAGTTCCGTCCGTGCCACCAAGCTCCTACCTAAATAAGATTTGGAAAGCACACTTACGGTAACATTACTTCGGCAGTAATAGTCCAAGACAACACCATTTAAGATGCTAGGTGACAAATGTACTTTCTGCCCGGACTCGTTGAAACGTCCGCCGTTAGCAAACGGGGGTGTAGGCGGCGTCCGAACCCGCCATGAAACAAGAGCCGTCGGTGACCTTCATTTCGGCATCTTCCAGGCCGGTGTTGCCCGACATGAGGGTGTCCTGGCAGTCCTCGAAGCGGACAGTGGCGGCGTTCACGAAGGTGTTGTCGATGAACTCGGTGCCGTCGGCGGTCGTGAGCTTGATGCTCTCGTCGCCTCCGGTGATGGTGTTGCCCGAGAAGACGTTGTCCTGCGGCCTTCCCGAGTCCGCCACCCACGGCGCATCAGTCCCCGTGTACGTGAAAATGTTGTACCTGAGAACCGGGAAAGGGCCCACGCGATTGGGTGAGGACATGCGGTTTATGGTCCGAAACGGCCACGTACGGTTAGGCGTGCGGTGCCTGTGTCAGCATTGGGTGGTGCTAAGACGATCCGTACAAGAGACGGGGGGAAACGTGACTTCGAGAAACTGGGGCGTGTACAGTACAAAGAATGCGGGACAAGCTGACGCCACATAAAGTCGGGATATATAGAGATGAGGGGGGCGAGGTGGGAGGGTGTCACGACACTGTACCCGTACCCTCTGATACTCTAACGATATAAAACACGGTGTGCTCACTTGCTGGAGCCGCTGACGTCGTTCTTGGAGAAGACGTTGTCGGCGCATCCCACGGAAAGCCTGATGCCGTACTTGTTGTCCTCGAACCGGTTGTCGGACACTTCAGCGTTGAAGCTCTCCATAAGCGCCATTCCGGCGTCGCCGTTGTCGTGGACGTAGTTGCCTATGGTGGGGTGAACAAAGCGCAAAAGGAGACGCCGGGTGTACTCGATAAGTATGTTGGGACGACGCAAACTGCATTCACACGAGTGGCACATGTGACAGTATTTTTCGCTATGCTAGGCTTGGAGCGCATTGGTTCCGTTGATGAGGCGGGCGTTGCTATCTTCCCACGGGGCATGCAGAATCGGTAGGGGTGTGATTTCTTTCGTCTACTGTAGGGGTCCCGACGAATACGAGAAGCTCTACACCTCATCAGAAACAAAACCTCCTTAGAAAAACACTGCACGAGGAACTTCATAACCAAATGACACGCCTAGGTGTTTTATCGGATACCCCCGAAACAAACAGAAACTTGGCTGCCACGATGCTGTTGCTTTCATTAATGAAGGATTCATGTCAGCCGAAGCAAGTACGGAAAAAACGTGCTACCCCTATTGCAACACGCCTCCAATTATGATAAAGCTAGTACTTGGCCCGTTACAGGCCGGAACAAACGATACACCTTAAACGGTGCAGCGATTACACTCATCTCTTGGTAAGGGCACCGCGTGATCTATCTATATTTCTATTCCTCTTCGGCGTCATTCCGCCAAAGGGGGACTCACAACAAACAGTGTTTGTTCCTCAGCCCGACATATTTGGCCAAGACACGCATCGAACTGCGGCGACTGCGCGTATACACCAGTTGAATGCAGGGCGTTGTTAAACGCGCCACGAACAAGAACCAATCTAGCGCCTGCCTCTATCCCATATATGTATTACATACAGTACAGGTAGCATATCGGAAAGGCCCACGACCTTTTACCTTTGTACAGGTGCGTGCCGAGGTAAGGGTAGCCCCCTAACGTTTCCTGCGCTCATCACTTGATTATAGCATTGAATATACGTCATCCAAAGCCATGGTTTCGATAAACGCCATTCGTGCAACCCGATACCCAGTCCCGAAGTCTAGGTATAGATCGAGACGTACTGCAAAACACTTATTATTGATGTTCCAGCGATATTGGGGTTAGGGCGGTCGTCAATGCACCATCAAAATAATGTTACCCCTATCTGGGGTCACATCTGACTCAGCTCCTCACCTTTGACAGTGGCGTCGTCGCTGCTCCGGTGCAGGAATATACCGGCGGACTCGTCACCGCCACCGTACACCTCGTTCCCCTGAGCAACGGCACCGACATATAAAACATTACGTTGTTCGATGAGTATTGCGTGCGCGACGGTATAGCGTGGTTCGATGAGTATTGCGTGCAATGGTGCAGTAGAGAAAATCCTTAAACCACTCGTTCGACGCAATGTTCAAGGCGAAATGTGCAGAACATCGCTTTAGCAGCAGCAGCTCACGTAACGCTATGTACTGTAGCCCCGCCAGCCTCTACGTGGTGACTCGACGGAGTTTGTATGAGGAGTCTGCTCGTACTGCCGACGTGCTATGGCGCCTGGATGCGACCGACTCTTAACCCTACGGGTACATCAACACGTTTCATGATGCGAACAGGATCAGCCAGTCAAGTCCTTAGGTTCCAAGTCGCGCGGTGACGCCGTGCATACCTGAATGGACACGCCGTTGCAGCGCTTGGAGGCGATGATCCCGTGGTTCCCGTTGTCGTAGACCTCGTTGTCGTGGATGGTCAGGAAGTCGCTGTCGTCGTGGGGGTCGAAGCCGTAGACGGTGTTGTGGTGCATCTTGTTCCTCCTCCAGTCTCCCTGCTGGTGGCCGTACGTGTAGACGCCGAAGTGGTTGTGGTGGATGTCCGAGTCGTAGATGTTGCCGTAGACGTTGACCTCGTCGAACAATTCCGGGTTACTCGTGTCCGTGCAGAACCCGCGCACCTGGTGATACGGAGTGGTTGTCCCGTATTATAAGCGATGCATGAGAGGTAAACGTGGGCGAGGATATTTTACCAGCCATGGGGGCGCCCTACGCATGTTTTGGCCAGACCAGTTCTGACTGACCTCAACTAGTGAAATCCCCAACATCGCTGGAATACCATGCTTTTACTTCATTAAGCATTATTTGGGTTCACACCTACTGTCGGCCATGGCGTTTGTGTATGAAGTCGCACATTCACTGTTTCCGAGGTCCAGGTTAGGTAGGGGGTAGAGGACGCTTCGGGTATTGATGTAGAGCATAGCGGTGCCGAATTTGTTGTATCCGTGGGGAAATACAACTATACCTACATGCTTTGTAATACTTCGTGGACAAGGAATCAAAGACGACGGACTGGTTTGGCTAAGGGTGACCGATGTCTATCATCCGCTCTCTACAAACATCGTTCAAAAACGGTTTCACAACCCCACGATGACGAGCCAGGAAGTCTAGTATAGGGCGAGGGGGGGGGGGGTCGGGGATTACGTCATTATTTTGACCATGCTCCTAACAGGCGGAGCTCTACAACCCACCCAACAGCTGATTGTGAGGGGACGAATAGACTCGTCATCCGACGAACAAGATTCATGCCGCTCTTGGACGGGAATATGTAGGTTGGTTGAGGATGATATTCGTGTCGAAACGGTCCTTCAATTTCCGTTCAGAGCGGTGTATCCCACACACGTATACGTGGTGTGTCTGCATACCGCCCACTAGTATCCCGGTCTCGAAAACGGATAGATGTGTTTCGGGGCATCTTTGAATGTGCGCCTCTGGATATATGTTTCACAAGGGGTTGCTTTGGAATTCGCCAGTTCCTCAGGCGATGGTCTCAACCATTAAAATAAGATTTTGTGTCCTAACAGTACCCCTATTTCGACCTTCCTCACCTTCCATGTGAGTCCGTAGCTCTCGCCGTCGGCGAATCCAAGGTAGCCCATTTCGCTGTCCTCGATGTCCATGCGCGCTTCTCCCATCGTGTTCTTGGCATTGCCAGCGCAGGTCTCGCTGCTGTCGGTGATAATCTCCGAGATGGCGCTGATGTACGACCGGCCATCGTCCTCGTCTTCGTCGACGGCGTTGTTAGAGGTATCCCAGGCGAACACCTGAGGAGAGGAAGACGGGCGCGCGCGCAGGAGGGGGGGGTGTACTTCATATCCAGGCATGGCGGTAGTCGTATGACCATATACCCTAGAATCGCTACAATGCCGGGACGGGGCATGTCTGGTTTTTTCCGACCAGGCAGACATTGCTATCACCAGGCGCAAAGCACCTTGATGTGTTGGGCGTGTCACGCGCGCATGAGGGGGGGGTGGGGGTGAAGCAACCAATGGAACATACTTCAAACATTCGTATTCTGAGGCTTGGTCTCCGGGAAATCTGAATGGTATCCAATGTGATACGACTCATGATCACGTGATAACAACAGACAGGGTTGTTCCTGAACAGGGCACAAAGTGAAGTGACTGAAAGCACGATAGCACACGGGGCGGGAGAGGTATGATATGTCTCTGTCATTCATGCAGGCTCGTCTCCGAATGTAATGTTATGCACGGGGAAATACAATAAATGACGCGGGGTATGACGTGATGACGAGTGTGAAGCAGGCGAACGGTAGATATCGTGTGCCTGCATGGGACAAACGAATTATTGTAGTGCCTTGAGTTACGGCGGTGGGAATTTTTGTTTTTCCGTAGGCTTGCAAGGGCGAAGTTGTCCGAGAGTTTGAACGAGCCACACAGGATAATATTTTTCGTCTACACAACAAGAATCGAGCAACACTGTGTTTTCTCCAAATAGTGCGGCTACTTCTATGCCTCTGCCCTCGAATAAGCTGCGCCGACTGCGACTAGAAGAGACAACAAACTACATCTAGCTTCTTCGTCGAGACCGACCGAGCGCCACCATACCACAGCAGGGGCAACAAATGCACCAAATAATCTTACCTTCGTGCTGACGAAGTCGAGGCTTCCGCCGTGGGCACGCAGATTGATGAACGTGTCGCTCGTGCTCAACAAGCGCAACTCGTCGGCATCACCCCCGGCGGAGGTACCGTGGACCTGGGATCAATTGAATCAGAGGGGGGCGATCGATATGGGTTTTAGTGATTTAGGGCCAAATCGTCAGGTACACGTTGCCCCCTCGGACCGCGAATATTTAGTACATGCCCTCTCTTGGATAGCGACAGACAAACGAAGTGTACGTATACATGTTGCAGTTTCACATAGAAGAACAGCAATTGCACTCTGCCCTACAGAACGGGTAGTTGTGCTCTAGACGACCACACGCACCTTGGTTAGGGTGTGTGAGAGGTGTGCGCTTGAGCCGTGTGGTGTGGTACGGTGGGGTACCGCCGGTGGGACTTCATTTTCTGAGGTTAACGTATAGGATGAGCTCTATTTTGTGGCCCATTAATAAATCAAATACCAGTATAATATTGACGCCAGTTGTATATAGACATCACGAGAGTGACTATAATGGCTTCGCCACCTAGTTAGGATAAACTATCGACGTTCAAAGCTTGTGTGAACTGTGTATGTGTATTTCGTTGTTGCAGGAGACTACAGCAACAACGTGGGCTGCAGCAATAGTTGCTGTACTGTGAATACATTGGTTATGGCAATGGATGGAACCGATATGAGAGAGTACATACATATGGGTGAAAGTATATATCGTATTCTAAAATATTTGAGCTGCAAGTAGACTAACAGCAGTTTTTACTTGTACGACGATAAATCCATTGAACAACACACATCCACACAAAAGAGGAGACGATCTTGGGAATGTCCTCGCTTCAGTCAGATATGTGAGGTTCGTCAACGAAAGGACAACTGCTGCTCTATCTCTACGGTTGTGCGTGACTTGCCCAAAATCAAGGCAGGCGTGGAGTTATAGGTTTTGTACCATAGTTGGTTGTGTTAAGTTTTGTTCGCTGTCTCGGACATCACAGCAGCAGTGAAACATTGACGAGGAGTACGACAAACGAGGCTTGTGCCAAGGGAGGAAGGTGCTGGTAGAAGCCTTCAAGGCGGTTATCAAGTGGAAGGCTTATGGGTTCAAAGTGATACAAGAAAGACTACGTACTTCTGCGGCGTAGAAGACAATCAATGCAAGCCGCATGCACGATACACCATCGGAGGGCAAAACCAATGTTATGGGAAAAACATTATATACCCCCAATAAATAATGGTTTCCTTCGTGCGGTATGCAACATAAGTGTCCGACATCCATGTGCCCTTCGTAACTATAGTAATACATGACGCCCAGTGAACACACAAACGTTTGACTTCGCAGGAAACGGCTGCTGCGTCGTTTTTGTTTCCCCGACACACGGCGCTGAATCATTACGTGGTTACGTTTATCATATCATACGTATATCTGCAATGCGTTATTCACATACCGTCTGCCACACGTTTCGTATACTAGTCTGCCCCCAAAACTTAAGGATCATTCGATTGGGCACCCATACACACACAAGCGGTCCATATGTTCGGGTGCAGAGTGATGTTGCTCGTAGGTAGGTAAAACGAAAGAATTAAAACCCTAAATACTACAGTAATTACTACATACAGTCGTAGTAAATATAAATGTTTATGAAAATAAAACAACAACAGCAGCTAGCTGTGATATCGAGGGTTTCGTCGAAACTCGTCTTAGCAAGCTGATGAGTGTCGATACTTCGATACCGCTTACTACAGGTTTCACATATATATATCCTCATATTTATGCCTGTCACACGAAAACCAAACTGGTGGAGTTAACACCAAAACCAAAACATAAAACCATGTATGTGAGATTTCACCTGGAGAGTGATGCCGTCTTCAATGTACAGGGTCTCCGTGAGAAGCCACGTGCCTGTCGCGGTGCTGCTCACGTCGCCACTGTCCGGGTCCACCGCATACAGGGGAGGGCTGCCGTCCAGGTCTACCCAGATTTCGGTGAGGGTCATGCAGCCGCCTCGCGTTGAGCCGGCCCCCGACTCCAGGTACAGCCTCGCTGATGACGAAGAGTATCGGATCGAGACGGCTTTGCTGGAGTCGCACGAGGGCTTGCTGATCGCCTTGTTCGGGGAAGCCGTGTCCGCCGCATCGGCTGCCTTGACCGCCAGGAAGCTCATGATAGCCGCCGTTCGAAGCATTGTTGTCGAATAATTTTTCACGACGGGACGGGACGGTAAATATTTTTCTTGACGGCGGGAAGAGACGGCACGGGATCATTGGATCAGAACAGTTGTTGTTGCTCCAGAGGAACAAAAGAAAAGAAACACTCGTACGAATCGTACGTAAACAGAAAGCCATCTTGAAATGCGTATTCCCATAATAAATTATATACCGGCACGGCGAAATCACACCGAATTACCTTGCAATTTACAAATTACGCTACGAACTCGTACATATTTACATAATAGTACAGAGCAATCCTCATCATGCTTCGTCCACAGAAATAACCTTGCCAGCCGCAGCGTTTTGAACAGTGACTGATGCGGCAGCCTCCACGTCGCAGTTAGCCTTTAACGCCGCTACATCCTGGAGAACTTTCGCTAGCCCGGGGATCAAGTGCGAGTTGAGCTTGAGCAGCATCATCGTTTCGATTTTGTCAGTCCCAAGGGAGGTGCGCAGTTGGCTAACGACTGCCGAAAGAGCAGATAAGTTGTTCCTTTCTGCTTGACAACTGGTGGTGTCGATCCCCAGGTACAGTCGAGCCAACAGTCCGACATGTGGCCAGCGAGCCGACACTACCACCCCCCCCGTCTTGGCGTCTACTACTGTATGTACATCCATCGTAAATTCGTAAATTCAAATTTTTGTTGTTTCATTATTTCATATTTTGATATTTTGATGTTTCATATTTCGGAATTTTCGTATTTCGTAATTCCGTAAATTCGTAAATTCGTATCACTTAAATTTAATTTTAATGTATTACCAGTGTGAAAAAACAAATTTTGTAAATTCGTAGATTCTTGGTGGGAATGACGGGAAGAGACAACGGGCAAATGTGAATCTTGGCGGGAGAGACAAGTTTTGTCGGCGGGACGGGACGGTAAAGACAACGGCGCATGACGGGACGGGACGGTAAATTACATTATCTCGACGGGACGGGACGGTAATTTTCAACGGGAGCGATTTTCTTGACGGGACGGGACGGTAAAGTTCAACGGGGCAGATTTCGATGACGGGACGGGACGGTAAATTTCAACGGTTGGAGATTTGTTGGCGGGACGGGACGGGACGGGATTTGACGGGACGACGGGAACAGTTTAACGACGGTTTAACCGTCCCGTCCCGCCGTTACCGTCGTTACCGTCCCGCCAAAATACCGTGATAAGCCTTGGTATATACGATGTGTTCCAGTACGTACTCTTTTCGCCGTTTCACGCGCAGGATCTTCGCGCCATGTTTTCTTTCATGAAACTCACCTGTCTGTCGATGATGGCGAGCAAAGCAGTACTACAGCATCAACATACAATACACCCTGCCTCTTCTGTCATGCTGAGTACTGAGTAGTGCACCAGGCGTGTTGCAATGTGGGTGCATAGCGGACTTCCTTCCCCACTGCTACGTATTGTACGGTATGTTACTTGTGACATCGTTGAGCACAACTCTGCTGCTGCTGCTGCTGCTGCATCTGATTCGGTCTCTCCGTTAAAAACATATCGAACAATTTGCAACGTTCTGGACAACAGTCCACACACATTATTCACCGCCGTACGCGCGTGTATAGAAGTGCATACAACACAAACTGGCATATAAATATGCGCATCACACATACAGAGTACGAAGTAAAAATCTACCCCGTTGAAATTACCGTCCCCAAGGCTTGTCACGGTATTTTGGCGGGACGGTAACGACGGTAACGGCGGGACGGGACGGTTAAACCGTCGTTAAACTGTTCCCGTCGTCCCGTCCGGTCGTCTTTTTACCGTCCCGTCCCGTCCCGTCTTCATTTTTTTTCCCGCCAAAAAAGTAAAAACAGTACCGTCCCGTCCCGTCTCGATTATCGAGTACCGTGATAAGCCTTGTTTATTTTGACCCATCCGCCGGAGGATAAAAAAAAAAGAAAATGTTATTTAAGCGAACACAAAAAACCGTGTTTTAGGTCAGCTAGCGTCATCAGCTCACCCGACCGGCGGACAGGATGTACTTGTTTGTGGTCGTGCCGAACCAGGTGAACGAAGGCCAGAGGTCGGCCGTCGCGAATTGTTGACGGCGGGCTTGGAAGACGCCTGCTAGAGATAGCTTGTCGGGGTTTAGTTTTGAATATTTACTGCTGGCAGCCAGTCAGAATGAGAGGTGAGGGGGGTTTGTTTGACTGGAGTGGGGCTGGTGTGACGGTTACGGGAGAACGCTGCAGGCATGGGGGCGTGACTATGACATCGCGTATAAACCAACCATGACTCTATACGGGTCGACAGCTGCCGGAAAACAAAACAGGTACCAGGTGTCGGCGAATTTCCTTCCAAATTCCGGTATTTTTTTTTGTTCGTCGCATGTTTTATTGCCGCCCTGCCTTGCTTCTCGGTCTCCTTCCCCACTCGTAACTCATACGTATTGATAGTCGGGGTCACGAAGCATATTTACCGTCCCGTCCCGTCGTGAAAAATTAAATTTACCGTCCCGTCCCGTCGTGGAAAAACAATCCGTTGAATTTTACCGTCCCGTCCCGTCGTGAAAATCTACCCCGTTGAAATTACCGTCCCGTCCCGTTGAGAAATTGTACACCAACCGTCCCGTCCCGTCCCGTCTCAAAAACCTGCTTGGTCGTCATTTTACCGTCCCGTCCCGTCCCGTCTTCATTTTTTTTCCCGCCAAACAAGTAAAAACAGTACCGTCCCGTCCCGTCTCGATTATCGAGTACCGTGATAAGCCTTGGTATATACAGTAGCACTCTCGACGGAAAGGTAACACCAGTTTCATATTGACATCGATATCCCAAATGGCCTCACACGTATGTCCAGCGTGGTACCAGGTAGGGTAGCACTGCTGCTCCAATGTACAGCCATATTGCCAACACTGCCCAACACCTATTACTGGGTACATGATGTTTTACTTATTTATATTGTTTCCATCCGACGTATTATCTTCCCTTCTTTTCCTTTCTCTCTCCTTACTACTGTAGTATTAAATAGTCGTAACTCAGATCTATGGAGTCACAAAAATAGGCGCTTCTCCCTTCCTCTCCACTACGGTTAAGGCCTTGAATATATCGATCGCGAAAATACTTCAGCCCTTTCTTTTCCCTCGTCGACTCACATCGAACTGCGCCTACCCACGCATCTAGGCGTTCTCAGCAGTTGACTCCGTTTTTTAGCTATTATTATGTTTGCAAATAAACTCAAATGTCTGACCCGCGTAGGATTCGAACTCACGAACGAACTCAACTATATCTAGCAGCATTCAAGGGTACCACGAAGATCCCACCGGGGCGACCGGGTATAATCTATTACTTAAATAGAGAGCTACAGCACAGAGCATACCGGTCGCCCCGGCAGACTACTAGTGGCTGAAAGAATGACGCGTGTGTCGAGGCTCTGTCTCTGTGGAGAGAGATGGCAGAGGTGGCACCGAAGTGTCTGTGAATCTCACTTGAGAAGAAGACAACGTCCATATGCTAACAGTGGCCAGCTTTCAAAGGCTACTATTAATAGCATCGATACCCGAGTTCAAATCCCACCGCCGTGGTGATATTATGCCTTTATTTGAAAAAACTAAAAATGAACCCATTGCCGAGAGCGCCTTCATGGCGTGGGTAGGCGGAATCCGACGCAAGTCGACGAGGGAAAAAGTGCTGAAACATTATCGCGATAAAAATGCAAGGCGTGTACCGTAGTGGGGATCGAGGAGAAGAGCTTACCTCTTTACCCCTGGTCTGATTTACGACTAAAGAGGGAGAGGTAAAAGAAGGGCGAAGATAATGAATGGGATAAACAAAAAAAAAAAAACATTGGTACACCATTTTGCGAGGAAGAGGGAGGGACGAGTCCAACGATTGATGCAACGCTTCTATATTAAAAAAAAAACAAAAAAAAACAACACAGCTGTGAGCTCGTCGAAGCTCATCTTTGCTAGCTGAGTGTAATACTTCGATCGCGCGTACTTACGGATTTTATATGTCCTCATATATAGCATGATATATACACTTTATATATACTTAAGTATATACATAGATGTGTCACGTCATCACATCATACGGAATGCGCCCACCCGCCACCGCAACAAAAAAGACGGACGGGCCCTGTTGGTCGTTGTGCTCTCTGTACTGATATCATTCTATTCCTGGCAATTTCTTCTGATCTTCCTTCTCTTTGATGTTATTATCACTTGAGTACGTGTAATATTAATAAGATGATCTCGAGTTGTCGGCACACCGTTTAACGATGATCTGATGATACTGCTGTTAACACCGCTGTCGCACACGTTATTCTTGCCGCGATTACGTAGCAACCACGAGGTATGCATTATATATCATGCGAGGGCTCCGCATCGCCGGCACCCATGCTTCGGATATGAAAAACTACCTGCTACATCATTTATGTGGTACAGTATCATCCATGTTGTTTACGACAATGTGATGTGTTTCGATATCTGACGCATGCGTACATAATCAACGCAATGCCAAAGTGTTGTTGCAGAAGGAAGAGGATGCATAAGTGTTGAAAATCAGTTCGCAACATCATTTCTCAGTCTCAGAAATGTACCAGTCTCCATTTTCTTGGCCTCTTGTTTTGTGTTCCCTGGATAGCCTCAGTTCTGGGGATAGTCTGTGATATTTTCGACAACCATATGATGGCGCTCACTCGCGTTTTGCTGTATAACAATACTACGCACATAATCGAGGCAATGCCAATTGTTGCAGGAAGAAGAAAATTGATAAGGGTTGATACTCTGTTCGCAACCTCATTCCTCAGTCTCAGTCTCAGAAAAGGCACCAGTCTACTGTAAGTGGGCTCAGTTTTGGTACGGCAAAAAACACCTCGTGCCGAACAAGAGGTTCCGCGAGGATTGTCGAGAGGCTTCAGAGCTAGCAACGAGGAAGACATACTGCTGTTGGCGCGCCCGCCGTGACAAAACAACCGGACCCTGCTGACCCTCCGCAGGTCCGAGTGTGGAGCCAGTGGTGCCTATATCCTCAAGGAAACAAACAATTCATAGGCCATACGCTCGATATTCGTGATTTATCTTGGCCCAAAACACCGCTTGTAGCGTGTGCGTTTTTCTTGGTTTCACTGTTTACCTGGTTGTGGCTCAATTATAATAGGTGTACCTGGTTTTGGGTTTTAGCATGTCTAAACATACTCAGTACTATGCGTAAGTAAAACTTCTCGACGCACCAGAGAGGCTCAGTTCTGGGATACACCAGTAGTAGTACAGGGGTTCGCATGTGACTTTTCCCAAAGATTATGAAAAGTTAAGAGAAAAAAAAATCGTAGAATCACAAATAAAAACGAACAGCCCAGAATGAAAATACGTTTCAAAACCAAAGGTATTTTGCCCCACCGATTCGTATGACGAAACAGAAGGCATGCTCGGCAACACAAGGAACTGGAGCCCCCTTCTACCCGATGCCGGTGTCATTTGAGCTCTTGTGGCCGGCACAATGCTCTCGGATCTGCCGGCAAGGCTTGTGTCTCCGAGCTGCTGCAAATCTGCAAATCGCTCGTCCCGAGTACGCCCTCTAACAAAATTAATGGGGCTCGAGCCAGCATCTTAGCCAAACGAAACCAAGGTTGACGTGCACGCCACAACCCACAGGGTCATTGTAACGTCGGCCGTTTCCAATTTCGTTGCTTGTATCGTTCGCGGGCTCAATTTCGTCGTACTCGTTCGGTGCAGGTACTGCTGTAAGAAATGCGCTAATTACTAGTACTCGAACCAAAATATATAC
This sequence comes from Saccharina japonica, assembly GCA_008828725.1. Classification (NCBI taxonomy): domain Eukaryota; class Phaeophyceae; order Laminariales; family Laminariaceae; genus Saccharina; species Saccharina japonica. The sequence goes on from MEHQ01000807.1 coordinate 260,101, forward strand.
AATAATATCGTTTCGCTGATCGAGGAAACTTACGCAGATTCTGCTTCTTGCACGTGCAACTCGTGCTCGACCTAGGGAACAGGAGCGCAAGGGACATTTGGTGTGGCTGTTGTCCTCTACTAGAGGGTTCGAGGAGAGCAATCGGCGACGCAAATGCTCTCGCCCTTCAGAGGTAGGGCTGCCCTCCGTCCAGGTTCGCCAAGAGACATGTATCCCGATAACCTCAACAGAGCAAATCAAGGACCAACTTCGAACAGCAGCTCGTTCTCCCTCACCAAGGCACCCCATGACCAGCTTCAGCCTCTCAAGTGGTCCCTCTGACCTCGCGAGACGACCTCAAGTCGTCGCAGCCAAAAACAAGCCTCCATCAGCGAGGTTTCAGCCTCTGATCTACGAGGATGATGTAGTAGACAAAAACCGACGCGCGGCGACTCCACTCACTTCTGATACGAACGAGTACGAACAGATTGACCTCGCGAGCGATGCAAGCAATGAAATTGGAAACGGCCGACGTTACAATGACCCTGTGGGTTGTGGCGTGCATATCAACCTTGGTTTCGTTGGGCTAATATGCTGGCTCGGGCCCCATTATTTTTTGTAGAGGGCGTACTCGGGACGAGCGATTTGCAGATTTGCAGCAGCTCGGAGACACAAGCCTTGCCGGCAGATCCGAGAGCATTGTGCCGGCGACAAGAGCTCAAATGACACCGGGCATCGGGTAGATAGGAGCTCCAGTTCCTTGTGTTGCCGAGCATGCCTTCTGTTTCGTCATACGAATCGGTGGGGCAAAATACCTTTGGTTTTGAAACGTATTTTCATTCTGGGCTGTTCGTTTTTATTAGTGATTCTACGGGGCATTTTGTTTTTACTTTTCATAAATTTCCGGAAAAGTCACATGCGGACCCCTGTAGTCGATGTATTTGCCTGGGATCCGTATCTCAATTCCTTCCAGTCGGGCTCGTTGCCGAGCAGAAGGGTATGATATACTACAGGAGCAGTACTGCTGTACAGCAGCACTACATCATTACTACCAGATACTACGTACTGCAGTGTCATACAGCAATTACACCGCGAAAGGGAGATACGAGTTCACCCGCGAAACTACAATTTTCCGGTATTATTAAGCCGAGTGTTTTTTTTTGTAGTATTGTGCTGTACAAAGGCTGCTATGCTTGCTGCTGTACTCGTATCCTGATGTCACAAGGCGGAGAGGAGATAATGAGCTGGGTGAAAGAGGCTAAAGACGACCCGCCCGGGGAGGCGGTCGGGAAAAAGCGGTCGCATTTGCGAGACCGAGATATCGAAGAGAAGATATATCGAAGCCGAGATCGCAGCGAAACATAACCATAAAAACGTGGAACCTCGCTGCCTCCAAGAAATAATCTCGATGCTTTTCCATCTTCGCAAGATCTACGCAGCTCAGGTTTGCTGCGCTCGGCTTTGGCTGGCGACCTCGGGATATTGTGCGCGCGGGGGGATAGGCCTGGCGAAGACCGCGGAACGCAAGCCGTCAAGGGATTCGGCGAGAAAGCGAGGGCCAGGCCTCTAGATTAGAGGCGATCGGATCCTTGTTTTCAGGCCGACATGATAGGCGGAAGTTCGATATTCCCAGTCCAGCGCCAGGCCTCGCGGTTCATTGTACTTGCATATAATCTGTGCTTGGGCGAAGTTTGGACATAAACCATACGTAGCCACTTCTTGCTACTCTGCAGACCAACGGCTTACCCTATGGAACTTTGTCGGAAACTTGCTACTAACAATGTATACTAGTGCCACGCAGTACAGCGATTAGTAGGAGTTGATGTCTATCGTTTTTAAAGGACGGAAGACGACTGCTTTTACGTGATTGGACTTTGTCGGAGGCTTGCTACGGACAAACGTATACTGGTGCCACGCAGTACACCGATTAGTAGTAGTTAGTTGATGTCTATCGATTATTAAAGGACGGAAGAGGCAGCGCTTGCCGGGCTAGGGAATCTCGATAGAGATGATCTGCCGCACATATATATGTACGAATAGCAGGATACACCTTGGTATTCCGTTTGCCGTCTGACACTGTGCGGTGCTAGTTCCAAGCATACCAACATACCAATCACGTAATAAACAAACAGATTAACTATAATTCAGTGGCTTAAAGCTTTTTCGATTACTGCTCTAGTTCAAATACCTGGAATATATGTACAGGATGAATATATACCGGAGGCACATCCTGCTTGAAGACACAATAAAACCCGTAAGTACGCGCGATCGAAGTATCCCTCTCAGCTTGCAAATATAAATTTCGACGAAAACTTGATCTCACAGCTGTTGTCTTTATAAACATATATAAAATAGTGTTCGTTCAACCCTGACGCACCCACGATAAATACTTTTGATTCCGGGCCGCCCTCAGTATCGGAATCTTGGCACCTCAATATCTCGAGTTTGTTTTTTCATTTCTTCGGGTGCTCTCTTCGAGGATCGGCTCCGACGCCCCTCGCCCCTTCGTTCCCCCCGCTTACCTCGCCGCGAACGCGTGTGGGGGCAGAGAGAGAGAGAGAAGCGAGACGTAGGCACAATCTTGTAGTTTGGGTATCATAGCATGTCGAGCCTTTTTTGAATCTTGACACACACTAAGGGGTGGCCTTTTAAAATAACTGTAGTAGTATCATACAGGAGTCATATTTTGCCAGCGTTTTGCATCGCATCCGACGAGCCGATGTCCATGTTGCTTCGCAGGACATATCCTCGAGTGAGTGTTTACGGTGTAGGCGCACTCTACTTTTCACAGTGTTGCTGTGGCGAGAGGGTCGACTTCAAGCCCTTCGTACTTTGCGTTGAATGCCTCCCCGTTAACCAAGCGGCATGTCGAGTCGTTCAATTTGCCGCTCCCAAAAGCACAGACAGGTTACTGCAAAAGCAAATGGAACAATTCATCCAAGAAAACCACATTTTTTTATAGCGCATTCTCGTCGTGGTGCGACTGCTGTAACTGGGTGTCGTTATCTATATATGTACCTTTCTTTACGTTTTTCTCAGATAGGACCAGAGTCTTTGGGACAAAGTCAGATGCCAATTACTTATTTTATGTCGTTCTTCACTTCGTTTTATGATCCTGAAAAAACGAATCAAGAAGATGGACGGGTTCAACAGTTGTACACTCTAAATGCTATGTAAGTAAAGGGTGTTATTGTTGTACCGTATGACAAGTAGAAATGCATACTAAAACACAAATAGTTTCAAAGAGCTAGTAGGCGATAAATCATACCGGGACGCGCGTTCACGAAACAAGTCGTAGCATTGTATAATGGTGCTACACAGCGCCGGGAGCGCCGAGTGCCCGCTCTATAGTGCCCGCGAAATCGCTTTTGGCACAGACATGTCGTACGTATAGTGTGCGGAGTAGTGCCCTTCAGAAGCACCGCTACTGCTGTATACTACGGCTAGTATAGACTGCCGCATTCGGTGAAATAAACACATTTTGCATATTGGATTCCAAATACAAAACAAGTCACAGTAGCATAATCACAGCAGTAAAAATACATTGTGTACTACTCTGAAACGCACACGACAGAAGGGTAAAGGTGGCTGTTCACCCGCATGTCGTTGTTGGATACCAGATACAGCCTGAATTATATTGGCTTTCAAAAAATGATTTTATCAAGAGGGTAGCAGGAATACACCAGTCATCAACAGTCAAGATTCATTTTCCCCTCTGAAATCCATACGAAATATGTAGAAAACCGTCCATTCTCCCGCAAATAGATGTTGTACTCTGACACTCATGCATTCATATAAAAGAAGCGGGAATCAGGTACAGTAGTAGGCGAACCCCCCATTTTAGGGGTTGAACATACATAAGTAGTAGGTAGTAAACGAAGATACGAGCGTACTACAGTTTTTTATTGTCCGAAAATAAAGTAGCTCTAGATGAGTGTTTCTACAGGCAAAAGGGTGATGCAGAAATATAGAAAATAGTGGCTGCCAGCAACCCACGGCCTCGGCCCGCTTCGACGAGGCAGGCAAACTAAAGACACAACTACGTAACTGTGGGGGCCGGGTACAGCTCTCCGCTGAGGGTCAGAGACGGGCCCGTCTTTCTTCTGCCTGGTGCTTAGATCCTGCCTCTGTCCCTCTCTGCTCAGCATAGTGACGTGTAGTTGAAGCCGCGTGTTTGCTGTCTGCTCTTCTATCGGAATAATGCACCGGCACTACCACGGTACCCCCGATATAAAGTACGAGTACGTACATATAGCTTGCACAGCCTCTTGCTGCAGCGTTTCTTACGGATATGTTTTATTCCTTGGTTTTCCCATATGCTGGGACGAGAGCGGCAGGGCGTGGGGAAAAGCTATGAAACGCAGCCCGTGCGGAGTAGGTTTACGATTATTATCTGCTGTGTACGTTGCTGTGCTGCGGACGGGTTCGGTGCCTTCGGAGGGCTCTCGCCGCAACGCCGTGTATCAACTCGCACACACTCAGGAAGACCACGACGATAACGGTAGCAACGTTGTTTTCAGTGCACAACTCTAAAACATATATACGAGATTGGTACATACAACAGATCGTCTGCAAATAATTGCAAATCGCTGTCCACCGGTTCGTTTTCCGAGAAGATCTTGATTTGCCAAATGTACAAATTCCGGTAGCGCCAAACGGAATTATTACTTTATTTCGTGCGGCGAACTCGGAAAATAATAAATGTTTTGTTTTCGTCGTATAAAAAAATAATTGATTTTATTTCCTGAAATGTACAGCAGCAGCTGCAGCCCGAGCAAGATCATGGGGTGATGAGTAGCATATTAGTATTCGTACGACATTCGTTTATCTAGTATTCAGGGACGATTGATGATTGGGATAAATGTATGTGAATTGTATGACTGAAATAAGAGCTGCACATTGCCAGATGGCAAATTTAGTAATAATATACATTAATTGCGTTTATGGCCATTATATCGCCAATTCCTCTTTCGTTTCGCCTCGAAACGGGGCTGGTTCATCATGTTGTTTACACTGCTGCTTCTGCTGTACGTTTTTGGTGCTTTTCATGCGCTGGACGTTCTATTAAAGACAACGCATTTACATGTGTTGCAAGTATACTTGCTTTCTTTGGCGTGAACATTTATACTCTTACTATCATAGATAGGTACGAGGTATACATTTTGAATTTCGGATGAAACTCTTGGCATTCCTTTCAATTTCTTTTTTCGATCATTTCGTCGGGTGGAACTATTCCAACTCCTTTCCTGCCCTACCCGAAGCATGGGTGCCGGCGAATGCCGGCACCCATGCGGAGCCCTTGTATTTAAAAAAATTGTATACATACGGAGTAAGGAAACACATTCAGGCTGCGTCAGCAAGGATCGCGCAACGTTGAACTCGCGCGTTGTTGCGATCAGTCTCCCGCACTACCGCATTTTCCCGTGCAAGAGAAAGACACAGGTATACATTTATGGCTGTAGAGGCTGCAGCTCATTTGTGTAACAAACGTGTGTGTACAATAGGGGATACGAGATACTACTGGATTCGTATTCATAATATGTACGCGATTCTATCATGTCTGGTATAAATAACTAGATAAATATTGGTTGGGAATCAACGTTGAGGCCCATGCGCTCCATTGCCGTATGGAAAACACATTCACATTAACAAGGGAAGTATCATCGTGACGGAAGCTGCTATTCAGGAATAATGCGAACCCTACACAGGTGGTAGGGTCGCCCCCGATCATGGCTAACGATCCCCAGCACCTGTTTCGATGCGATAGAAACATTACCAAAGTGCCGATCACGGCTCACAACCACCAGCACTTGTTGGAAGCGATACTTATATACTGAAACGCTGACCTTGTAATGCCTGCCGAGCGCCAGTGCTTGTGGGAATATAACGATATCCACAGATGTATTGTCTTTTATATGTCCCCATGCGAAGCCGATGAAGCCTTCAACGGCAAGGTCATTTCAGCGATCTGGCTATTGGGTGCAGCGGTCGGCGACGCCTCTGTCCGCCCCCCGCCAACAAGACGTGTGTGTGTGGTGGTAATGCAGAATAATCTTGCACAAATAGCCTCTAGTAGTAGTTGAACAACATGTTTTGCCGCTTTCCCGTGCCAAGAAACGTGGGGTGCTACGTACTCGGAAGCTAACCTAATGTTGCCGTGAAGCTGGTGCGACCCCCCAGGCGACGTAGATGTGCTCTTTGTGATCTCGAAACATGAAGATGATGTGTTTGATGTTGCGGCCCTCCATTTATCTGTTGAAATTCTTGAGGAGCTCGACCAGAAACCGGTACAGTTGTTCGTTGAGAGCCTTGGTTCCCAGATAGACTGTCGGCGTTTCCGTCGCTATATGGTGAATGCTGACTTGCCCCGCCTTGATGATCTTACGAATGAATGTAGAAGCACCTCAAAATCATGTGGATCGGGCCGCACTTCAAGTCCTGCTCGAAGCCCAGCTCCGTTGACATTACCGGTATCTGGCAGAACACTACCTCCCTCGTCGCCAGTGGTTCCGCCACAAGCTCTGCTTCCATGTGGCTCTCCCTACTGCACCATCGGTAGGTAGCGACTGCTGTCGCCTACCGGAGTCCGTCTGTGCCTCACTGTCTCGACGCTTCTGTATGAGTAGCTTCTCCATCAACCCCAGAAGTTCGGCATGGGAATTTTGGCGACCCTTCTCTGCGTCAGCAGCTGCCTTCTTCAGCTCGTCGATCGCGAGGACCTGTTCCACCACCTGGGTCCGTAGATCCCCGAGCTCATCACCCATGAGGCTACGTCGGCGTCAAAGCTCTAGAGTGTTCGTATTCCAGGTCAATGAGTCAAGATGAAAAGGGTGTAGTACGAATCAGGTCTCATTATTGATATTTTACAGACGAGACGCAGAAAGGACTGTCTCCATGTGCAGCATATTCAACACGTACGAGCACAAACGTCAAGAGCCAAACACCCAAGAATATGCCGATCACCCGAAACGACACGTAACCGTCAATGTTGAATAGTCACATTCGAACAGCCCCCCATCGCCGGAGACGAAATGTGCCGCATTATGTCGTTGTAAACTAGCTGAAACTGGATGGTGATCCCCAGGTTAGACGTATTCGGGTGAGGTAGCTGTGTGCTCTTCCCGATGACCGGTCACCACAAAGCGAGTCGGATCTCCACCAAGTTTACCACTGTCTCACAACTGTTGCAAAATAACGTTTTAATTACAGTAGCTCCCACATAATACCTGTTGGCTACACATCACGATCCCAATCGTCGGCAAGTAATATTCGGATGATTATTATCCGAACGCGCGAGTCCATATGGACTGCAGTAGCCGCCACTTCAAGGGAGGAGATACCGCGTATGTTGAAAACTCGCCATTGTCCAGGGCTATAACGCTAAGCGGTACCGACAGACCAGCCATGTACGTACTCGCACATACAACCCATAGATGTAACCACCTGCCGACGGGCTTACGATGTGGAACCAGCGCGAACCGTCTGGCCCAACAAAGACAATTACCAACGTCAACAGATTCCCCACCGACCACCCCGGGCTATGTATCAACGCCGAAAATGTTGCAGTTATGCGCGGGTGGTCACCTACAGCACAAAGCACGGAACCCACGCGTCCCAACCTCTCGGAGTGAACAACCGCTTAGCAACGGCGCAGCATACAGGAGAGCCACAACTATGTTAGACCACAACGCTACGATACCGATGTAGCACCACACACACGTGCTCCCACAGATTTCACGGTGGGCACTCCGGCGCGGGACAAGTCAGGACCAGTCGACGTGCCCTGCTCCCGGTGGGTGGGCTCCAGGTACCGTCCCGATAAACATACCACATAATGCGGACCCAAATCGTCCCTTCCATCCATCCCTCAACCATTACACAAAGGGAATCTAACGTATGCTACAATCTCCAATATTTGAGACCACAACACCACAACACCACACAATACACCACCATACACACACGTGCTCGCGCAAAGTATAACGTTGAAACAACGACGCGGAGAACTGGGCGAACCCCGGCGACGTACTCTTCTCCTAAAGGAGGGTTCCACCGTCCAATTTCGATATACATACCACAAATGACGAAGTCAAAGCGCCCTCTGCTTTTGGTTTAACCCCGGTCGAACACAATGCTGCGCAGGCTCAACCGCGGCCATTCTGTGAGGCCACGCCAATATGCATGGTGACAAAACTTCGCCACACACACGTACGCATACGCACACACCGAGAGGACACTCACGCGAGGGGCACCGTAGGGCCCGACAACTAACCCTTCTCCCCAAGGGGCAACGAGCACATCATTCCACCTAAGTGTGCCACAAACCACGGAGCCCACGCATGCATCCCGTCCTTCCTGCCTCGATGTCGAAGACAAAGCACCGTGTGCTCATATCAAGCCACGCCATACTGTCAGATCGTACACAACACTCTGACATAGCACTAAACCTCCACTCCATAGATCTTCATACAAACTAATTTGTGGGCGCTCAGGCGTAGTACTGGGCTAACGGCTGTCGACTTAGCGTGCTCCTACAAGCGGGTGTCCGACCATCATTCCAATTAGCTCCAGCCCTTCCAACCCGCCAGTTCCTCTATGAAATGTACCACCAGCGAGAAATAAAAGCGTCGGATTGTGGTTTACTCAAGGCCTGGTGCTGCAGTTGCAACCGCAAGCAGCGGTCCGCGTAATCAACCACCACACTAGCATCGTTACCGGTACAAGGTTGCACAAAACAAGATTCGGCCGATACACCGCCAATAGAGCGACCGAATACATGTCTTTAGCGGGTTTATATCCTCTCCCACACACTCCGCAAAATTCCAACGTATACAGTACTGCTTTGGAGAATAAACCTTCGAGTCTCAAACTCAACAACTATCATGTCGATACAAAGCAGTGTCATACGCAACATAGTTATCAAGAATGCCAGTAGCGTAGCCCGCCCTCGACAGCATTGAAGTATGCGTATTGCAGCTCTCGACGGTACTGCACTGCGACGATATTCGCCAGAACCAATATCAAGCAAACCCCGGACTCGTGTCCGAAACAAATAATGCTTTCGACAATACGGTGGTAATCATCTGGAATCTACCGGCACTGCGCCAAAACGAAATTGCAGTAAACTCGTTTTGAATCAACCCGCACGGAGGTTTCTGGGTATACGCTGCCTGACACAAACAAACTAATCGTCGCCCCGACAAGGCGTGGGGTTTTCACATGCACGCGCACACGCTACCCAATACCTGGCAGCAGAGCTCTGACACTAATGCTGAGTATGCCTCCATTCAGAGCGAGCGTCTGCGTGGGCCACGCTCGTACAAAACGCTCGCGCGCGGTGGAACCCAGTAGAATATATGGTACCCGGGTCACAACATCATACATGCATAAGAAGTGATCCAGTTCCGTCCGTGCCACCAAGCTCCTACCTAAATAAGATTTGGAAAGCACACTTACGGTAACATTACTTCGGCAGTAATAGTCCAAGACAACACCATTTAAGATGCTAGGTGACAAATGTACTTTCTGCCCGGACTCGTTGAAACGTCCGCCGTTAGCAAACGGGGGTGTAGGCGGCGTCCGAACCCGCCATGAAACAAGAGCCGTCGGTGACCTTCATTTCGGCATCTTCCAGGCCGGTGTTGCCCGACATGAGGGTGTCCTGGCAGTCCTCGAAGCGGACAGTGGCGGCGTTCACGAAGGTGTTGTCGATGAACTCGGTGCCGTCGGCGGTCGTGAGCTTGATGCTCTCGTCGCCTCCGGTGATGGTGTTGCCCGAGAAGACGTTGTCCTGCGGCCTTCCCGAGTCCGCCACCCACGGCGCATCAGTCCCCGTGTACGTGAAAATGTTGTACCTGAGAACCGGGAGAGGGCCCACGCGATTGGGTGAGGACATGCGGTTTATGGTCCGAAACGGCCACGTACGGTTAGGCGTGCGGTGCCTGTGTCAGCATTGGGTGGTGCTAAGACGATCCGTACAAGAGACGGGGGGAAACGTGACTTCGAGAAACTGGGGCGTGTACAGTACAAAGAATGCGGGACAAGCTGACGCCACATAAAGTCGGGATATATAGAGATGAGGGGGGCGAGGTGGGAGGGTGTCACGACACTGTACCCGTACCCTCTGATACTCTAACGATATAAAACACGGTGTGCTCACTTGCTGGAGCCGCTGACGTCGTTCTTGGAGAAGACGTTGTCGGCGCATCCCACGGAAAGCCTGATGCCGTACTTGTTGTCCTCGAACCGGTTGTCGGACACTTCAGCGTTGAAGCTCTCCATAAGCGCCATTCCGGCGTCGCCGTTGTCGTGGACGTAGTTGCCTATGGTGGGGTGAACAAAGCGCAAAAGGAGACGCCGGGTGTACTCGATAAGTATGTTGGGACGACGCAAACTGCATTCACACGAGTGGCACATGTGACAGTATTTTTCGCTATGCTAGGCTTGGAGCGCATTGGTTCCGTTGATGAGGCGGGCGTTGCTATCTTCCCACGGGGCATGCAGAATCGGTAGGGGTGTGATTTCTTTCGTCTACTGTAGGGGTCCCGACGAATACGAGAAGCTCTACACCTCATCAGAAACAAAACCTCCTTAGAAAAACATTGCACGAGGAACTTCATAACCAAATGACACGCCTAGGTGTTTTATCGGATACCTCCGAAACAAACAGAAACTTGGCTGCCACGATGCTGTTGCTTTCATTAATGAAGGATTCACGTCAGCCGAAGCAAGTACGGAAAAAACGTGCTACCCCTATTGCAACACGCCTCCAATTATGATAAAGCTAGTACTTGGCCCGTTACAGGCCGGAACAAACGATACACCTTAAACGGTGCAGCGATTACACTCATCTCTTGGTAAGGGCACCGCGTGATCTATCTATATTTCTATTCCTCTTCGGCGTCATTCCGCCAAAGGGGGACTCACAACAAACAGTGTTTGTTGCTCAGCCCGACATATTTGGCCAAGACACGCATCGAATTGCGGCGTCTGCGCGTAAACACCAGTTGAATGCAGGGCGTTTGTAAAAGCGCCACGAACAAGAACCAATCTAGCGCCTGCCTCTATCCCATATATGTATTACATACAGTACAGGTAGCATATCGGAAAGGCCCACGACCTTTTACCTTTGTACAGGTGCGTGCCGAGGTAAGGGTAGCCCCCTAACGTTTCCTGCGCTCATCACTTGATTATAGTATTGAATATACGTCATCCAAAGCCATGGTTTCGATAAACGCCATTCGTGCAACCCGATACCCAGTCCCGAAGTCTAGGTATAGATCGAGACGTACTGCAAAACACTTATTATTGATGTTCCAGCGATATTGGGGTTAGGGCGGTCGTCAATGCACCATCAAAATAATGTTACCCCTATCTGGGGTCACATCTGACTCAGCTCCTCACCTTTGACAGTGGCGTCGTCGCTGCTCCGGTGCAGGAATATACCGGCGGACTCGTCACCGCCACCGTACACCTCGTTCCCCTGAGCAACGGCACCGACATATAAAACATTACGTTGTTCGATGAGTATTGCGTGCGCGACGGTATAGCGTGGTTCGATGAGTATTGCGTGCAATGGTGCAGTAGAGAAATTCCTTAAACCACTCGTTCGACGCAATGTTCAAGGCGAAATGTGCAGAACATCGCTTTAGCAGCAGCAGCTCACGTAACGCTATGTACTGTAGCCCCGCCAGCCTCTACGTGGTGACTCGACGGAGTTTGTATGAGGAGTCTGCTCGTACTGCCGACGTGCTATGGCGCCCGGATGCGACCGACTCTTAACCCTACGGGTACATCAACACGTTTCATGATGCGAACAGGATCAGCCAGTCTAAGTCCTTAGGTTCCAAGTCGTGCGGTGACGCCGTGCATACCTGGATGGACACGCCGTTGCAGCGCTTGGAGGCGATGATCCCGTGGTTCCCGTTGTCGTAGACCTCGTTGTCGTGGATGGTCAGGAAGTCGCTGTCGTCGTGGGGGTCGAAGCCGTAGACGGTGTTGTGGTGCATCTTGTTCCTCCTCCAGTCTCCCTGCTGGTGGCCGTACGTGTAGACGCCGAAGTGGTTGTTGTGGATGTCCGAGTCGTAGATGTTGCCGTAGACGTTGACCTCGTCGAACAATTCCGGGTTACTCGTGTCCGTGCAGAACCCGCGCACCTGGTGATACGGAGTGGTTGTCCCGTATTATAAGCGATGCATGAGAGGTAAACGTGGGCGAGGATATTTTACCAGCCATGGGGGCGCCCTACGCATGTTTTGGCCAGACCAGTTCTGACTGACCTCAACTAGTGAAATCCCCAACATCGCTGGAATACCATGCTTTTACTTCATTAAGCATTGTTTGGGTTCACACCTACTGTCGGCCATGGCGTTTGTGTATGAAGTCGCACGTTCACTGTTTCCGAGGTCCAGGTTAGGTAGGGGGTACGGGACGCTTCGGGTATTGATGTAGAGCATAGCGGTGCCGAATTTGTTGTACCCGTGGGGAAATACAACTATACCTACGTGCTTTGTAATACTTCGTGGACAAGGAATCAAAGACGACGGACTGGTTTGGCTAAGGGTGACCGATGTCTATCATCCGCTCTCTACGAACATCGTCCAAAAACGGTTCCACAACCCCACGATGACGAGCCAGGAAGTCTAGTATAGGGCGAGGGGGGGTCGGGGATTTGGTCATTATTTTGATCATGCTCCTAACAGGCGGAGCTCTACAACGCACCCAACAGCTGATTGTGAGGGGACGAATAGACTCGTCATCCGACGAACAAGCCCAATCGCGAGATTCATGCCGCTCTTGGACGGGAATGTAAAGGTCGGTTGATGTTGATATTCGTGTCGAAACGGTCCTTCATTTTCCGTTCAGAGCGGTGTATCCCACACACGTATACGTTGTGTGTCGGCATACCGCCCACTACTGTCCAGGTCTCGAAAACGGATAGATGTGTTTCGGGGCATCTTTGAACGTGCGCCTCTGGATGTATGTTTCACAAGGGGTTGCTTTGGAATTCGCCAGTTCCTCAGGCGATGGTCCCAACCATAAACAAATATTTTGTGTCCTAACAGTACCCCTATTTCGACCTTCCTCACCTTCCATGTGAGTCCGTAGCTCTCGCCGTCGGCGAATCCAAGGTAGCCCATTTCGCTGTCCTCGATGTCCATGCGCGCTTCTCCCATCGTGTTCTTGGCATTGCCAGCGCAGGTCTCGCTGCTGTCGGTGATAATCTCCGAGATGGCGCTGATGTACGACCGGCCATCGTCCTCGTCTTCGTCGACGGCGTTGTTAGAGGTATCCCAGGCGAACACCTGAGGAGAGGAAGACGGGCGCGCGCGCAGGGTGGGGGGTATACTTCATATCCAGGCATGGCGGTAGTTGTATGACCACATACCCTCGAATCCCTACAATGCCGGGACGGGGCATGTCGGATTTGTACCGACCAGGCAGACATTGCTAGCACCAGGCGCAAAGCGCCTTGATTTGTTGGGCGTGTCACAAGCGCAGGAGGGGGCGGTGGGGGTGAAGCAACCAATGGAACATACTTCAAACATTCGTATTCTGAGGCTTGGTCTCCGGGAAATCTGAATGGTACCCAATATAATACGACTCATGATCACGTGATACCAACAGACAGGGTTGTTCCTGAACAGGGCACAAGGTAAAGTGACTGGAACCACGACAGCTCACGGGGCGAGAGAGGTCGGGTGTGTATCGGTCGTTCATGCAGCCTCGTCTCCGAAAATGAGGTTATGCACGAGGAACTAAAATAAAAGCCGCGGGGTATGATGTGATGCCGAATGTAAAGCAAGCGAACGGTAGATATCGTGTGCCTGGGGGCAAATAGATCATTGTATATAGGGCCTTGAGTTACGGCGGTGGAAATTTTGTTTTTCCGTAGGCTTGCAAGGGCGGAGTTGTTCGAGAGTTTGAACGAGGCACACAGGATAATATGTTTCGCCTACTACGAAAGAAACGAGCGACACTGTGTTTTCTCCAAATGGTGCAGCTACTTCTATGCCTCTGCCCTCGAACAAGCTGCGCCGACTGCGACTAGAAGAGACAACAACTACATCTAGCTTCTTCGTCGAGACCGACCGAGTGCCACCATACCACAGCAGGGGTAACAAATACACCAAATAATCTTACCTTCGTGCTGACGAAGTCGAGGCTTCCGCCGTGGGCACGAAGATTGATGAACGTGTCGCTCGTGCTCAACAAGCGCAACTCGTCGGCATCACCCCCGGCGGAGGTACCGTGGACCTGGGATCAATTGAATCAGAGGGGGGCGATCGATGTGGGTTTTAGTGATTTAGGGCCAAATCGTCAGGTACACGCTGCCCCCTCAGACCGCGAATATTTAGTACATGCCCTCTCTTGGATAGCGACAGACAAACGAAGTGTATGTATACATGTTGCAGTTTCACATAGAAGAACAGCAATTGCACTCTGCCCTACAGAACGGGTAGTTGTGCTCTAGACGACCACACGCACCTTGGTTAGGGTGTGTGAGAGGTGTGCGCTTGAGCCGTGTGGTGTGGTACGGTGGGGTACCGCCGGTGGGACTTCATTTTCTGAGGTTAACGTATAGGATGAGCTCTATTTTGTGGCCCATTAATAAATCAAATTCCAGTATAATATTGACGCCAGTTGTATATAGACATCACGAGAGTGACTATAATGGCTTCGCCACCTAGTTAGGATAAACTATCGACGTGCATAGCTTGTGTGAACTGTGTATGTGTATTTCGTTGTTGCAGGAGACTACAGCAACGACGTGGGCTGCAGCAATAGTTGCTGTAGTGTGATTACATTGGTTATGGCAATGGATGGAACCGATATGAGAGAGTACATACATATGGGTGAAAGTATATCTCGTATTTTAAAATATTTGAGCTGCAAGTAGACTAACAGCAGTTTTTACTTGTACGACGATAAATCCATTGAACAACACACATCCACACAAAAGAGGAGACGATCTTGGGAATGTCCTCGCTTCAGTCAGATATGTGAAGTTCGTCAACGAAAGGACAACTGCTGCTCTATCTCTACGGTTGTGCGTGACTTGCCCAAAAGCAAGGCAGGCGTGGAGTTATAGGTTTTGTACCGTGGTTGGTTGTGTTGAGTTTTGTTCGCTGTCTCGGACATCACAGCAGCAGTGAAACATTGACGAGGAGTACGACAAACGAGGCTTGTGCCAAGGGAGGAAGGTGCTGGTAGAAGCCTTCAAGGCGGTTATCAAGTGGAAGGCTTATGGGTTCAAAGTGATACAAGAAAGACTACGTACCTCTGCGGCGTAGAAGACAATCAATGCAAGCCGCATGTACGATACACAATCGGAGGGCAAAAACAATGTTATGGAAAAAACATTATATACCCCCAATAAATAATGGTTTCCTTCGTGCGGTATGTATAATAAGTGTCCGACATCCATGTGCCCTTCGTAACTATAGTAATACATGACGCCCAGTGAACACACAAACGTTTGACTTCGCAGGAAACGGCTGCTGCATCGTTTTTGTTTCCCCGACACACGGCGCTGAATCATTACGTGGTTACGTTTATCATATCATACGTATATCTGCAATGCGTTATTCACATGCCGTCTGCCACACGTTTCGTATACTAGTCTGCCCCCAAAACTTAAGGATCATTCGATTGGGCACCCCTACACACACAAGCGGTCCATATGTTCGGGTGCAGAGTGATGTTGCTCGTAGGTAGGTAAAAATAAATAATTAAAACCCTAAATACTACAGTAATTACTACATACAGTCGTAGTAAATATACATCTTTATAAAAATAAAACAACAACAGCAGCTAGCTGTGATATCGAGGGTTTCGTCGAAACTCGTCTTAGCAAGCTGATGAGTGTCGATACTTCGATACCGCTTACTACGGGTTTCACATATATATATCCTCATATTTATGCCCGTCACACGAAAACCAAAATGGTGGAGTTAACACCAAAACCAAAACATAAACCATGTATGGGAGACTTCACCTGGAGAGTGATGCCGTCTTCAACGTACAGGGTCTCCGTGAGAAGCCACGTGCCTGTCGCGGTGCTGCTCACGTCGCCACTGTCCGGGTCCACCGCGTACAGGGGAGGGCTGCCGTCCAGGTCTGCCCAGATTTCGGTGAGGGTCATGCAGCCGCCTCGCGTTGAGCCGGCCCCCGACTCCAGGTACAGCCTCGCCGATGACGAAGAGTATCGGATCGAGACGGCTTTGCTGGAGTCGCACGCGGGCTTGCTGATCGCCTTGTTCGGGGAAGCCGTGTCCGCCGCATCGGCTGCCTTGACCGCCAGGAAGCTCATGATAGCCGCCGTTCGAAGCATTGTCGTCGCCATTACGATATTGTGACTAAACCGTATTCGATGTCGTGTGTTGGATGTGTGCGCCCTCGCTGTTGTTGTGTAGTTGTGGGGAGAGGCTGTGGGCCCAGGGCTTGGTGTTTTGGGTGATGAGACAAGTGAGGGCTGGGGGGTGCAGCACAGCGCAGGACCACCGGGCTATCGGGAGGTAAACTGCCGAGGGTTTGCTCCAACACTATTGGAGATTAGTGCCGGCAGTCGGCGGCAAAACCTCGTCTGTGGTGGCTCCTAGATAATGTTTCAAATTTTGTCGTTAACCCATTCAGAACTGACAACGTTATCCAACACTAATTCCAAGTGGTTTATCCCCAAATACCTAGGACCAGTTCTTAAGGGGTTAAGTATATATATATATGATATAAGAGTAAGGTTTTCGATCATATCGTCTCCTGTACAAAATAATCAATTACAGAATCCACGTCTACAATAATAGGAAATCACCCTGCGTCTCTACACGCTCCACACTATTATTCAGTGGTAGCAATTATAATCGGTCTACCCTGTACCCAACTGAGTATGGGATTGAATGTGCGCACGCACATATATCGGGGGGGAAAATTACAAATAAATATCGTAATTTGTAAGCGAATGTCCACTCATAAATGTTTAAAACTTTCGATGTATGTACGTATGTTTCGCCTAAAATAAAACCCGCCCGCACGCTACTCGTACGGTGAGTACTCGTAGTGCGTGTGGCGGAGAGCCTCCACCCATTATTATCCGCCATGGCAGAATTTATTCAGTTTTTTCTTCTCGACACTATGGTTTTCCCGCCTCCGAATCACATGTTGGAAACGAGTACTACGTACTATAACTGCCCATGCCTACATATTATTGCACGTTTTCAACATAACTTAATGTACTTTCTCTGCCGATGTTTCCGATGCTGCCGATGCTGCACACACACATGTATATGTATATATCATGCGATGTATTTGAGTGCGTTGCGTGCTCTGTTTTCGCCGGACCACATGAACAATGTCGTCACCCCGACGGCATGTACCGGTATGTACCTGGTGGCGTGTGTCGTTGAAGCATTTCTGGCAGAAACCAAAACATCCCACTGCGTATTTCTGGACACGTCAAAACAAAGTATGTACGTAGATCTGCATGATGTCAGGTACTACTACAACTACTATTACTACTACTGCTACTAATACTGCACATGTGATCATCAAACACTACCGCTATGACTACTAGTAGTACAGCTAATATATAGATGGGCGCATCGATCGATTTTGTGCCAAACCAGACAACCGGGCTCTTCAGGGTCCCTATGAGATACACAGTCGAGGACGTAGTAGAGACCACGGGTCGGGGTGTTGGGGCAAAGCATACAATATATAGCAACGAGAGATAAAAAAAGAGGTGGGCGTGCGGCAAAGGTTGGGTTCAGGGGGTGGTTGGAGGCGAGGAGAGAGACGCCGAGATATTTCCAAGATTTTTTTTTTGATGCGTTTCCACAGCAGCAGTACCTTGTATTGTTTTTCATACAACGCGCACCAAACAACGTGGTGTTGGTAGGTGGTAAGCTGAAAATGGCAAGAAAATGGCATGTGTCATCGAACAATTCCTCGGAACTATTACTTACGCAGGACATTAGTAAATAGGACCAAATATTGTTCGTAAAAAGAGGTAAATATATGGTTTTTTATGTGTACCGTGGGTCCTGTTTACTATGGTCCCCCGTAATAATACGTACATACATATATACATATAAACTTCGTATCATATAATAATATATACACATATATATATACCTGTGGTGTATGTTTGTAGGCTACTTCGTACTCTGTATGTGTGATGCGCATATTTATATGCCAGTTTGTGTTGTATGCACTCCTATACACGCGCGTACGGCGGTGAATAATGTGTGTGGACTGTTGTCCAGAACGTTGCAAATTGTTCGATATGTTTTTAACGGAGAGACCGAATCAGATGCAGCAGCAGCAGCAGCAGCAGAGTTGTGCTCAACGATGTCACAAGTAACATACCGTACAATACGTAGCAGTGGGGAAGGAAGTCCGCTATGCACCCACATTGCAACACGGTGCAGTTTATCATACCATACGTATATCTGCAATGCGTGATTCACATGTCGTCTGTCACACGTTTCGTATACTAGTCTGCCCCCAAAACTTAAGGATCATTCGATTGGGCACCCATACACACACAAGCGGTCCATATGTTCGAGCACAGTGAGGTTGCTCGTAGGTAGGTAAAACGAAAGAATTAAAACCCTAAATACTACAGAAATTACTACATACAGTCGTAGTAAATATAAATGTTTATGAAAATAAAACAACAACAGCAGCTAGCTGTGATATCGAGGGTTTCGTCGAAACTCGTCTTTGCAAGCCGATGAGTGTCGATACTTCGATACCGCTTACTACAGGTTTCACATATATATATATTCTCATATTTATGCCCGTCACACGAAAACCAAAATGGTGGAGTTAACACCAAAACCAAAACATAAACCATGTATGTGAGACTTCACCTGGAGAGTGATGCCGTCTTCAACGTACAGGGTCTCCGTGAGAAGCCACGTGCCTGTCGCGGTGCTGCTCACGTCGCCACTGTCCGGGTCCACCGCGTACAGGGGAGGGCTGCCGTCCAGGTCTGCCCAGATTTCGGTGAGGGTCATGCAGCCGCCTCGCGTTGAGCCGGCCCCCGACTCCAGGTACAGCCTCGCCGATGACGAAGAGTATCGGATCGAGACGGCTTTGCTGGAGTCGCACGCGGGCTTGCTGATCGCCTTGTTCGGGGAAGCCGTGTCCGCCGCATCGGCTGCCTTGACCGCCAGGAAGCTCATGATAGCCGCCGTTCGAAGCATTGTTGTCGTCGCAATTACCATATTGTGACTAAACCGTATTCGATGTCGTGCGTTGGATTTTTACGCCCTCGCTGTTGTGGTGTAGTTGCGGGGAGAGGCTGTGGGCCCAGGGCTTGGTGTGTTGGGTGATGAGACGAATGAGGAATGGGGGGCGGGGGTGGGGGTGCAGCAGCAGCAGCAGCGCAGGACCACCGGGCTATCGGGAGGTACACTGCCGAGGGTTTGCTCCACATTAGATATTAGTGCCGGCAGTCGGCGGCAAAACCTCGTCTGTGGTGGCTCCTAGATAATGTTTCAAATTTTGTCGTTAACCCATTCAGAACTGACAACGTTATCCAACACTAATTCCAAGTGGTTTATCTCCAAATACGTAGGACCAGTTTTTAAGGGGTTAACTATATGGTATCAGTGCAAGGTTTTCGCTCATATCGTCTCCTGTACAAAATAACCAATTCAAGAATTCACGTCTACAATAATAATGGGAAATCACCCTGCGTCTCTACACGCTCCACACTATTATTCAGTGGTGGCAACTAATCAGTCTACCCTGTACCCAGCTGAGTATGGGATTGAATGTGCGCACATATCGGGGGGAAAAAATCAGATAAATATCGTAATTTTTAAGCGAATGTCCACTCATAAATGTTCAAAACTTTCGATGGATGTATATATGTTTCGCCTAAAATAAAAACCGATCGCACGCTACTCGTACGGTGGGTAGTGAATGGGGCGGAGACCCTCCGCCTTTTCTCCGCCATGGCAGAATTTATTCAGTTTTTTTTTCTCGACACTACTCGTATGGTTTCCCCGACTCCGACTCACATGTTGGAACCGAGTACTACTTACTGTAGTACTTACAGTACTGTGACTGCCCATGCCTACATATTATTGCACGTTTTCGAACAGAACTTAATGGACTCTCCGCCGATGTTTCTGATGTTGCCGTGTTGCACACACACATATATATATATAATATATAGCATACTATGTAATTAAAAACGTTGCGTGCTCTGTTTTTGCCGGACCACATGCTGACCATTGTCATCATCCCGACGGCATGTATGTACCTGGTGGCGTGTGTCGTTGAAGCATTTCTGGCAGAAACCCAAAACATCCTCCTGCGTATTTCTGGACACATCAACATTTTTTCTGTACGTACATCTGCATGATGCCAGGTACTACTACTACCACGAATACTACTGTACATAATCATCAAGCACTACCGCTATTAATAGTACAGTATACGAATAGATGGGCGAATCCATCGATTTTGTGCCAAACCAGACAACCGGGCTCTTCGGGGTCCCTATGAAATACACAGTCGAGGACGTAGAGACCACGGCTCGGGGTGTTGGGGCAAAACATTCAATATATACATATRACGGAGGACCATAGTAAATAGGACCATTTTTTGTTAGTAAAAATATATAAATATATAGGTTTTAGTGTGTGACGCAGGTCCTATTTACTGTGGTCCTCCGTAATAGCAAATTGAGATAAAAAGGAGGTGGGTGTGGGCAAAGATTGAGTTTCAGGGGCGAGGAGAGAGACGCCGAGATATTTCCAAGAAATTTGTTTTTTGATGCGTTTCCACAGCAGCAGTACCTTGTATTGTTTTTATATAACGCGCACCAAACAACGTGGTGTTGGTAGGTGGTAAGCTGAAAATGGCAAGAAAATGGCATGCGTCATCGAACAATTCCTCGGAACTAGTATTACGCAGGACCCTTAGTAAAGAGGACTACATATTGTTGGTAAAAAGAGGGAAGTATATGGATTTTTGTCTGTACCGTGGGTCCTGTTTACTATGGTCCCCCATAATAATACGCATACATACATACATACATATATACTTCGTATCAAATAATAATATATACACATATACCTGTGGTGTATGTTTGTAGGCTACTTCGTACTGTATGCGTGATGCGTATACATGCCAGTTTGTGTTGTATGCGCTCCTATACACGCGCGTACGGCGGTGAATAATGTGTGTGGACTGTTGTCCAGAACGTTGCAAATTGTTCGATGAGTTTTTCAACGGAGACCGAATGACATGCAGGACCAGCAGCAGCAGCAGCAGCAGCAGCAGCAGCAGCAGCAGCAGAGTTAGTTGTGCTCAACGATGTCAGAAATAACCATACCTTGCAATACTTACGTAACAGTGGGGAAGGAAGTCCGTTATGCACCCACGTTGCAACACACCTGGTGCACTACTCTGTACTCATAATGACAGAAGCAGGGTGTAGTGTACATTGCTGCTGTTGTATACTGCTTTGCTCGCCATCATCGACAGACAGGAGGAGTTTCGTGGAGAAAAGAGTACGTACTGTAACACGTTATAAATATATAGCACTCTCGGCGGAAAAGTAATAACATTTTCGTATTGACATAATTATCCCAAATGGTCTTACACGTAGGTCCAGCGTGGTACCAAGTAGCACTGCTGCTCCAATGCACAGCCATATTGCCAACACTGCCCGACATATACTACGGGGTATATCCTTTAAAACTTATTTATAATGTTTCCGTCCGACGTATTATCTTCCCTTTTTCCTTTCTTTCTCCTTACTACTGTAGTCACAACTCAGATCCATTGAGTCACAAACATAGGCGCTTCTCCCTCGTCCCCACTACGGTTAATACCTTGGTTATTTATCGCGAGAATACTTCCGCCCTTTCTTTCCCTATTCGACTGTCATCGAATTGCACCTACCCACGCTGCTAGGCGCTCTCAGCAGTTAGTTGATTCCGTTTTTTAAGTTATTTTATTTGCAAATAAACTAAATAGTCTGACCCACGTTGGATTCGAACTCACGCAATCAACCCTAGCAGCATTCGAGGGTATCATATATTCTTGCGGTAAAGGGCTACAGCTGAGCATACGGTAGTGGGGAGGAGGGAGAAGAGCCTGCTTTCTGACCCCGGATCTGAGTTACGTATGGAGGGAGAGGGGCATAAGTGCGAAGATAATAAATGGGATAAGGAAAACAAAAAAACTGGTACACCATCTTGAGAGGAAGAGGGAGGGACGAGTCCAGTGATTGATGCAACGTTTATTTATACATGTGTGCTCGTAGTATATGTATATGTATACACTTGGTAGATATATATATATACGAAGTACTGGGATATATATATATATATATTTGTGCCACGTCATTATATCATACGGAATGCGCCAACCCGCCACCGCAGTAAAAACGACGGAGGGGCCCATGGTGGTCGTTGTGCTCTCTGCACTGATATCATTCTATTCCTGGCAATTTCTTCTGATGTGATCTTCCTTCTCTTTGATATTCTTATCATTATAGTACATGTAATATTATAATACGATACCCCCGAGTTGTCCGGGCACCGTTTAAACGATGATCGGATGATACAATGAACACCGCTGTCGCACACACACGCTATTCTTGCCGCGATTAGCAGCCACGATGTACGCCTTATATACCATGCGACGGTTCCGCATCGCCGGCACCCACGCTTCGGGTATGAACAAATACCTGGTACATCATTTATGTGGTACAGAATCATCCATGTGGTCTACGACAATGCGATAGCGCTCGCTCGTGTTTCGATATCTGACGCATGCGTACATAATCAACGCAATGTCAAGTGTTGCAGAAGGAACGGGATGCCTAGTGGTGAAAATCAGTTCGCAACCTCATTTCTCAGTCTCAGAAATGTATCAGTCGCCATTCTCTTGGGCTCTTTTTTGGTGTTCCCTGGATAGCCTCAGTTCTGGGGATAGTCTGTGAAATTTACGACAACCATATGATGGCGCTCACTCGTTTTTTGGTATATAACGTATAACTACGCACATAATCGAGGCAATGCCAATTGTTGCAGGAAGAAGGAAATTGATAAGGGTTGATACTCCGTTCGCAACCTCATTTCCCAGTCTCAGTCTCAGAAAAGGCACCAGTCTACTGTAGGTGAGCTCAGCTTTGGTACGGCAAAAGCACCTCGTGCCGAACGAGCGGTTCCGCGAGGATAGTCGAGAAGCTTCAAAGCTGGCAACAGAGGCGATATACTTTCGGAGGGTCCCCCGTGGCGAAACAACCTAAGCATGGTGACCCTCAGCAGGTCCGAGTGGAGCCCGCAGGGCCTTTATCCTCAAGAAAACATTTCCTGCGGAGACCACACGCTCGAAACTTGTGCTGTAGAATGGCCCAAAAACACCCCGGTACGAGCGCGGGCCTTTTTTTTCTTGGATTCAGTATGTACCTGGTTTTGGCTCGAACCGAACAGGTGTACCTGGTTTGGGGTTTGTCCTGTCTGACCTTAACTCAGTTCAACGAGTAAGTGTACTTTCTGGCCGAAGCAGAGAGGTTCCGTTCTGGGATACAGCAGTAGCCTGTGAATAGTTCGCGTGTGGTCTATATCTGAGTTCCTCTCAGGCCGGTATGATTTACTACAGCAGTAGTACTACTGTACAGCAGCACTACATCATTACTACCAGATACTACGTAATGCTGTTGTCATACAGCAATTGCACCGCGAAAGGGAGCTACGAGTTCACCCATGAAACAGTCAAACTTCTGGTATTACTAAGCCGAGTGTTTTTTTTTTGTAGTATTGTACTGTACAAAGGCTGCTATGCTTGGTGTTGTACTCGTATCCTGATGTGACAAGGCGGAGAGGAGCGAAGGAGATAGGTGAAGAAGGCCAAAGACGACCGGCCCGGGGATGTAGCCGGGAGAAAGCGGTCGCATTTGCGAGACCGAGATGTGGAAGAGATGATATATCGAAGCTCGCCACAACAACAAAAAAGTTGAGATCACAGCGAAACAGACCCAGACAAAAGTAGAACCTCGCTGTCTCCAAGAAATAATCTCGATGCTTTTCCATCTTCGCAAGATCCACGCAGTTCAGGGTTGCTCCGCTCAGCCTCGGCTGGTGACCTCCCGATATCGCGCTCGCGGGGGTAATCCTGGCGCAGGCCGGAGAACGCGAGCCGCCAAGAGAGTCGGCGAGAAAGCGAGGGCCAGGTCGGGAGATCGGAGGCGATCGGATCCTTGTACTTGGGTCAAGATGGTAGGCGGAACTTCGATCAGTCCAGCGTCAGGCCTCACGATTCATTCTAGATTTATCTACATGTTCGAGCAAGTTTGGGACGAAACCCATAAAGCCACGACGTGCTACTCTGTAGACCAACGGCTTACCCTATGGAATTTTGTCGGAAGCTTGCCACTAACAAAGTATACTGCTGCAACGCAGTACGCCGAATAGTAGTTTATGTATATCGACTTGAAAGGATGGAAGAGGTGCGCGTAGAGCTTACCGTGCTAGGGAACTACAAATCAGGTCTATCTGTCACACATGTATGATATATGTACGAATAGCAGGGTACCTATTGTTATTTTGTTTGCCGTCTGACGATGTGCAGTCCTAATTCCAAGCATACCAACCACGTAATAAACTAACAAAGTAACTATATAATTCAGTGACTTACGGCTTTTTCGAGAACTACTCCAGTTCATATACCTGGTATATATACAGGATGAATATATACCGGATGTACAACCTGCATAAGGACACCATAATAAAGCTTGTAAGTACGCGCGATCGACTTATCACTCTCAGTTTCGACGAAATCCTTGATCTCACAGCTGCTGTATTTTATTTGATTTATCAATGTATACGTACGGGGTAAGGAAACACCGTCAGCATGCGTCAGCAACGATTGCGCAACGTTGAACTCGCGCGTTGCTACGATCAGTCTGCCGCGCTACCGCCTTTGCCCGTGCAGGAAATGCACAGGTGTGAGTTTATGGTTGTAGAGGCTGCAGCTCATTTGTGGAACAAACGTGTGTGTACACACGAGGGGATACGATGGATTCGTATTCATAGTATACACGCGGTTCTGTCGTATATGGTATAAACAAATAGGGGGATATCGGTTGGGAATCGTTATGAGCGATCAACGTTGAGGCCCATGCGATGCATTGTCGGATGAAACACAATAATGTTAGCAAGGGAAGTATCATCGTGACGGAAACTTATGTTCAGGAATAATAGGGACCCTACACAGGTGGCTGGGACGCCCCTGATACTATCTAACGATCACCAGCACCTGTTCGATGCGATGGAAACATCACTAAAGTGTCGATCATGGCTAATGATCACCAGCACTTGTTGGAAGCGATACAAATTCAATGAAACACTGGTATCGTAAGGGCTGCCGGTCATGCATGTTTGTAGGAAACAACTACATCCACAGACCACTTTCCTTCAGACGTACCCTCTTACCAAGCCGATATAGCCTACCACGGCAAGGTCGTTTCAGTGATCAGTTTGTAAATCAAGAAGTGGGCATAGCTATTGGTTGCATCGGCTGACCACACTGTCCGCCCCTGCAAACAAGGTGTGTGTGTAGTGCTAATGCATAAATAATCTAGCACAAATAGTCTAGCAGCTGAACAATGTTTGCGCCACTCTTCCGTGCTGAGAGACGTGTGGTGCTATGTACGTGCTATGAAACCAGACACATGCTACCGTTAAGCTGGTGCGACAGTGATGGTGTGCTTTATATTGTTGCGGCCCTTCATGAATATCGGGAAATTATTGATGAGCTCGATCAGGAATCGGTGCCGTTTTTTGTTGAGATACTTGGTTCCCGCGTCCACCAGCTGATTCTCTATCGGCATACATTGAATATAGACGTGCCCCGCGCCTATGATTATTTCGCGAATGTAGAAGTACCTCAAACCTCTGTGGTTAGCCCTCGAGAAACATATTGTATCTGATTTCCGGATAAATGTGGCGCTGAAGGGTTCTGAATGTGGATCGGGCCGCACTTCAAGTCCTGCTCGAAGCCCAGTCCCCTTGGCATTGTCTGGCAGAACACTGCCTTCCCCATCGCCAGTACTCCCGCCACAAGCTCCGCTTCCATTGTTGCCTGGGCTGATAACCCTTGCATTCCACGTTGCAGGTCACGGGCCCGTCGCACATCATCACGATGCGCGCTTGTGTTCACTTGTGTTCGTCCGGGTTGATACCCGAGATGACGGCCCAGTATGCGTTTAGCCTTAACCCCCCTTGCTTGAATGTAATGGTATAATTCAGCGTCCGGGAGGTACCAAATTAAATTATGGTCGCCCCCGTGTGGACCTTTTAACGTCTGGACACTGCTCTCGGTAGTGAAATTCCACGCATGATATGTCATAATGTGGCACTTAGCTCAATTACACGGCGCTGCCGGCAGTTGCTTGGGATTAACGCTCTGCCTTCTCCTCGAATTTCACATGTAAAGCCGACGGCTTCCCCCTTGGTTTGTATGAGGTAGAGTTCTTGGTGACTGGTTCACACTCTTGCTGACGTACTTGACGCCCTCCATCGCCGGCGGCAAGATGTGCTCGATGAGGTCCTCGTCAACTAGCTGAATCGGCGTGGTGATCCGGTGAGGTAGCTGGGCGCTCTTCCCGATGACCATTCATCACAAATCGGTATTCTCCTGCTCCGTTGGTCTTACGACACTTCGTTGTTGAAGTCCATGCGCGATGTGTAGTCTCGTACGGCTGGCAGCATGTCGCTTCCCTCTGGTCTCTTTGCGGAAACCCATGGTGTCCATGTTTTCCACCTCGTGTATTTTTTCCGGCTCGTTGATCAGTGTGCGACACCACCCTTGATGGGGTCTCGATGAACACGGCGTATCCCGCTCTCCACTGCCTAGTGTGTTATTGCGTTGTGGATGCGGTGCGCCTTAGTGCCCTGGCGGTACCCGCAGAGGCTGCCCTCCCAAGACCTGTTCTCCACTCCTCGGTGTGCGTTTCAATGCGTACGAAAGTCCTGGAGCCCATGATCCTGAGGTGTTTCAACGTCGCGTCCTTCTCATGGAGAGCTTTACAAGGGGTCCCCATGTTTCGCAAGGGGTCCCCATCTTGAGCGACAGGTACGTCGCGGTGAATATGTGACCTCGAACATCTAGATCTCCCCAAAGCAATGTCGGGAGCCCGTTTTCCGTCCGAAGTCACCGCGTGATCCCCGTCAGAGCCCTCTCATCGTGATCCGACACCTCCATCTGCTGAAGTGTGTTGACGGGGGCGTATTGGAGGTTGATCGCAGTTTATCGATATAATTCCCTCCGTGCTCCCGTGTTCTGTCCCATGGTCAGCGCGAAGGTCTTAAATCCGGAACCCACGGATATTACGTAAAGCTGACGGCTTCTCCCTTGGCTTGTGTGACGTAGATCTCCCTGCACTTGGTGAATCGTCCAAACTCGACCTGCCGTACTTGACGCCCTCCACCGCCGCCGGCGAGATGTGCCCGGTAAGGTCGCTGTACTTAAGTGACCCTAAGGTTATATGTATTCAGGTTAGGTAGCTGGGTGCTCTTCCCGATGACCAGTCAATACCAAGCGATAACTCCCTAACTGAAGCGCACGCGGTTGGTGTCCGGTTCGCTGAGAAAGTCGAGACGCCTGGCGTTGATGTGGCCCATACGACGGTGTTGGTACTAAGTCCGCGTTTACCTCCGCATGCAGTGCATAGATTACTGCCCCTAGCTCGATCTTGAAAGATTATCGATCGGGACTCCCCCCCAGTTCTTGCAGCGCGATGGCAACACCGTTGGTGTCGATTGCCGACTCTTCCGGAGTGACGATAGTTGTATCTTCCTGCTCAATTGCGCTCGGCATCGATAATTCCATTCGTCAAATGTGGCGCACCACCGCAAGCGGCACCCGTACTTGATGCATATCGTCGGTCTGATCGATGCTGTAGCCGCAGTTTGTGGCTTCCGGTAGTTGTGAGTTTGCGTGGCGCTTCCAACCGTACGTAGTGGGATGCCACTTCAATCGTCCGGGGCGTTTTCGTAGAGATAATGCTCGGATCCCCCGCCATCCACAAGCACCTTGACAACTCCTTCCTTGTTGCCTTAGCCACGGTTGCCCTCGTGCTCCTCTGCCGTCATCCTTAGGGCCGTCGATTCGCCGCCGCCCTCAACCCCTCACAACTGTCCAAGCATTTTCGATCCGCATTCGGTAGTTCTTTCTTTGCGTGCCGTTTTCGGCCTTTGCTGGAGGGCCGGTCTGGTGGTCGCGCTCGCCCCACGAGCATCCTCCAATGTAGCCCCAGACTGCCTCCGATGTAGTCTCTACCGTCGTGTTCACACCGGCGACCCGGACCAATAAGGATTGTAACTGTTGGCTAAGTTGGCTCTGCCACTGTTCTTGTGGATATTCTGTTTGAGACGCTGTCAATCGCTGTGGCTTGTGTGGTATTGTCAAGGGAGCGCTATTTAACTCAACCGCCGCGTCCACGGCCAGCTGTACTACCGCCGGGAACACCGCTGTTGTCTTCGCCGCCGCTGTTTTTCTTCGAGTGCGAGTTACCCCTGGTGTGCCCATATTCCTTCTGTTCATTAGCCTGCGACCATTGGTTGCTGAGGTGACCGTACTCAATGTAGCTGAAGAATTGAACCGCTCTGGAAGCACCTTGTGTATGCATGGCAACCCCACAGCTCACCACTGATGTTCCGCACGACGAGGTGCGAGTGCGAGTACTTGCTGGGGCCTGTGTTTGATGCTCCGAGGAGCGGTGAAGAGTGACAGCGTGGGGGTTGTCTCCTACTATTGTGTGGTAGCGTCTAGGGCTACTGGTGTGTCGCCTGTAGCCGAACTATTGGCCTCTCAACTTCTATTACAGCGGTCTAGAGTACCGGTGATCTCGCAATATAGCAAATAATGCCTCATGATTCCAGAAGGTTCCGTTCCGTCTGAAACTGTTAAAACCTAAATGTATGATTCCACCGCATTACGCCCTTCTGTTATATATATCAAAAACACTATATATCCTTAACTCAGCTGTTCCGCTGCTCACCATGGCTTATACAGCAGTGCTGCTAGCCGCGACTACTTGTACTGAGCGTTGACTACATATAGGCTACCAAGCCTACACGTAACACAAATATATATATGGGGGGGAATGCATGGTCGATGTTAAAGTGTCCAAGAGCGCATGTTGAAGTTCCAAGAGGGCATGAGGCGGTCATGGGATGCACCACCTATGCACAACGGAACAGGTTCATCTGTTGCTTGGCCAGGAGATGAACGTTATCTTGGGTACATACCAACGTGTGGAGGGAAGCTTCCGGTGACCCTCTTCCCCGCTGCGTCGATTTGATCGATTTCCCCCCTGCTACCGCAATAAATAAGTGATATATTGCCGCGCTTTACAACGAGTTAGGATATCTTCCCAAACTTATAAATCGATACTACCGATTCTTTGTTATGTATCCGACCATCTCAGAGGTAGGGATGGGAGCCACCGTGCACGATAGAAGTAAAGTGCCGATGGTGCATCGTATGTATATATATGTAACCTGGCATCCTTGGAGGTAACCTTGAAGTGTTCCACGCATGAAAGAAGCTCGAAGACAGTCTTGGAAGTCAAGCGAATTGCGGTTTGGAGGTTGATCATTGGAAGCGCAAGCCCATCGGATAGAGATGTCCTTATCATTGCGCTGTTGTAGACAAGGGGCTACAGTAGCTAGCCCCCTTCCCTGTAAGGCGATGTCTTCTAAAAGGAAAACAACAGGCAGACATCATTCGTCGTCCGTTGTACGAGAGACCAGTTGAGCAGTTGAGCTCGTTCCGTATTCAGATAGGGGTTTAGTGCGTATTGGTCGGAAAAACGCGTTGGGGACCTTGGATAGTTGACGCACCGCGATACCTCCCAAGACACACTTTAATCGAGGGCCGAGCGGATTAAACCCGACCCCGTGCGAAGGCACGGGCTCTATTCATTTGTTTTGATTTCGTTATATCTTTCGGTAGTACAAACGGTCGAGTCGAGGTAATCGCTGTCGGCGAAAATCGTCATTTTTGCACAATTGCAAGAATTCTTATGATCGAACATATTTCGTATGGGTACATAGGAAATACTTCGAAGTACAACTTTACCTTTTTTTTCCTAGCCTCAACTGAACACGAGAAACACTGTGATTTTAAAATACCCCACCCATACTACGTATGTAGCTCGGAGTTATCTCACCATTCTGAAGACCTTTCCCCGATCTGCCCCGGTATTCCCGACCTGTTATTCGACCTACTCGAGCACCCTGAACAACGAGAATACGCAATTCAGCAAAGCATCGTTGTTCCTGCCCGTAACATGGCGCGGTCTTGATTGGTATAATCTCGGTTTTCCGACTTTAGCATGCGTCGTTAACATGCACCAGGCGATATCCCCGCGGAATTTCATCGGAACGAAAAAACCGCGGGGGTTGGGGGGGGGGGAGGGTTTCGAACGCTATACCGGCGAGCATTTGACCAGCTTGGGTCCTGGAATACGGCCCATCTAAAAACATGTTTTAAATATCTGATCGAGTTGCGTGTGCTATATCCACCTACAGTAGACGTAGATGTTCAGGCAACCAAATGCGTTATGCGCAGTCGATTCAGTGGTGCGTGCGTTTTGTATCCCGTGCGCCTGGATTGTTCCAATATACTACTGTCGGCGCGAAAAGGTGTACATGTAGGAGAGTACGCAGGTCATGTAATATTAGGTGCCAGCTCTCGAAACGTTGAAACGAACGGGCGAGTATACCGCAGCGCGTGTTCATAGCTCCAAATTGCCTAACACTCGGTTTTTAGAGCCACGAGCTGCTGAAAGTTATCCGAGTACCGGTATACCTGCAGTCCCTGCTATATCCTACAGTGTATTTAACCTAGGCAGTAGACTACGTACTAATAATAGTAGTTCTCGAAATCATAATATTTCTGCTCATCATGCAGATTGAGCTCCGTGCGGTTCCAATTATTTCTGCTCTGCACCTTCCTAATTTTTTCCAAAGGCACAAATTAGTTATCGGTGTGCTGTTTTACTTTGTGGTACCCCGACGAAAGTGCGTGTTAAGCTGTCCGGCAAACTGCATCGCGTGAGCCGTTCGTCCACAGCAACAGTAAGTATCGTGGGTATATTTTCTGTCCATAATCCGCAGTCAGTCGTACAGTGGAACACGCTGAAATACGGCAAGTAGATCGGGCGCCATCGTAGTATAATCGCAGTGAAACAACACCCCGACAACCCGAGATCGTCGTATAATACTTAATATAACAAAGAAAGCGGCCAGTGTATCAATACTTTGATTGCCAGGAAAATGATGTACTGAGGTCAGAGCATGCAAGAGGGCCAATGGGCTCCCTTCCATATTGCTTGCGGCGGCGGGTGCGTTGTGTGTGACGTGGTGATTACAGTATGGAAATCACATCGTTCATCTACGTAGTTTGTCACTCTTAATATTGGGCATCAATCAAGTTTGTGGTGAACGGCAGGGGCAGTATACTCTGTACGACTCACGGCAAGGTGTGAAATGTCGAAGTAGAGCCCACTACTACGGAGGACCGTAGACGGAAATATTACGAACCTTTGGCCTATTGACATGAAATAATACCAAAAGGTCCTTCATTCCCCGGCCGGAGCGGTGCCTTTTTCCATTCCATGACCGGACCTCTATTCGCGAAAACTGCTGTATGTCGATCGAGGATACATCAGCACAGCAGTACAACACTGTCAATAGTCCCATGACCAGACCTTCGGGTTATTTATGTCTATTGACGAAACGTATGTCGAACATAGAACAACAACGATACACTGTTGATAGTAGACTAAGTGTACCAGGCAGGGGTGTTACAATGTAGGCTCGTAGCGAGCGCCTATCATCGTACTTCTGTAGGGTACTGCTCTATATTGTTACACGTGTCGCAATCAATGTTGAAGGCATGCTGAGAATGCATCTGCAGCACGTCTGGACCGGATTGCCTTTAGACACGTTTTTTTGCTATTTTTGCGAAGCTAAAAGTACAAAATGTTTGCCTTCGGTCACTTATAATACGCACCTTTTTTTTGTTTGCTCGGTTTATGCTTCCCATTTATAATCTCCACTTTTTTTTTCACCTTTCTCTCCTATAACGGAGGACCATAGTAAATAGGACCACATATTGTTACCAAAAATAGGTAAATGTATAGGTTTTTGTGCTTAGCATAGGTCCTATTTACTAGGACCCCCCGTAATATTGGTTGGTGTAGTAGTCGTAACTCAGATACGGTGGAACAAAGCAGGATGTCCTTCCCCCCTCCCCACCACTAAGGTTCGTGCCTTTGCATTTTTATCGCGAGAAGACTCCACCAGCCCTTTCTTCTCTCGCCGATTCGCGCTCTCTGTAGAAAACATGTGGTAAAAATATATGTCTATTAATAGATATAACCACATACTCGTACATATTACGTATATATAATACAACACCACGTATTATGTATCACACGCAGCTTGCGAACGTGAATGAGCGTTCAGAGCGAATTTCGGAGGAAAATTCCAAAGGCAAGTTCGGTAGGGTATACCGGTACCGGGGGTATATTTGTTGCGCGTACCGAACTTACCGAAGTGTCGGGTACCGGTATTGAAAAAGTACCGAACTTACCGAAGTGTCCGGTACCGGTATTGAAAAAATACCGAACTTACCGAAGTGTCGGGTACCGGTATTGGAAAAGTACCGAACTTACCGAAGTGTTCAGTAGGGTATTAAACACACTACCGAGAAAATACCGGTACCCCCGGTATTGTGGACGAGGGTATACCGGTACCCGGGGTACATTTAGGTGAGCGTACCGAACTTACCGAAGTGTCAGGTACCGGTATTGGAAAAATACCGAACTTACCGAAGTGTCGGGTACCGGTATTGAAGTAATACCGAACTTACCGAAGTGTCGGGTACCGGTATTGAAAAAATACCGAACTTACCGAAGTGTCGGGTACCGGTATTGGAAAAATACCGAACTTACCGAAGTGTCGGGTACCGGTATTGGAAAAATACCGAACTTACCGCGTATCAGGTACCGGTATTTACCGAGGAAATACCCCCGGTATACTTCGGTACGTAGCCTTACCGTACATGCCCTAAATAAATGTGCATTTGTAGCAACAGCAAGCAGATGGCGGCGCCAATGACGGAGATAACGGCAATGCTGCCGCCGCCATTCCAACCACGTAGCAATCGGAAGCACGGTTAGCAGCAGCACCAGCCCCAGCAAGAGCAACAACAGAACACAGCAGCAGAGGGGCAGAAGCAGCAGCTCCAACTTGGGCAATGCGCTGCTGCTGTGGGCTCTACTGTATATTTGATACAGTCCACGCGTGCCACGGCCGTCGAGTGTTACGCTTGAAGCCCGTTCTATACCTCCCAACGTCGAAGCTCGGCATACAGTTTAGATCATCGGCAATCTCGCGTAGTGCTGCTGCAGCTGCTGCTGGTACATCACTGTTTGAATACAAGTAGAGTAGCGATGG
This sequence comes from Saccharina japonica, assembly GCA_008828725.1. Taxonomy (NCBI): domain Eukaryota; class Phaeophyceae; order Laminariales; family Laminariaceae; genus Saccharina; species Saccharina japonica. Next base: position 293,577 of record MEHQ01000807.1, read on the forward strand.
ATTCGAGATGTCGCGTTGAAGTCCGTAAATAGGATGCATGATACGAGTACTTTATCAGGTGAGCAGTGGGAGCTTCTCCCACTACACGAAGCTGCGCAGAGCGTGCCATAGCACCGCCTCGGCGGCGCCTCCAACCCCACCGACGTGAATTGGTGATAATATCATCTATCCTTTCGCTCCGTACTCCGCGATTGTTATGTTGTGTCTGCAGCCGTTTATGGTGGGTGTGAGATGAGTGCGTTGTGTCCCTCCAGAGCCAAAAGGACCAGATGGATACATGAATGTAGAGAAGACTGCTGCTGCTGCCAAAAATAAATACCAGGTACCTTGTATAATGTCATAATGTGTGTCCGTATTGCATACATACCCGATTCCCCGGTATCGAGGCCGCACCGATCACCGCCGGTATTGTGGTCGAGGGTATACCGGTACCCGGGGTATGTTCGGGTTGGCGTACCGAACTTACCGAAGTGTCGGGTACCGGTATTGGAAAAGTACCGAACTTACCGAAGTGTCGGGTACCGGTATTGGAAAAGTACCGAACTTACCGAAGTGTCGGGTACCGGTATCGAAACAATACCGAACGTACCGAAGTGTCGGGTACCGGTATTTAAAAAGTACCGAACCTACTGAAGTGTTCGGTAGGGTATCGAGCCTGGTACCGAACAAATACCGGTACCCCCGGTATTGCGGTCGAGAGTATACCGGTACCTGGGGTATATTTGGGCGGGCGTACCGAACTTACCGAAGTGTCGGGTACCGGTATTGGAGAAATACCGAACTTACCGAAGTGTCGGGTACCGGTATTGGAGAAATACCGAACTTACCAAAGTGTCGGGTACCGGTATCGAGGCCATACCGAACGTACCGAAGTGTCGGGTACCGGTATTTACCGAGAAAATACCCCCGGTACAGTTTGGTACGTACCCTACCGAACATACCTTTGGAAAATTCGATGCCACAACAGCGAATTGGTCTTTCACGGTATATTTCTCGAATACCACGTACGTACCTGGTAACACAAATATGGGATGTACGAGTACATCCTGCATGAGGACATACTGCTTCTATTACACCCCGTAAATTCGCGCGATCGAAGAATCACACTCAGATGAGTTTCGACGAAATCCTTGATCTCACAGCTGTTGTTTTAAGTTTGTAAATATACCTATGTACTACTGTAGTAAATGTACTTCGAATGCGTATATATGTGCATGTGCTAGAAAGTATGAAATGTGCATCTCAGCTGTGAGATCTACTGCTATATTTGTCAATATGTGTTACATATCGTTCATGTGATACATGACATACATATCATATTATACCAACAAACGAAGTGTACGTCCAGTAGTATGGTTATCCCATTTGCCATCTGACAATGTGCAGCTCTTATCGGCTTATCTCAATCTACCATATAAACACGCATTACATAGGGAACGAGTATAAATATTTCCATACAAATCAATACAATGTTCTTAGAAATATATCGGCTTCTCTCTCCTTACCCGCCAGAAACCACATCCCAATTCAACCTCCGCCCACACCCATGGCCCCATTGTCTCCCATAGCACCCGACACCCCGAGGCATGACCTCTACGTCCGCTCCAAGACCCCTGAGAATATATGGTAGACTTGGTTTGGCCCAAGATCGGGATCGTTGCACATGGACAAGATGTGATTAATATATTTTTGTTTACTATGTTGTGAGATCAGATTGTTGTCTACAGCAAATAGTACTGTGCTCCTGCAGTATGACATGTATGTGTATACATGAGTGTCACAGTTTTGTGACCACGTGAATAACTTGTATCTCTGTAGGGGGAATCGGTACAGACACTGGGTGTGATGGCTGTCGACGGTTAGAAAGGACGGTTTGATACGAAGAACACACATATACACATGCTATGTAGTATCTGGTACCTGGTATCATGCGGCTTCTACCAACAACGTTTAGGTAGCCAAACGCAGGACAAAGAGGAGGCGGATTTATTTCTTGGTGTTCATAATTACAGCACATACTGTACAAACATGCAACATGCTTCAATGACACACCAGGTATGTTTACATATACCGTATGTATACCGTCGGTATAAACAATGGCATCCCTGCTGCTGCCGGGAATCCGGAAACAAAAATCACGCGACGTCTATGAGTATCGCGCAATCGATCGCCCGAGGTCGAAGCCGACGATTTTCCAACAGCGTTTCATGTAATTCGTGACGCGTGCTACGGTAGAGGTAGCACTTTTTGACTGAATCGTTTTCTGAACGATCGGGCTCCTTAACCCAAATTCGTCGGACTTTTCGTTTTTGTGACGAATAATGTTTCAGAGTATACTTCGGTCATGACATTTCTCATCCGGCAGCACTTTTATATTCCTCTAAAATCATTTTTTCGGTGAGGCATGACGCTCCTTAAGCGAGGAGCTGAGAAAAAACATGGTGCACCTCTATCGTAGGATGCACCTCGTGTATTATTTCCCCTCCTTCGCTAAATTAATTAATTACACCCCCCACACCCTGTTTATATGATACATATACGAAGTATTTATTGTCCTCCCCCCTGCGCGAAAATAATGTATCCACACTATCTCGGGGGGCCATAGTAAATACTAGTAAATAGGACCAAGTATTGTCGTAGTGAAAATAGGGAAATATATAGGTTTATGTATGTAACGTAGGTCCTATTTACTATGGCCCCCTGTAGAAGCTCAATCAAATACTTCGTAAATTCATTACTTTCATCCACCCCATCGCCTATTTATGGTTCCAAGTAAGAGCGTTCTTTCTAGGTGTTGCAGTCTTGAAATATCGATTTTACGAAGAAACAAAAACAGTGTTTATGGGGGAGGTTGTTCTCCCCCTTTTCCCAAAATTAGATAATCATGTACATACATACATGCAATAATGTATAGACTACATTACGCCCATGACTCTCGACACAATGCCAAGGAATGAGCGTATCAGTTCTAAACCACACGAAACGCCCATTATTATATCGACAAATACTCCACGTTGTATGTATATGAAAGACATGACAATCGCGGGGAGTATGGCCGGTACAGTAGGTGTTACAATATTTAAGAAAATTCTTTATATCACCAGATAGATGTCACTCTTACGTGTACACCCCTTGGCATTTATATACAGACAGTAGTACATATATACCGGTTTGGGCTATTAAATGGCGTGGACTAATTGCTCTTGACACAAGAGAGACACGTCTAAACTTAAACCCTCTGCGTTCAAAATTCACAACTAACTGCAGCGCAGGTCGAGGGAAAATGACTACACTACTATGTACTACGAATGAATAATGTAATAGTACGGGCTTGCACTAAATATACACTTCAAAATAAGATGTATTTATATATATAAAATTGTACATCTGCAATACATTGGTTTTTTAGGAGTATGCAAAAATGATACAACACCCCTTGGCGTACATAATAAGTATTAGTATCGGAGCTGAGATTGTGTTGGAACTTATATCGATGAACCTTCATTAGTTTACCCCTTTGATGTTTATTTTTATTCGGGGCATTAATTAGTTTTTTTTTTTTTTTTTTCCTCCGGCGGATGGGTCAAAATAAAGCTTACGCCCTCCACAGCATTAATTAGTGGTTCGGCAGGCATCTGTTCCGCCGGAGGCGAAAACATTGCGATCTATGCGTGAATACACGCCTCAAAACCAAATAAAAGGCCTTTTAATGTATGTTTGGTTACGGCGAATATAAATAAGTGTTTCAAAAAGAATTGGAGCCTACGGCGGACAGCAAAATGTGCCTATGTTTGATTTCGACTATTATCGTAGCGAATAGGACAAGGGGCATAAAATATGTTCAATTGCGGCTGATTATTAAGAAACAAAGACCCCCAATTTGTTTTCTTGCCTACGGCGATAAACAGTCGCGCAAACAAAAGAGTCGCTGGTGGCGAAAACTGCTGCGCGCCCAAAATCGCGTGTTACGCTGCGCGCAACCAGCCCCGCGGCGACTGTTGCGCAAAACGGTCATTTTGACCAAAACGTTGCGCCAGCGCAACAGCGCAACACCTAATGAATGCTCTAATTCATTTTATTTCAAGACCATTACTAATTTTGACACAGAAGAGGGTCAGGATATTATTGAGAGATAGTATCCCCTAACGTTTTCCATGCGTATGTATGTACGTGCAAGGACTTGTGTGGATGGGAGTGGATGAGATGAAACAAATCCACTACTTGAGCTATTATGAATAATAATGTGGATCATAGTTAAGTTTCCGAAAGCGGGAGGACCATACTACGTATTAATAGTAGGTATCTACGATTAAAATATTTGTTAGCGGTGTAATATGTGCGAAATCGGCAACATCGGCAAGGTGGAACAGAAGGTATCAAAACATTCGGCCTGAATAAGTGGGCAATATCGGCACGAATCGGGGTTTCAGTTCGAGCGGAGGCGAGAGGCGGGGAAGCCATAGTACAGCAGTTAGTGTCAAATGTCGAACACGAACCGTTCGCCACATAGCGGTTATTATGCGGATAGAGCGTTTCCGCCCCCTCATGTAGACTACGCAATTTTATTGGGGTTAATTGCATAAGCGAAACTACACAACAATCCAAATTTTGAACATTTTAGTGAAACGGTATATCCGAAAATATTCGGAGAAATCTGTTCTATCGATGTGCGTGTGTTCGCTGCGTGCGCGTATAAAGGAACGCCCCACACCCGCCGTGAATACTAATACAGTTAAAAACAAAACAAAATACCCCAAAACAAGTCAGAACGGGGTATCGCCGCTGGCCGCGCTTACATTATCCCATTGTTGAGATCTCCCGCAAACCCTGGCGAGTTGGTGCGGCTCCAACTCAACCCCCCCCCCCCCCCCCCCCCCCCCCCTATTCATCACTCATACTCTCACCCACCCGCAAAAGCTCGGAGGCAAACCTCTAGCTACAAGCAAGCACAGAGAGAAGAAAGAGAGTGTGCACACAAAGTCAAAAGCGACTGTGTCACAGATATAACTACGATACAGTCATCATGGCGACAACGACGACAAGGCTTCGAGCGGCTGCCTTAATGAGCCTTCTGGCGGCGGCGAAGGTAGCCGATGCCGCAGACACGGCCTCACCGAACGACCCCATCGAAAAACCCTCGTGTGACTCCAGCAAAGCCGTCTCCATCCGATACTCGTCATCATCGGAGCGACTGTACCTTGAGTCCGCGGACGGTAGCACTCGAGGCGGTTGCATGACCCTCACCGAAATCTGGGAAGACCTGGACGGCAGCGCTCCCCTGTACGCGGTGGATCCAGACAGTGGCGACGTGAGCGATTCCACGACAGGCACGTGGCTTCTCACGGATACTCTGTATGTTGAAGACGGCATCACTCTACAGGTGAAGTCTTACAACTATTTTATGGTTTTAACGTTATGAGTTTACCTATGCACTGTACGTACAGTAGTTGTGTTACGGACCTATATATGTGGGGGGTTTGGTCCTTTGATTTTCCGATACTGCAACGACACATATGTGCGACAGACATTGGGTAACGCTGTAGGAGAATTTTTCCCTCGGCGTATGTATGTGTCCGGGAGAACTGATTGCAGCGCTTCCTCACACTGAGAGTCAAGCGTTTTTTCCGAACTTCGTGGCTTAGGTAGAGTGTAGGAATGTCAAATGCATATCACACGAAGGAACACACCATGGCCTGGTATGAACTATATTTCACATCGCCATGTATGTATGTATGTCTTAAAAACTGAGAAGGAAGCTAAACACCTCGTGTCTCCCTGGCACAAACACAAACAACCCATTTGCTGCGAATTTGGACGAAGCAATGGTAACTGTAGAGTAAGTACTTTGGGCGAACCACACAAATCTAATTGGCGGAGCTCAAAACCCGACTGGAAGAACTTCCCAAATTCGTTTCGTTTATTTCATTCACGACTTCACACTACGAGTAAGTCTACTGTACTGTAACTCAAGTACGTAACTTATTTATCTACTTTCACCCATATCGATAGCCTCACCGAACAGTACCACCCGTCAATTTTCATCTCTGAACGTTTGTTTGTGATGCTTCGTGGACCTTCTACGTGATGTAGTCTTTGGAGCTGTTCTCATGAAGCTACATCAAAAGGGCGGAAACGTGCAAAGTACATACCTGGTAGTATTATAAGTGGATGGGGTAATGGGTAATTATAGAATTTGGCTAAAGAGGGAGGACAATAAATATACGAGTATACTTTTTCTTGGGATCGGTCCATGGATGGGACCATATAGAGCTCCTCTTGCCGGTGGCCACAGATACAGTACTGCTACTGCTGGAACCCCCCCCCTGTGCGACATCAGGGCTCAGGCCCACCACACTCACATACACGCACCCCAACACGTGACCGTAGAGAAGCCTCCCTCCCGTGCTGCAGGGCAGCGCACGTGTTCTACTTTGAAACTGCAACATAGATATATGAGGTACCCATCTGCACTATTCGGCTGAATAACCAGTGCGAACACCCCACCATGGCTGACCGGCTCTTCCGATTTGTCTTGACCAGGTTTACGGTACCTCCGCCGGAGGCGATGCGGACGAGTTGCGCTTGCTAAGCACGAGCGACACGTTCATCAATCTGCGTGCCCACGGCGGAAGCCTCGACTTCATGAGCACCAAGGTGAGAGGTTTGGTTACGATTGCCCTACTAAGCCATGGAGGTACGGTCGGGCTCGGGGGAAGTTTGCCGCCGGACGCATGCTACGGTAGATCTGCACTGTGTTCTTCCTGAGGGTGTTCACTTGAGGAGCTCTATACCTGCAGTAGCCTGCACACTGAACTTGAAGGGAAATACAAATGTGGCCCGATGAACCATACCATGCCTAAGTTTACAATGAACAATTTTCAAACACAAGAATGAAAAAGGAGCCTTATAATCCAGCAGCAATTTCAGTTGAACAGTGCTCTCCCTATCGTAGCATGCGTCGATACGACTGTCTTGCTTTCCGCCGGCGCAGACTTGTTCCAGGTACAGGAGGACGTAACCGCAAGCTAAACTTACACCAAACACGTTGTTCTCAGTTTCTTCTCTAAGTTACTTTGTGTTCGCTGTGTATACGTTTGAACTTTCATACAAATTCACACCGCCGGTGCGAGCAGTCAAATCGGCCGTTCGCCTATTTCACTCTCGTTATCACACCAGCGCGTTATTTGCTGTTAGCTCCCCGGGTGCCTCGTTTATTTCCGGAGACGAGGCCTGTGAGCGAAAGAGATACTCCAACAACCCACAGCGCGTCCTACTCTACGGTATTTGACCGACGTTGCCTCCAGCCTTTAGAAATAGGCGGCAACTATTTTGTTTTTATGTTTTCACGGATTCACAAGTTTCATCGTATTTCCAACCATTTACACATCTCGGTGATTATACTGTAAGCATCCGGGCATGGTCTGAACTACAGCATGTTTCATTGGTTATTTCAACGCTCCCGTCTTCCTCCCCTCAGGTGTTCGCCTGGGATACCTCTAGCAACTCCGTCGACGAAGACGAGGACGATGGCCGGTCGTACATCAGCGCCATCTCGGAGATCGTCACCGACACCAGCGAGGACTGCGAGGGAAACGCCAAGGACACGATGGGAGAGGCGCGCATGGACATCGAAGACAGCGAGATGGCCTACCTGGGGTTCCACGACGGCGAAAGCTACGGGCTAACATGGAAGGTGAGACGCTGTCGTGTATTGTGTGGCTCTGCTCTTCAGTCTCATGCATGGCACGCTGGAATGGGTGGCTACTGTTTGCGCACAGTTCGCTTCTATTAATAGTGAACAGGAACCCCTTTAAATTTAATACGTACATGGTTTTAAAGGTTCGTTGTGATGTACCTGGTACTACTCTAGACTGAAATTGTATGATCCATTGGGTATTTATATCAGTGTACAACAGAGTGTACCTTCCCACCCAGAGCGGGATATCTAGCCACTGTAATTGAGGGGTCTGGTTGCGCCTCCATTTGTCCACAGTATCGGTTGCTAAATGAGGCGTAAAGGTCCCCGTCGTTTTAGCCTGGTCAAAAGAGTCAGCCTGTTAACGGGTCGGGCAAACTTCGCGAGTCGGCTCGCGTCGGCTTGGGCAACGGAAGCTGGACCCGCCTCTGGAGGGTTTGAAAACCTCGTGATCTGATCCGATCCTACCCTGGTCCACCCTACGCTACCCTGCAAACGTATCCTACCTTAAAAAACGTGTCCTACCCCATCTTACCCTACCCTATCCTACCCTACCCTACTCTATCCTACCCTGTCCTACTCTGACCCACTCTATCTGACCGGTCCCGCGGTTGTTTAAAATATACTTGACCCGACCCATATTAAGGAGCCTTTATAAGACGACATCATACCGCCTCTTCTACACTATTAATGGGAGGGCTCGTCATCGTGGGCTTGCAGAAGCATTGTTGGACGATACTCGTAGAAAGCCGATAAAATGTTTTCCCTCTCCCCTCCAAATAACCAACTCACCTTCGAACCCTTCTCCGCCGAGTGGTACAGAAATGACGTAGCTCTTCAAGTATGGCTTCTGCCCCCGCCCCATGAATACCAACAATGCCGTTCCGAAAGCAGCAATAATAGCTGACGAGCAAGAACGCTGCCACAAATCGTTATCAATACCCGAAACTACGTCACGATCGACGGCAAACATGACATTAGGTATTGGTTTTCCGCGGTTTGTTTGGACGCAAGGGTCTCTCTATCTGTGTGAATGGGATGCATTGGACAATCAACGTGCCCTTTGATTTTTGTGTGTGAACACGTACTAACCACCCCAGCAATCCCCCCAAATGGGTGTCAAGTGGTTTTACTTTCAAACCTCTACTGCCGATGGTTATATCCCGTCACACCACAGTAAATATATATATATAGCCCAGTCCGGTTGGTACGGAGCGCAAGGCGAACTCAGTCATGGAAGCCAAACGACCACAAATGGACTCAACTTCAACACGGCATCTCATAACATCATAACAGTATAATATCATATAATCACAGTATAGTAATGTCACAATACCATAACAACATATTATGATAACATCAGAACGTCGTAATATAATGATATCTTACTCATACATTGCATTCGGGTACTACGGTAGGGGTACGAGTAGCTTATACTAATGGTCGTTTCCGAAGTTCTTTCTCGCATGAGTAGCTATAGTAGCTATACACACACCTCACCCGAAACCTGACTTCGACACAAGACGAATCAAACAGCCCGTTCAATTATCGGCCGGTCTATCGCACGTATGTACATATCACGAATGTCATGCATAGTATAGTTTTCACTAAATAATGTTAGTGTAAATACGTCTGCTGGGAACTCAACCGCTTGAATAGTAGACACTCGAATTTGCGAGCTGCGTGGACTGTTTGTACTATGTGTTATTTGTAGTGTTCGTGTGGGATTCGTGATGTACTGCTATAGATACCCTGGTAGTTACTACTCGATTTTAGAATAAACTATTTCGCTTGTATTTCATACGTATCGGATAGTTCCGCAACGGAGGTGCACCGCCTGTCTGAGATATAGGTGCATGTTGGGATAGGAGCAGACCTAAACATTGTATGAGGCTACTCACGTGAAGAACGCAGACCACCCACCCCGAAACCTGGGCCTCGAGAACATTGAAAGTGGTACCCGATTGATAACGACGTGACCTCGATCTACGTCGATGGGTGTATGTGAATGGTATGATTGAGATAAGAGCTGCACATCGACAAATGGCAAATGGAAGAATAATAATTCGTATTATTCGACAAAAAAATGCTAAACAAAAGTTTGGCTTTCCATCGATATTGGGTAATTCCTCATTTGAGGGGGTAAACCAATAGTCCGTCGTAGTCAGTATTGGTCCGTAATGGTCAGAAAGTGCCAGTAATACTGTAGTAGCAATAGTCCGTAACAGTCCGTAATAATCCGTCTTAAGAATTATGTACGGAAAGCGTGCTACCACGATAGTAGCACACGCTCATTGATGGTAAACATTTCTTCGTGCCTTTGTCTTTCCACATCGTCTGGATTACCGGAAAACCACTCGAATCGCCAGGTGCGAGGGTTCTGCACGGACACGAGTAACCCGGAGGTGTTCGACGAGGTCAACGTCTACGGCAACATCTACGACTCGGACATCCACCACAACCACTTCGGCGTGTACACGTACGGCCACCAGCAGGGAGACTGGAGGAGGAACAAGATGCACGACAACACGGCGTACGGCTTTGACCCCCACGACGACAGCGACTTCCTGACCATCCACGACAACGAGGTCTACAACAACGGAAACCACGGCATCATCGCCTCCAAGCGATGTAACGGGGTGTCCATCCAGGTAAGCACAGCATCGCCACAGCACCTGTTGCCCTACATAGTTTCACAGGCTTATTATGTGCGTCCGTCAACAACGTTTTCATGTATCTGCAGGTTCAATACGCGGTAGCACCCGACCTGCAGAACACGCTGGTAGCACGAGCAGAGTCTACTTGAAACACCATCGACGTGCCAGTGGCTGACGGAGCACACAGCCATAAGCGAGCACTACTGAAGCGCAATACGATACACTTCATGTTGCGTTTTTATTGATGTAAGTATTTCGGGGGGTTATCGTACATTTGCGGTCAAATACACAACGAACAACGCTTAACCTTGCTCTGCAATTCTCGGTACCGATGTTCAGGGGAACGAGGTATACGGCGGGGGAGAGGAAGCCGTCGGCATATTCCTGCACCGGAGCAGCGACGACGCCACTGTCAAAGGTGGAGAACTGGGTCAGACGTGTTCCACTACAGGGGTAGCATTCAATGCCCGGCGTATATAGGGCTTCATTAACGTTTTGAGAACTGGCTCCCACCTATTTGGGGACAAACTACTTGGATGTAGTGTGTGATGAGTTTTTCAGTTCCGAATGGGTGAAATCATTATCGTTGCAGCACCAACAGGAAGTGTGTTGGAATACATTTCGATCTATGCCTAGGCTTTGGAACTGACCATCGGGTTTAAAGGATCAGCGTGTCTCGAAATCAGGGCTATGGAGGAGGTACCCAGAGCTCCTCCACTCACCATGTAGGTTCCAACCCCGCCGATGTAGACCTAGCACTACATATGAGAATGACAGCCGAAGGCGGTTTATACTTGCTCGGGTCCTACTCATAGTGCTTCGAATGCCGTGCATCGAGATGGTGTAGACGAGGTCTCACCGCGCAATTTGGTACCTGTCTTGGAAAAACTTCATCGGTGAACGAGCTAATTTTGTTTTCCGTGAGTCCCCAGTTGGCGGATTCGTTCCCACGAAGGTCATTTTCCGGTAGTGTGCCCATTTAAACGACGACTCTGTGACGAGGCCAACGTACGTGGTCTTATCTATAGTATGGTCATGTATTGTACGGCGGAAGCAATAATATTATACTACTACCTGTAGTTCCGACCTTTTTATGTATGTCTTGTGACAAGCCGGTTACTACCTGTAGTTCCGACTTTCTTATGTATTTCGTACTACGATAACCTTAAACCGGACGGTCTTGAACTGAGTAGACCATTGAATACATAGGAAGTATATACATATACAGTACATACACTTATCACGAGGTTACTCCGCTCCTACGCATAAGTGCAAACCCTGCTCCGTTCCAGTTATGTTGTGTGTTCAGGCCTGTAGCAGGGCAGTTACGACGCAAACACTAACATTGGACGCGTACTGCGATACGGGTAGCACCTTTTGTCCATAATAGGTAAGACACATGATAATCGTCGACCTTGGAATGTAAACAAATATATCGCGGCAATACCATGCATTGTTTGACAGTGTGTCCCGTTATATACCAAGGCCAATGCTTGAACTCATCATTTATCGGGTTGGGCGTAAGGTGTGTGTCGAAATGTGTTTCCGGGTTAGGAATAGAGCGCCCCAGGCGAGCATCCCCAGCCAAATCATTTGTACATCTACCGCAGCACAGGTCACAAGCGTTTGAGTTATCCAGGACCCTCGACCGGATGTGCACGGCCGCCTCATTGATGGGAAAAATATGGTCCTAGACTCGCATGGCGAAGAAGAATTTTCGATGTGCCGTTTGTTAACGTTATCGGCCCCGTCCCAACTACCGTTTCGAATTACCCCGACGTCTATGCTGGTGCATCGCTAACCCTGTTCTAGACAACTACGTGCACGACAACGGCGACGCTGGCCTGGCGATGATGGAGAGCTTCGACGCCGATGTGTCCGACAACACCTTTGAGAACAACAAGTACGGCATCAGGCTGTCCGTGGGATGCGCCGACAACATCTTCTCCGACAACGTCGTCAGCAGCTCCAGCAAGTGAGCACACCGCTTTACAATCGCCTTAAAGAAACGAGAGCGCGGGAAGAATACGATGACGGCCTCACGCCGCTCCCCCTCTCTTCCTGCCTGCTCAATGCAGCGTGAGATTTCCTCAATCATAGGGTTTGTACCCCGTACACGTTCTCTAAGGTGATGTCCGCGTCTATTCTACGGACCACTCGAGAACCGCCCCAACACGTCCACAGCCACCGCAGGTGAATTGTATGTGACCACTTCGAAGCCTAACCAGATTCCATCCCCCAACCGCGTGGGCCATTTTCCGGTCCCCAGGTACAACATTTACACATACACGGGGTCGGATGAGCCGTGGGTAGCGGATTCAGGGAGGCCGCAGGACAACACCTTCTCGGACAACACCATCACCGGAGGCGACGAGAGCATCAAGCTCACCACTGCCGACGGCACCGAGTTTATCGACAACACCTTCGAGGATGCCGACATTGTCCGCTTCGAGGACTGCCAGGACACCCTCATGTCGGGAAACACCGGCCTGGAAGACGTCGATCTGAAGGTCACCGACGGGTCGTGCTTCGACGATGGCTCGGACTCCGCCTACACCCCCACTTGCTAACGGCAGCAGCTGCAACTGCAGTTGTTCGGTGGGAAGAAGGCGTGCTTTCTGTTTCTTTCGCTGTTGGCTCGCTTGGCCTTAGTATTGCTCACGAACTGTGACCGTGTGCCTGTGTACGTTTTGCTTAACCCCTTAAGAACTGGTCCCACGTATTTGGCGACAAAACTACTTGGAATTAGTATGGGACAGTTTTGTTCCGTTCTGAATGGGAGTAGGAGCTTGGTGATATTGATGGAGATGGAGGGTTGTTATACCCACTCTGCTTGTGTTGTCTGGGGATCATTTCTCGAACTGGTTCCCTGGAGTGTCTCTCGTAGAATCATGCGTGGCCGACACTCGGTCACGTTGTGGATAAAACACATGGACGGCATTAGTTTCGAGTTCCGCTCGATGTATTGAGGTGTTTGTTTAGAACATCGACGACCCTAAAATATGAGTAAAACACGCTTGCTTGTCGTCGATTGTAGCACTCACAAACCACACAGCAGCAGCAGCAGTGCAGGCTACGTATAGAGGAATAATTCGATTTGCAATACTTACATGAAGCTTCCAGACACGAGTTCCGTTTTCTTTTTTTGCATTTGTTCCGGGCACGACCCTCGCAGTACATCGAGAGCTGTCATATCTCTCTCTGTACTGTCGAGGATCGTCATGCTACACCCATCTTAGTCACTACGAGTATGTTTAGGTTGATACACGCCGAGAGTTGTCCTACATGGGAGTATATCTCCCGACTGACGAGCAAAATACGTTTATTCTTCGATCTATGTGTATGTCGATGTACGTCGAGGGTCGTGCGGTCCATTAGTAGTGTGCATTTAAGTCGATATACAGTACATCGAGAGTTGCCATACATATCTCTCTGTACTGTAGAGGATATCTTGGAGTCCGCTATTGATATTCTTCGCGCTACGTTTTAGTCGGTGTACCTCGAGAGTTGTCATGCATATTTCTCGGTACTGCCGATAATCGTGGGGCTTGCGTTTTTTTCAAGTTCGTATGCTATGTTTAAGCCGATATACAGTACGTCGAGAGTTGTCATACATATCTCTCTGTACTGTGGAGGATCTTGGAGTCCGCCATTTTTATACTTCGCGCTACGTTTTAGTCGGTGTACTTCGAGAGTTGTCATGCATATCTCTCGGCACTGCCGATAATCGTGGGGCTTGCGCTTTTTTATTATTCGTGCTGTATTTAAGTCGATATACAGCAGTACGTCGAGAGTTGTCATACATATATCTCTGTACCGCTGTGGAGGATCTTGAAGTCCGCTATTTTTATACTTCGCGCTACGTTTTAGTCGGTGTACCTCGAGAGCTGTCATACATACCTCTCGGTACTGCCGATAATCGTGGGGCTTGCGTGTGTTTTTATATTTCGTACTGAAGTAAGCTTAAGTCGATGTACAGTACGTCGAGAGCTGTCATACATATCTCTCTGTACTGCTGTGGAGGATCTTGGAGTCCACTATTTTAACACTTCGTGCTGCGTTTTCGTCGGAGGAACCTCGAGAGTTGTCATGCCTATTTCTTGGTAATGCCGATAATCGTGGTGCTTGCGCTATTTTTGTAATCCGTGCTGTATTTAAGTCGATACACAGTACGTCGAGAGTTGTCATACATATCTCTCTCTGTACTGCTGTGGAGGGTGTTGGGGTCCGCTATTTGTATACTTCGCGCTACGTTTTAGTCGGTGTAACTCGAGATTTGTCATACATACCTCTCGGTACTGCCGATAATCGTGGGGCTTGCGTATGTTTTTATAATTCGTACCACGGTAATATTAAGTTGATGTACAGTACGTCGAGAGCTGTCATACATATCTCTCGGTACTGTGGAGGATCTTGGGGTCCGCTATTTTTGTACTTCGTTCTGCGTTTTAGTCGGTGTACCTCGAGAGTTGTCATACCTATTTCTCGGCACTGCCGATAATCGTGGGGCTTGCGGGTTTTGGTAATTCGTGCTGTTTTTAGGTCGATATATATACGTCGAAAGTTACCATACATACGTATATCTCTGCACTGTCGAGGGTCTTGGGCTCCTCTGTATGCATACTTCGTACTACAGTATTTGCGTCGAGAGAGTTGTCATACAATACTCCCTGCAATCTGTCGAAGGTCGCGGCACCCTATACGTTTATGTACTTCGTCCTACTAGTATTCATAGTGCGTATGGTATGTTTTGGTCGATGTATAGGCGTCGGCAGGTAGTTGTCAGACATATCTCTCTGTACTGTCGGGTGGCCGTGGGGCCCGCTACCGACATATGCCGTACCGGATGTTCTGTAAGTTGGTGGACGTCGAGAGTTTTCATACATAACTCTCTGAACTGCAGAAGGTCTTCGCCTGACATGTTTATTTTGTGTACTATGTTCAAGTTGCATTTACGTCGAGAGTTGTCATACATATCTCTCTCCGTACTGTGGAGGGCCGTGGGGGCTGCAACTTTTATGTTGTTCGTACCATGTTCAAGGTGGTGTACGCCGAGAGTTGTCATACGTATCTCTCTCTGTACTGTCGAGGGCCGTGGGGCCCGGTACCTTTTCACTCCGTACTGCATTCAATAGATAGGTTTATGTACGCGCGTATGGCAATGCGTTGCAGTGACATGGGGCCTGGAGTTCGCGATTTGAATGTTTATTTATTCAGTCACTACTGTGTAAGTTGGCGTTTTTTTTCAACCGCTGTCCGAGAAGACATACACTATCAGCTAAGGCCTACACGCTCGGCTACGCTGTTGAGCGTGTGTATCGGTTGCTCAGTTGGTTTTTGTATATCACGGCATTCAATATTGTGCTGTTTTTTTCACGCACAGTCTTTGGTGTTTCGAACCCGGAGCACCGGGCCTAAAAGTAAGCAGCACACAAATGGTGTCAATAGAGGATCGAGGTTAATGTCACAACTTAAAGAGGTGCACATGGAAGAGCTTCACGTAGCCGGGATGCCGAAGTAGTATCCACTTTTGGGTGTAAGGCAAGTCAATGAACCTCGTCCGGTCCCGTGGCCGCGTACCTTCTAGGTCGTTTGTATGATCACGTGTGTGCGGCGATGTATGGTAGGCATATACAGCAGGGCTGTGGCTCACAGAAATGACGGGGGGTTGAGCATACGCTGCACCCTTTCAGGTGACGGGAAACAAACAAAGGGGACGCGTGGGCTCCGCGATTCGATGTAGGTTTTGTCATCGGAATGGTGCGCGGGAAATCCTCCTTTTGGGAGCAGCTCACTCAGCAGGTCTCGCCTAGTTCCGCGCCAGCATTTTGACTTGGTATTCTGTATGAGCACGTGCGTGGTGGGTTTCGGTGTTTTCGTGGTGTTGTGGTATCTCACACTCTAGGGGTTCGAGCATGCCTCGTACCCTTTTGGTGGCGGTTAAAAATAAACAAGGGGAAACGTGGCTCTCTCTGCGGATTTGGGGGTACATTTTGTATCGGAATGGTGTTCGGAGGAGCCTTTCTTCGGGAGAAGGGGCTATCGCCGGGTTTCGCTTTGTCTCGCCCCGCGAAGGAGACACTGAGGGACAGCTGGGAACTTCGTATGAGCACGTACGCGTGCGTGCCGATATAGTGTTATCATATAGGTATGTTTGGCCTCGCAGAAATGCGGGGCTTGAGCATACGGTGACCTTTGTCAAGGAGACTGTTGATTGTGGAGGGAAAGGATGCGTGGATTCCATGATTATTCGTAGTGACTACACTAATTTGCCCCTCAATTCGATGCTTATGATTGCAAACAAAAATGTCCAGGATGCAGTCAGTTCACGAGAGCCGAATAGGATTGGTAGCTGCCGCCGGTGTGTCACAGTGAATACCCTGATACAATCGACACGCTCCGTGGGCTGGTGCTTGCGTTTCTGAGTATTAGGTAAGATCCCGCGTAGACGACTGATTTGTCCGTGACGCTTAGTGTTGTGACCTCACGTCATGGCGAGGTTAGACGGTGCCTCCTCCTTTTGAGATGGCGGCTTATGTAGTCCCCATGCGTTCGCGAGTTTGTGGAACAATCATAGGCAGGATGATTGGACTATGGCTATCATGGTGTGTAGACAAGAACCATTCGGTGGGATATACTGAGAGTAAGCGATTGAATTTGCATGAGTTGAGGTCGGGCGGAAACTCAGTAGAGACTCAGCGTCACGCATGACATCGTCCGCAGCTGTACGGTACAGGACACCTCAACGCGCCGAGATGGTGAGCTTTGCGAGTAGGTGGTTATTTTGGCACGTCTCTGCGCATAGCCACGTTCTTGGGTTGGCTCTTGACCACGAGTACGTGGCATTCGGGACGCTCGGGACAGGCTACGGAGAGGGCGGATACATTTTATTAAACATTTGGAACATCAATCTAAATATATGTTAGCTGACATTTTGCAGCAGCAGGCTCCAGACCTTTCGTTCGCAGCATGATTGCGGCAGAGGTTCTACCGTACTAGCTGTAGAGAATACGCATCGGAGATGTTCAGTAGTACAGCAGTAGCTATGAGCCACAGTAGCAGTGCTCCCGCTCGGCGCACTAAAATACATTTTATCATTCCACAAACGTTATCTGCATACTTGCGGTTCTCGCCCGTGGGGCATCATTGTGGTCTCTCAGGTCTCGGGGTGTACATGAATCGAACAACAACAGCGCCACGCCCAAGAGACGTTTTCGAAGCAATGATGTCGCTACTACTGTATGGGTGTGCGTCTCAGCAGCAGTCAGTGTGGGTCGCTACGACGTATTCGTCCAAACCTGGTTGCAATGTGGGAATTGTTTTATGGTCTATACTCCCCGTGTGATATAGGGTGAATCAGAGTGAGAAAAGTGTGGCTTGTCGTGACTCGACCGAAACACAAGCAAACAAAAATTAGCTGAAACAACAGCACAGCAGGAACGACTGGCTTGGAGGGCACCCCTGCACATGTATCATACAAGCAAACAACAGTAAGTAGTAGTTGAATCGTATACATACTTGTAGATATATAGAGGCTTGTTGTGGGATCTAAAAGGAAGGGTGGAGTACGTAGTGGAGAGGTCTGTCGCAAGCATGCATGGCCTTGGAGATACCATGACTTACAGTACAGTAGTTTTGTATCAATCCGGACGGGAATATTGTACCCGTTTCAACTCTAGTGTGAATGTGATAATTCCGGCGAGAGTGGTGCTTTATTGACCACAGTATACCTACCTGTGGTAGGACACTTTCGTACTTCGAAATCGAACCCTAACAAACCCATACCGGTCGTTTTCGAGGTTGTTCGTATGAATGCAGATAAGAAGTCCTGGTGAAGACAGGTGAAGACAGAGAACAACGCACCTACGTATTCTCCGATAAGTAATCCAGGCTATTAATAGACCCTTGTTTTGTTTCTGTTGTGATATTAAGTGTCTTATCCTATATACTCTGCCCAACCTATACAGGGTTCATAATGAAATAACGTTCTGAACGAACGTATATAGAACAATAGCCAACAGCGCTACAGTAGCTTCTAAGCATACCTGATTATTTGTGTAGATTCTGCCCGAAATCGATTGCACATTAGACTGTTTAAGTTTAATTTTAATTTTAATTTTAATTCAATTTTAATTATTTCTCCCCCCACAAATAGACACACACTTCCTGAATTCTACAGCCTCAGATGTGTTTCCCCCTCATACGGGACGTACATCCTACATGAGGACATATAAAATCCGTAAGTTCGCGCGATCGAAGTATTGCACTCAGCTAGCAAAGATGAGCTTCGACGAAATCCTCGAGCTCACAGCTGCTGTTTTTTTTTAATTGTTTTAAAGATATATATTTAGATTATGGGTAAAGCAGGGGTTAATTATTCGTAGTGACTACACTAATTTGCCCCTCAATTCGATGCTTATGATTGTAAACAAAAATGTCCAGGATGCAGTCAGTTCACGAGAGCCGAATAGGATTGGTAGCTGCCGCCGGTGTGTCACAGTGAATACCCTGATACAATCGACACGCCCCGTGGGCTGGTGCTTGCGTTTCTGAGTATTAGGTAAGATCCCGCGTAGACGACTGATTTGTCCGTGACGCTTAGTGTTGTGACCTCACGTCATGGCGAGGTTAGACGTTGCCTCCTCCTTTTGAGATGGCGGCTTATGTAGTCCCCATGCGTTCGCGAGTTTGTGGAACAATCATAGGCAGGATGATTGGACTATGGCTATCATGGTGTGTAGACAAGAACCATTCGGTGGGATATACTGAGAGTAAGCGATTGAATTTGCATGAGTTGAGGTCGGGCGGAAACTCAGTAGAGACTCAGCGTCACGCATGACATCGTCCGCAGCTGTACGGTACAGGACACCTCAACGCGCCGAGATGGTGAGCTTTGCGAGTAGGTGGTTATTTTGGCACGTCTCTGCGCATAGCCACGTTCTTGGGTTGGCTCTTGACCACGAGTACGTGGCATTCGGGACGCTCGGGACAGCCTACGGAGAGGGCGGATACATTTTATTAAACATTTGGAACATCAATCTAAATATATGTTAGCTGACATTTTGCAGCAGCAGGCTCCAGACCTTTCGTTCGCAGCATGATTGCGGCAGAGGTTCTACCGTACTACTGTAGCTGTAGAGAATACGCATCGGAGATGTTCAGTAGTACAGCAGTAGCTATGAGCCACAGTAGCAGTGCTCCCGCTCGGCGCACTAAAATACATTTTATCATTCCACAAACGTTATCTGCATACTTGCGGTTCTCGCCCGTGGGGCATCATTGTGGTCTCTCAGGTCTCGGGGTGTACATGAATCGAACAACAACAGCGCCACGCCCAAGAGACGTTTTCGAAGCAATGATGTCGCTACTACTGTATGGGTGTGCGTCTCAGCAGCAGTCAGTGTGGGTCGCTACGACGTATTCGTCCAAACCTGGTTGCAATCTGGGAATTGTTTTATGGTCTATACTCCCCGTGTGATATAGGGTGAATCAGAGTGAGAAAAGTGTGGCTTGTCGTGACTCGACCGAAACACAAGCAAACAAAAATTAGCTGAAACAACAGCACAGCAGGAACGACTGGCTTGGAGGGCACCCCTGCACATGTATCATACAAGCAAACAACAGTAAGTAGTAGTTGAATCGTATACATACTTGTAGATATATAGAGGCTTGTTGTGGGATCTAAAAGGAAGGGTGGAGTACGTAGTGGAGAGGTCTGTCGCAAGCATGCATGGCCTTGGAGATACCATGACTTACAGTACAGTAGTTTTGTATCAATCCGGACGGGAATGTTGTACCCGTTTCAACTCTAGTGTGAATGTGATAATTCCGGCGAGAGTGGTGCTTTATTGACCACAGTATACCTACCTGTGGTAGGACACTTTCGTACTTCGAAATCGAACCCTAACAAACCCATACCGGTCGTTTTCGAGGTTGTTCGGATGAATGCAGAGAAGAAGTCCTGGTGAAGACAGGTGAAGACAGAGAACAACGCACCTACGTATTCTCCGATAAGTAATCCAGGCTATTAATAGACCCTTGTTTTGTTTCTGTTGTGATATTAAGTGTCTTATCCTATATACTCTGCCCAACCTATACAGGGTTCATAATGAAATAACGTTCTGAACGAACGTATATAGAACAATAGCCAACAGCGCTACAGTAGCTTCTAAGCATACCTGATTATTTGTGTAGATTCTGCCCGAAATCGATTGCACATTAGACTGTTTAATTTTAATTTTAATTTTAATTCCAATTTTAATTATTTCTCCCCCCACAAATAGACACACACTTCCTGAATTCTACAGCCTCAGATTGTGTCCCCCTCATACGGGACGTACATCCTACATGAGGACATATTAAATCCGTAAGGGCCCATATTAACGAATATAAAATAAACTCAATTTGGAAAAAATAAAATTCAAATTCGCTTTTCATTGGTCAGCACACGCACCAGCACGAAATATTAGGATCTTGGGGTATAATCTTGGGTGGTGGTGCGGGTTTTGACCAATGAAAATCAGATTTGAATTTTATTTTTTCCAAATTGAATTTATTTTATATTCGTTAATATGGGCCCTAAGTACGCGCGATCGAAGTATTACACTCAGCTAGCAAAGATGAGCTTCGACGAAATCCTCGAGCTCACAGCTGTTGTTTTTTTTAATGTTTTTTAATATATATTTAGACTATGGGTAAAGCAGGGGTTGGGTCCGAATTAACGAGTATAAAATAAATTCAATTAGGAAAAAATAAATTTCAAAGTCGCTTTTCATTGGTCAACACACGCACCAGCCCCAAATACTATGCCCCAAGATCCTAATCTTTGTTGCTGGTGCGTGTGTTGACCAATGAAAGGCGGATTTGAATATGTTTTTTCCAAATTTATTTTTTTTCTTTTTCGTTAAAACGGGCCCTTACGGCGAGGACAGCCTTCTTTACGTTTCCAAAAAATAACCCTGGCGTATACTGCAGTGACTGCACACGTTGCGGTGGCCAATTTCAGGAGCGAACGCCCTATTTGTTTTTGCTTGATTTTGTATCATACACATGCAGGAGTTGGACTGCGCAGAGGTTGGATAAAATAGTGCATCAGCGTGCCACGGCGTTAGTATTGTTGGATATCGACCGAGGATTGAGTTCGCTGCCACGCCGATAAACAAAACAAAATATTCGATACAGTGTCGAGTTTTGACGAATCGAATATTTCGTCCGCTATCTCACAGCAAAAAACACAGGGAGGCCAGGGGGTGGAGGGCAGAACACGCTCGTTACGATATACAGCAAGTTCGACCATTTAAGATGTTTCATTTTCTCCTATTCGATATCCAGCACGACAAGGCTGCCGCATGAAACACACGACCGAACCACAATTTCGTGCAATCAGTGCGGCCGGCGTCCCCGGTGGAATGACAGGTGAATATTGTCCCTGTTAGAGTCAAGGTCGTGCGTTCGAGCCCCCCCGAGTGCGACGTTTTCTCGCAAAACAATATTTTGACTGGCGGAAAGCGCGAGAGCGTGAGTTAGCCAAATTCGATGGAACTCGACGAGGGTTAGGAATGCTGAACCCTCTGCGCGATAAAAATGCAAGGCACGAACCGTATTGGGGCGGAGGAAGAAGAGTCTGCTGCTGTGCCCCCGCATTTGAGCTACGACTATATAGAGGAAAAGGGACAGAAGTGCGAAGGTAATAAATGTGATGAAAACAAACGTATAATATTAATACAGCTACTCTTGGTATATAACGCGTTTTCGTCAGCGTAGAATTTTAATTATTTTTCCCCCCACAAATAGACACACACTTCCTGAATTCTACAGCCTCAGATTGTGTCCCCCTCATACGGGACGTACATCCTACATGAGGACATATTAAATCCGTAAGTACGCGCGATCGAAGTATTGCACTCAGCTATCAAAGATGAGCTTCGACGAAATCCTCGAGCTCACAGCTGTTGTTTTTTTTTTATGTTTTTTAATATATATTTAGACTATGGGTAAAGCAGGGGTTAGGGTCCGAATTAACGAGTATAAAATAAATTCAATTAGGAAAAAATAAATTTCAAAGTCGCTTTTCATTGGTCAACACACGCACCAGCCCCAAATACTATGCCCCAAGATCCTAATCTTTGTTGCTGGTGCGTGTGTTGACCAATGAAAGGCGGATTTGAATATGTTTTTTCCAAATTTATTTTTTTTCTTTTTCGTTAAAACGGGCCCTTACGGCGAGGACAGCCTTCTTTACGTTTCCAAAAAATAACCCTGGCGTATACTGCAGTGACTGCACACGTTGCGGTGGCCAATTTCAGGAGCGAACGCCCTATTTGTTTTTGCTTGATTTTGTATCATACACATGCAGGAGTTGGACTGCGCAGAGGTTGGATAAAATAGTGCATCAGCGTGCCACGGCGTTAGTATTGTTGGATATCGACCGAGGATTGAGTTCGCTGCCACGCCGATAAACAAAACAAAATATTCGATACAGTGTCGAGTTTTGACGAATCGAATATTTCGTCCGCTATCTCACAGCAAAAAACACAGGGAGGCCAGGGGGTGGAGGGCAGAACACGCTCGTTACGATATACAGCAAGTTCGACCATTTAAGACGTTTCATTTTCTCCTATTCGATATCCAGCACGACAAGGCTGCCGCATGAAACACACGACCGAACCACAATTTCGTGCAATCAGTGCGGCCGACGTCCCCGGTGGAATGACAGGTGAATATTGTCCCTGTTAGAGTCAAGGTCGTGCGTTCGAGCCCCCCCGAGTGCGACGTTTTCTCGCAAAACAATATTTTGACTGGCGGAAAGCGCGAGAGCGTGAGTTAGCCAAATTCGATGGAACTCGACGAGGGTTAGGAATGCTGAACCCTCTGCGCGATAAAAATGCAAGGCACGAACCGTATTGGGGCGGAGGAAGAAGAGTCTGCTGCTGTGCCCCCGCATTTGAGCTACGACTATATAGAGGAAAAGGGACAGAAGTGCGAAGGTAATAAATGTGATGAAAACAAACGTATAATATTAATACAGCTACTCTTGGTATATAACGCGTTTTCGTCAGCGTAGGTTCACATACTAGCTGTTTCGGCTCGATGTGTTGGCTTAGCAAGCACCCAGCGCCAATCACATTGCCATACGAGATATTTATGCTGTCCAACTTATAAAATAGTCGAACTATTTATTACTGTGACAAGAATCCCCCCCCCACCCAGCTACCATCCCACCCAGAAGCCCATGATACCGCCACCCACCCACGCCCCTACCCCTACCCACCTAACCACCCACCCACCCACTCACCCACTCACCCATCAATCCCAGTACCACGGTACTCCTCTTATCCTTGTTTTGACAGCGTCACGAGCTGCAATTCCGCCAGAAAATAATAGTGGCGAACAGATTCGCCCAGGCGAAACGCGTCAAAGAAAGCTGCGTCGAACGAGGACTTTTACCACGAGGAGGTCTCGAAAGCAGGCAAGTCGATGCGTTCGATTTGTTTAGTATTTTGTGTGAACGATGTTGTTGTCGCCAATCCTACATGCGCCGCGAGCCCCCACCCCTTCTTGTTTATTCGATAGTCCTCGTACTGGAAACGGCTGAAGTTCCTCGTCATCATCGAACGGGCTGAGCTCCTCGATGCCGCGATGGAAGGGATAACTCGAAGCAGACGAGTCATCCTGACTCATGCTACGGATACAGGTGCACCATGCGGTTTCTGAAGCTCCTCGGTTTGAGGGGCTGTGCACCTGCAGTGGTCTAAACCCTGATGTTTGGGGAAAACTAAAGTGCTAGGTACAGGATAAACAATACAGACTTGTTCTGCGATAGAGGTATACCCTGTTTTGGCTGAAAGGTTTCCTGGATGGAGGGACTTATTAACCTAAAATAGTCGGATTCTCTCACCTTTGTCTTGCAGAATGCTTCATTTTTCACAAAAATGGCCGTGGGATCGGCCATCGGGTAGCACTTTGATTTTCCTCCAAAATCTGTTTCTGGGTGAGATATAGAGGTCCTCAAGTGGCCACCCTTAGAAGGCAAAAGCTTATTAACATGGTGCACATTCACCGTAGCTTTCGCTTACAACGGGCTGAATACAACGATGAGTAATATTGCAACGCGAGAAGGGAAGTCCGACGAATTTGGGGGAAGTAGCCTTTACTAGATCATTCAGAAGCCACTTTTCAGAAACAAAAAAAGTGCTATGAAACTCTATCGTATCATGCGCCCCCCCTGTCATACTCATGAGGCGCCTCACTCGAGGAGCCCCTACTGTCTCACCTTAAAGCTGACAAACCATTCAGTAATACGAGCAAGAAGCCAGGGCCCGGGTTTACAACAAGGGATATTGTAACAACCATAGATGTAGGTACCCCCCCCCTATCGTAGCACCAGTCCATACTGGCGATCTATTTCGAGGGACCGTAGTAAACAGGAAATAAATGTGCTAAATAAACGTGCTACGGTAGGATGTAACGTTTGTTGAGGAATTTAGGTTTCTGACTGGCGAGCCTCTTTAGCCGAGGAACCGCTGGGTTAAGGTCAGTTGTTGTTTAACGCCATTTGTTTTCGACACGCATCTAAAACTACAGCCAGTACATGGCATTGTAAAAACTCGTCGAAAATCTCGTGTTTCTCGTGGTCATGTTACGGATGGAGTATGGAGCTCCTCCCATACTAGAATAGAGTAAACAAACGCCACCTTCATCAATTTGGACGTGCACTCGTGACCCTATGCTCTGCACGTTAGGGGTGCAACAAAATACTTAGCAGGCTCTTTACTATCTGGCCCTATAAAGCTGACAGAGTGTAAATCAAACTATCAAGCCCATAGCCTACTGTGTGTTTAGAACTAGTTGTAGGAGGAAAACCTCGAGGGGTTTCTACGAGTAATGGGGTTGCGCAGTTGCTCGGTGCCCTTCAGTAGCCTTTGCCAGCGCTATTGACCCACGGATCGTACCATGTCAAATATCAAATACATTACGGTCTTGTGGTGGTCTGCACGTTTGTTCAGGTTGTCAAAATACCCGTATAGAAGCAAGGGGTGGGAAACCACCCCGGAACGAGTGAGAAATCGAACTGATCGGGTGCGAATGGGATGTGGCTGTAAGATGACGCATGGTACCTTAAGGCAGAGGGGTGCACGCCAATTTGTATGAGGCTGTTCACTTAATGAGCAATTTACTTTTACAGCTCACCCCTAACACTGGTTTAAGCCAAAGCAGAATACTTGTCCCGATTAATAATGCCATGTGGATAGGTGTATAAAGTACAAATTAATGTGATTCCAAATATAACACCATGTGCCTTGTTGGACACTTCTTCAGCCGAACCGTGGGCCCCGCCACCCATCAGCCAGAAACATGTCTAGGCATGAAAGTGATATCTCTGTCGTAGCAGCAAGCATCTCGGCTGCAAGTGGGCCAGCAACATCATCGACAGTGGTTGGACGAGGCTTTCCTCGCGGACAAAAACAACGGCTCACTGTGTACTAAAGAAAGCACTCCCATAGAAACGTCTCCCGATGCGGCGACTACAACGTTTTGTTTGGGCTGCTGCTGCTGCTGCTGCTGCTGCGTCGGGGGCACGACGTAGTTGATTTGTTTCGTTGGGATCTGCGACACTTTCTGTGTGCGAACGTTTTCGAGCGCGCAGCTGGAAGTGTACCGCCACCATGTTGTTGGGCGTGAGGCAAGTAAACATGTAGATTTGGTCACGAGCGTGCTCTAACCGGAGCGTTGATGGAATGTGTGCGTGCGAATACAGCTATGAATAGCCTACCGCGGGAGGAGTCAAGCTACTACTGCTACTAGACAAGGGTCGATGGTAGTAATCAGAGCCCACGGTGGCCCTAAACGCTACATAACCCTCTATTTTTCACTAACCAAGTTTAGCTGTGATCGCTACTCGCACGTTCCCCTGTATTACTATACCGCTCCTGCTATATATTACTACTGTAAAGCACTATATTGTACTTCGAAGTAATACCTATACCACATTATTGTATACCTCGTATACGTGTCACATGTTTTTCTCCGTTTTTTCAGAACTGGCGTACCATGCATACCTGTACATATATCGTACCTACTACAGTAGTACCTGGTATGCGTTTGGCACAGGAAAAACTCCGTTTTTTTTTGTGCAATATACTGAACGATGTACCCCATGTTTTTCCTGGAAAATACCCTGCGGAGCTCCCTGCTGTACACGCTTACACTCGCCTGGAATTATCGGCGGGGCGTTCGCTCTCAGGCAGCTCGGCAAAAACACTGCGTTACGCTGCAGCCTCTATTTGATTGCGCAGCTGCACAGCGATCTCGCGTTGAAAATTTAAATAAACGGCGACACATGTGTATGTGTTTTCAGAGTCCCCCGCTGTATAGCTTGGTTGTCTCCTAAACGTAAAACATTTGAACCATTCGCACTGCCATAGCTCAAATCGATAGTTACAGTAGTCCATTTCCCCAACCCATGCCTTCCTACTAGTGCATATTGTATTACAACGGTGAAATGTAGCCCGTAGAATCATCGCCTGTACCATTTACCGAAGCTCAGGCCCAACGTACCCATGCCCCCCTTACCCCCCGCCGTCCCTCCATCGAGCGCACCTAGGAATATGTATGGCGACGTGGTCGGCGCAAAACATCGACAACTGGCTCACGTTGAAGGTCTAATGTGTACAAGTCGTGGCGAAACTAATGAGATACGCCGCCGCAGAAAACGCGTGTGTTCTGCTTGGCTCTTTATACGCGGGGCCTAATATCCTGACGCACACGCAAATTATTGATTAACGTTCGCCCGGCGGTAGAGCGTGCGTCACACGCGCTCTGCCGGCGGATCCAGAATATCCTACGTTATTGTTTGTGCGCATGAATGACTTCCTCGCCGCTTGTCAATATAATTCAACCCTGTCCTTAAATATATGGAGTGTTTGTACTCAATAATAATGTACAAATTACGAGTCCGCATACCTTAGGTACATACTCGTAGTGTAAGTAGCTTGCTCCTTATAGGCGGGGGCGGTACGTCCACGTTCTCTCTCTCATTCTAAGAACCACGTTTTGTTTTCAATTCCCTTTGGGCTTTTTGCTGTCGAATAATGTTTCTGGATGATCAATGTTGAAGCTACTGTAGGTAAACAAGCTACTACTTTGTAGTCCTATAGTCTACTGTCGTAGGCCAATAGGTTTGCCTTTTTTGCTTTGGTTTATTCTGGTGTTCTTTCTCGTTTTGGGAACGTTTATGAGTGATAAATGTTGAAGCCACTGTAGTCAAATAGGCTACGTCTTTGTAGTCCAACAGTCTGCTGTAGGCCCAAAGGTTTTCCATTTTGGTATGACGTTGCCCTTGTGCTTGCTCCGTTCGGGCAATGTTTGTGAGTGGTCAGCGTCGAGGTTCATGCTGCACATTCTCGGATAGCCATACGTAATGATAATATATTTTCAACATGGGCAAATACCTTTTTAGTTTGTTGGGAGGAATGTTTGGAAGAACACGCGCTGTCAGGTTTATCTCCCTCGACAGTTCCTGCTGGGAGAGAGGAAATGTGAAGAACTCATACACAGTACGGGACATATGTTAATACTCAGATAAATAAGAAATCAAGGCTCAGAGTTTTTTGGGGGAGGGACAGGAATGCGATATCTTTGTACTGAAAATACGGTGGAACACACACCGAGTCCTTACATAATAATTCGAGTCTGGCCAGAAACAAGAGTTTCTTAACATCTGTCGCATTCTGTATATGCATGCGCATCCGGTTTTTATCAGCGAAACAACTACGTGTAGGAAACACACAACAAGCACATCTACCCGCATATTGTCACGTGTCATGTAATATGTTACAACATGTTACAATGCTGTGGTAGAATCAAACATTATGTATGGCACATATTCCAGTACTATAGACACTACTACTGTGTGAATTTCTTTGTTGCCGTCGTAATTACAGCACTTACTACGACCGACGTTCGTCAAATCTCCCACACGCCAAAGTATCACCAAACGTTTCGTGGCGTGCCCTTGGGGCACGACGGCACCGAATTCAACAGAAAAACGACCACCCCCCCTCCACGATAGGTGGGAGGTACGTTAGAGCTGCGGCGGGTGCACACAGACAGGCAATCCTCTACGACACCAGCACATATATCCATATACTCCTTGTGATGTTAGAGGAGGGACAAACAAACAAGCCGCCAATCAGTTTTTCATTGTAACTACCGTCTCTACAGTCTGAGCCCCCTGGCTCGATCGTACGGGAACCATCGGCCCGGGCGCCAAAGGGCGCATACACTCCTCTGGGTGGGTAAAGTTTAGCAACGAACCATACTTGATCAATGCGTACCTGTAGTGTGAATATGACTATTTCGGGGGATCATAGTATTTAGAACCTACCGCGCACACAAAATCCCATATATTCCAGTATGTCTACTGCTCATATTTGGACCTGACTACTATTGTATGTTCTCCCGTACTATTTTTCATAGTTGTTTCTTTTTAGCAGAGACGCTAGATTTATTCCGACACTTTTAAATAGTATGTAACGGTACAACTCTGAAACAAGCGCGTTGTTCGCAAATGATGCCCCGGCTACGGTTGGGTCGTGGTGGAGCCTATTTTTGTGCTACCCGCTCTCATCCAACAAGGTACGAAAGAAGGACCTTCCTTATTAGTGGTAAGGTTCATGCTGCGGGAGCGGTAGAACCGAACTTGGCAATTTATAGCGCTTGGGTGCCTGTCTCCCCTGGTAGTATGGGGCGTGATATCCACGCCCCTTTCTTGTTTTGAGTTTCCTATTTTACCGAGACCACAGTCCTATCTTTATACACACACAAGCTTTGGGATTCATATTCATATTTTTGGCCGCCGGAAGGCATCGAATTGACCCACCGGGTACGAAAAGACTAGAAACAAAGTGCGCCCCAGTATCGCTTCACCGGTTCGTTTGGCCAGCCGTTTCTTCGATTATTCTGACGTGCGGGGGGGGGTGCGGCCAGTCGTGTCTGCAGACGCACGATATCGAACAGCGTAAAGCCGCCCAGCCACGCTATCGTGATAGAGACATTGTCAGACCAAGAGTTGAAAGCCTGTCTGGGCTCAGCGCACGAGGCAGAGTGAACACACCCACTCATATTGCAAACTGGCAACGTTTCCTGTGGGGGCAAAGTGCTCGGTGTAGGCAATTCTCAAGCATGAAGGCAGACTCCAAACCGCGCTAATGATACCTTACGCGGCGGTAGCCGCTGAGTACCCGCAGCTTCTTCTCACACAAGCCCTTTGTTTTGTGCTTTCATTGTTCAGAGAGCCGACAATACTAGTATTCGTGACAAGCTGGCATTCCTCATCATTGCGCTAACTCAAACCTCTATTTTGGGCGGAACAGACCATTCCGCGTGCAGTCGGATCAATAGACGGATCGGCAGCCAACTTGCAAGAGAAATCACTTGCTTGGCAGTCCAGCCGGATCCGATCGATGCTGTCGGGTCGCTTGTAACCGGTGTTGGCCGGCTCGTCATTGGCATAATTGAACAACTTGTCGCGCGTATCGGTGCAGCCGAGAATAACCCCGTATTAACTTAACGGGAACTAGAGCCGTTCGTTTTACAAAACAGAGACTGAATGACGGTGGACTCCGTAAGCAAAGGTTTCTCAATTGTTTCCGAGCGGTCAACGGTGAAGCGCAGGCTCTATATCGCGTGTTTCAGAGAAGTTAAACAAACTCCCTTACATCTCGGATTTAGTACTACTGTAATTTATTTATGAGACACTATCTCGAGTGATTAATGTGTATGTTTCGCCCACCAATTGTCGGATGGCAAACGGAATAATAACACAATTTATAGACTGGTACAACAACGGTATTTGTATATATGGTATGCCGTTCTGTTAATCGGTTGTTGTGCGGGGCGTCGCCTGTGGACGTCACCATCAACAAACTCCGTCGATAGTATGCCCCAAGAATAATGACCTGCTGCTTGTACGAATATGATACCACCGTACATACCTGGTGCAAAATCACCGTTCACATGTGCGAGTCCCTTCGTAGGACGACGTTGTTGCCGACTGATCCACTACTCCACCGCCTCGTACAGGTGGAACAAGTTATCGGGTACACATTGTTTGGACGAGCTAAACCGTTTAGTTTTTACTGTTGTATATACAGTATCCGGTACACACCCATATGTTTCATAGCCTTACGAGTTTATCGCAGCGGACAAATGTCTACGTACGTAGGGTACTGTGTACAAGTACGGCACTACACTGCGCAGGTTGCACGGAGACTTAACCAGCCCACTCGGGTACACATTGATTTCACCACTCGTTCAATTTCTAGTGCTGCATGTTCAATGTCCGGTACGCACAAAAATGTTTCATAGCCTTACGAGCTTGTCGCAGCGCACAACTGCTTCGACGTACGTAGGGTACTGCGTACAAGTACGGTACTGCACTGCGCAGGTTGAACGGAGACGGATCAAACCCACTCTATGCCGCATACAACCTTACTGGAGGCACCACTACTTGCTCTAGCATACTACAATAGCACGGATAACACGGTAGATATATGCTTGTGTATTCATATTTATCGCGGCGAAGGTTTCAAAGTAACAAGTGTCAATGATCCAACGTCATGTCAGATACATCGGATGCTGGTC
The DNA here is from genome assembly GCA_008828725.1 of Saccharina japonica. Lineage (NCBI taxonomy): Eukaryota > Phaeophyceae > Laminariales > Laminariaceae > Saccharina > Saccharina japonica. Next base: position 324,573 of record MEHQ01000807.1, read on the forward strand.
AAAATACCCTGCTGTGATGCACACTTCGTGGTCCCGTGAAACTCGTTCCGCGCCATCGCGTGCCAGCCTTTTGTGCGCGTCAAGAAAGCTACATCGTCCGCCCCGTCGCACACTCACCATGCCTGAGGATATCTTCCGCCTTTTGGATACCTTGCTGGTGGGGCAACCCGCTTTCCCTCCCACCGATATTATGTCGGGCTCCCTTCTGCCGTTTCCACGCATGCATCTATTTGATGAAAAAGGCATAAGGCTTCGCTTTGTGATCGACGACTCGGCTCATGTCCAACCTCCTCCGGTATTGCCGAGTACGACAGCAGGTCCCTCGTCTTCCTCTTCTTAGAGCTGGCCTGTCGCGCCATCGCTATTTGTATGAACGAAGGAGAGGTTTCAAGTCCCACAGTCCACGCCGAACCCCCCGCCGGGCTTCATGGGTCCTTGAAGACCAGGGAGGGGGGTTGGGACGTCACTTTCCAGCGACCCTAGCGGTGAAAATATGTGGGCCGTATTGAGATGAACCCGACCTCAGTAGGAACGTCTAGCGCGAGGTTAAAACCCGCTACGATGGCGGACGGACCAGAAAGTGGCCTATGAATAGGTGGATAGGGTGTATGTCATATCATGCAGCGTGTCTGTAAATTTGTAGAAGGAGTTATGTTTTCCGGTATGCCTCGCGTGGTTGAACATCAATCATGGGTGACACTAAAAAAGCAATAGCTACTGCGGTTTTACATTTGCTTTGAGGTGGGCTTAGTCAATCCAACTTATCGCTTGCAACGAAAGCTCGAACAACCTAGAAGGGCGACTCCTGTACAGCAAACACAATTCTACTGCTTTCATGCCCTTCGAGTGCAGTTCTCTAGGTCACAGTACTGGCGTCTTCTGTGCCGAAATCGCTCGGGGTGGAACGTGTGTACTCGTATCTTCCTCCGGCTTTGGTACTTACCGGACTGTCAGCTTAATTGAGTCTATTGCGGGATCATTAACCTCAACGCGAGGGACATCCAACTGCATTCGTAGTACGTAGTATCTTCAGAACGAATAGTAGTTAAAAGTAGTAGAATGTGTTAACCATGCGTAACGTGTAAAATGTGTCAACCATACTCTGTAGCATACGTCTATGACAATCATGAATAATGCAAGTGGGTGGAAATGAGGATTTTGAAGCCGACATGAGAGAAGCGACCCAAGCCTTCGACGCAAGCATCTTCTTAGAACCACCTGTGTGCGCGTCTTTTTGCAAGCGGCTGTAGCGATAAGTTATTTAATGCCGTGTACAAACGAACACCGTCCGTAACCACCTAAAACCAGCACAAACTCTGGGCGTTTTCGGCGCACACTCAATCAATTGATCTCGCCTGCGATCGGAAGAACGGGGAAATTATCAGATACCTTATCTCCACAATATCATGCCCAGCCGTCAGCAGGTCGGCAAGGGAGCTCGGCTTGAGTGGGCTATCGCCCATTGCATTTCATCCAATGAAGAATGATAACTCGTTTTGTTTTTACCGTTCGTGTTGGGGGCTTTCCGCTTGTTCTATAGGGATTTACATCGTGCTTTCGATTTAATTTGTCTGAATATTCCGGCAAGCATCGTGGCCGGCTCGAACCTGATCCAAAAACGCGCGTTCTCACGACACAGGGCACCACACGACTTCGATTAAGCTACGTCGCGTTGGTAATGATCCTATCTCCATCCGCAGCTAGTTGTTTCTTTCGTGGAAGTAAACATTACTTCGACAAAAAATTGTTTTACTTCCATGGAAGTAAACGTTACTTCCACGGAAGTGTGTTTAACTTTCATGGAAGTAAAAACTCCTTCCATGGAAGTGTTTACACTTCCGTGTCCTTAAATATGAATGAAATCGAAAATATCTCCCACGGGAGTTAACTATGGAATCCAGGGCATTAATTCACCCCCTGGTCCCAATTGATACACCGCCCCACCCCAAGTGGGCCCATCCCGATTACCAAAGGCGGACCAAATACATACGGGATTTTAAAAACTATGCAGTGCGCAGCACGGAACCGCACTAGACCTGTCTAGTGGCCAACGTCCCTCTTCAAACGGAAACGCCCGGGGGTAGTCATAGTTCCATGGATTTCAATACGGTTAAGTGTCAAGAAAGTTGTAGCTTAAGCCAATTTGCGTATTCTACTGAAAGCTAACAAACAAATTCACAGGAGTAAATATACTTTCATGGAAGTAAACTTTTACTTCCTTCCATTGAAGTAAACAAAGCTTCATGGAAGTAAGTATTTACTCGGAAGTAAATGAAAACATACATATATTGTGATAGACCCCTGCAGCTGGATCCCTCTAGTGTGGTTTGTGTGGATGCCTAATCAACCTATTAATAGAGCGTTTCCAAGCACAGCATCCTAGCCAGCCGAATCAATCTCGAATCTTACCAAGAACAGCATCAGAGCACTGATGCCCGGCTTAGAGTTCTAGGGTTCGGGTTAATTAGAGTTAGGCTCGGGATCGGAAGGTCGGCCCTAATCGCACCAAGCATAAACCTCCGTACACCATTCTCGACATCAAGGGGTGACCGTGCCTAGCTGTATACACGCCACCCACCCCAACGGCGCACAGCACACCAGTTGCGCAGCACCGCCTGTTGCTGGCGATTCGTTTCTAAAAGTCAGTTTTCGGCTACCCCCAGAGTAGTATGTTGATGTACGTACTATGCTACAGCAGCAGTAACCAGTGCCCTACTGCGTCGCTGATCGGGAACAATGTCGTATCATAGTAGCATAGGTGTATGTACCAGCTTGTTCATCTAACTCAGTAGCATGGAGTGCTGTCGGAGTAAGGGTGTACTCAGTCATGTACGTACAAAAGTACTTGAAATCAGTACAACAATGGATATGAGACGAAATGCAAATATGAACAATCTAAGAAAATACGCGGAGCATCTAGAACCTGTTCGACGCTGAACGTTTGGAAGCGTAGCGTTCTTGAGAACAGCACGTAGTGCGTGGAACGGTCACGAGCAAGCATCCAAAGAACGTTGATGTGGGTCGGTCAGTACAACCACCCGATCGAGTACATCTAGCCGTAGAGCCGAGCGTGTCGAGGCTGGTTGCGCCCACCAAGCTCACATCCAACCAACCAACCTTCTCAGCTCTCTAATATTTCTGTCTTCTTCACCTTGGCCCAGAGAGAGCCTTTCTTTGTAACATCATACGTTTCTTCTGAGAGAAGCGAACGAGCGTGCCTAACGGCGGCTCGCACCGAGCCTCGGAACTAGCACCTCCACCACAATGCCACAAGCGGATACCGCCACCCAAAATGGCAGTCCTTGCATTTCCACTTACACTACTGTACTACTGTGTTGTTGCTGCTGCTGCTCCTGATATATTAGGGTTAGGCTTACCAGGCAGAGCATCCAAGCATTGCTCAATCGCGTAGGGTTCGGGTTAGGGTTGCGGTCGGAGGGTCGGCTTCAGGCACCGAGCACAGAACGTCCGTAACTATTCACTATGAAGGGGTGGCCACGTGGTTACCCCTTCCTGTATGAGATTATCTACGCCATAATTAACCACAACAGCGCCCCAACACCACTTACAGTAGTTAGTTGAACAGCAGCACTGCCTGCAGCAGCTGCTCATGTGTTGGCTGGAGGTCGGCATTGAGACAGCATAACCGGTACTTCGACTGCCCCGCACCAGAGTAGTAGGCCTTACAATTCTTCTACAGTATTATAGTGCTGCTGTGCTACTGCTGCTGCCGTGTGTCATGTGTGGTGTACGGGTGCCTTGTAGATCCCGCTTGGGGTGGGTTTGCCTACTGTAGTGCCGTTATATACGAGGAGACGGTTCCAGTGTGTACGCGGCCGGAAAGACCCTCAATACTTCCACCCTTCTAGGAACTGGTGAATTCCTGGCAATTATTGCCGTGTATTCCGTACGCCGTGTGCCCCGTACGCCGTGTGTCCAGTGCGTCCTGCATTATCGACGGCGTGGTTGTATCTGTGGCTCTTGTGCGTTATTTTTCACTACGCCGAATGACTCAAGAGGGCATATGTAATTAATAGCAGTAGAGCTACGAGGGCTCCTCCTCTATATCCGCCTCCCGTACTGGTGTTGCAAACATATTTAATACCAGGAAATATATACCTTACCTGGGGTGTGATCACGAATTTCGTACCTATAAGTATACTACGAGTATTGTACATATGAGATTACCTGCTATGTATACATATCATACGCGTATATGCGTGATATACTTGAAACCAAAAAAAAAGTGGATTATAATATTATAATGGGCATCTCAGTGCATTACATACATGTTATGTACAATAAGTATGGTATAATGTGAATACCAGCTGCCAGGTGATGATGCGCACCGACAAATCAAACCAAAACTAAATCGTGCATACATATGTACGTATGCATCATCGTGACAGCTTACCGGCCATTCTGGGCTGTACCCTATTATGTATTAAATAATATACCAGTATACCAGTACACATGAAGCCCGCCCCAGGTCTGGCCCTCTTCTATTCAGGACAGGTATACCCCAAACGTTGTGGCACTGCTGCTGCTGCTGCCGACGCGCACGCCAGAATCTCGAGCTTGTACTACGCATGCCGTGTGCTGTATATGTGCAACATCCTTCTCGTGCCTTTGCGCATGGCGTGGCTTCAATGCTTCCGAAGCTGGTCGCCTATACGTACGCGTGCTGCCCATGTTCAAGCTGCAACCCGGAGTACAGAACGAATCGACCCCCCGAAGAGAGATAATATTAATATTTCGAGTATCATATTTATAGGTAATCAGCGTTGAAGCTCACGCTCTGCAGATCGCGTTGTGGCGAATGCACGCACGCATGATTGCGTGGTATATACCAGCATACTTTCAAGCAAAACATTATGTATCGGCTTATTAATACGGGGGACCATAGTAAATAGAAACACATTTTGTTAGTATAAACAAGTATCATACGTGTACCCCCTTATACCAGGATGTACACCCTACATGAGGACATATAACATCCGTAAGTAGTACGCGCGATGGAAGTATTACACTCAGCTAGCAAAGATGACGAAATCCTCGAGCTCACAGCTGTTTTTTTTTAATATATAGGTTTTTGTGTGCACCGTACGTCCTATTTACTACGTATGTATGGTCTCCTGTAATAACTTTATCCCAGAATATATATATAATACATATATAATATATGTTGACACCCGCCCCCAAACAGTCCTGGCACACTCCAAATGTGTGTACGTGAACAATTCAACTGTGTAAGTACCGGGGGGGGGGGGGGGGGGGGGGTAATTGATTTTAGCAAGGTATATCAATATCATGTGCCTGCGTCATGGGCCAAGGAAACAAACTGTAAACAACCGTTAAAATGTTGGCAAGGGCGCGCAGAGTAAAGGAAAATTGTAAGCTCTTTACCGGTCATGTTTTGTTTTTTTAAATATCGTGAGTCGGGTCGGGATCGGGTCGTTTCGGGTCGAGCCGGGTCCTGGAGTTTTCCGACTTTCACGGGCGGGCCGCGGTCACACCTATTTACCCCGACCCGATCGATCCGCCCGCGGGTTTGACCCGACCCGGTAACAGGCGAATATGTTCGACTGGCTGCTCACCGATTTCTATAGTCGCTTCAGTCGCTACACGAGGCGTCGCATTCCCACCAACCAAGCAACAACACAAGCGCAGACAACAACGACAACAGAGCAACAACAAGAACAACAACGACAACCAACAGCACAACAACAACAACAATACAACAACAAAACAACAACAACACAACAACAACAACAACAACAACAACAACAACAACAACAACAACAACAACAAAAACAACAACAACAACAACAACAAACAACAACAACAACAACAACAGCAACAACAAACAACAACAGCCGCTCGGTGGCCCGTTTAGCCCGCTCCTGACGTTTTATTCCCTCTGGCCTGTTTGTCCCGCACCTGGCCTTCCATTTGTGTTCGCTGTCGCTAGGAAATTGCGCAGCTGGATGCTTGTAACCAACCGTCGTAATTTTGTAATTTATATGTTTATTAGTGGTGAGGTGCTGATTGCTTACAAAAACCACTCGTCCTCGTTTCTTTAATTTGTGGCTGTGCTCGCGGACTGCGGACAGTCAACTCGAAAAAAGCTCACTACTTGTTTTCAGCGCCGTCAACATATTTGAATGGCGAATTCGCTTGAAAATATGTGGATCATTGGAATGTCGGGACCTCCGAACCCGTGGAAAATTCTCCGATTTAGTGCGTACCGACACATGTATGTGCTGTGACACTATCATGTGCTAGTAGTGCGCTAGCCTACTTTAGATTGACCTCTTCGTCCTGCTGCATGTAGGCGGAGGCGTTCGTGAGTTAAGCACGCTCCAGCAAACATATATTTATATTTACACGTGGACGGGACACTCCCCCGCTTGCAAAAACTTAGGCTTAATATAACCTTCTTCTTGTTGTGGAGACAGCCTGCAATGTTGCACCCCCCCCCCCCCCATGTGTCGCCACCCTCTTGGTTCGGTACGCCTAATAACGGTCTTCCACGGTGTTAATTAAATGTCCCGATAATAACAGCTTTTGTTGGCGACCAAAACATTGCGCACGTGGAGGAGTCCCAGGTACCTGTCTGTGTATCCGTCCTACCCCTGCCTGAGTAGGGTGCATTAAGCGCGACAAAAGGAGCACTCGGGCACGTAGCTTTTTTTGGTCACCGGTAGTGTTGACGTTAATCGTTTTTTTTTGTCACGCATGCCACGGTAGAGGCGTGCACACCATGTTTTTGTTTTTAGGGTGGGTCACTTGAATATAGTATAGGAGCTCTATACAGTACAGGATACCGAATAAGAAACAAGAAATCTGGCCCTCGCTGGTTTTATTTTATCTGAGATAGGGTGCTTTCTACACTAATTTCAAGATAACGACTCCCGAATTTCGTGTTTTCCCCTACCTATCAGCTCGGCCTCCTTATTAGCCTGTTTCTTATTACAGTAGGTGTCCTCTACTGTATACTAATAGTAAGTAAAAAAAATGATTTTTGGAGGGGAATTTGAAGTGCTCCCCAATGAGCAAGCCCACGGTCTGAGCATCGAGGAGTCATCCCACAGTAGGAGCGCAGCAGAATTTCCTGAGCTCCTCACATGAGCTCAATATCTCACCCGGAAAATGACTTCGAAAACATTCGTTCGCACAATCCGACCAAACCTTTCAATGCGGTTCGTAGTCAAAAAACAAATATACCAGTACAACAGTACTCGTAATGGTATCCGGTGGTTACTCGCGTGAGAAGCACAACCGGTCAGAAAATGTTGAACCTGAAAGTGGTACCCCTACCACCGTGGGATTGCTCCGAGTGAAACATATTTTGCGACAGACACCGTAAAAAAAATCCTGATGAATGTAGGGTTAAGGACGTCACTCAGAAAAGTGGAAGCCGAAAAGTGCTATGTCTTTCGTAGCACGCATCCTGTTCTGTACAAATATATATATATATATATATATATATATATATATTGTCGGAGAATCATTTTGTTTTGGGTTAGAATTATTATTATTATTATTATGATGATTATAGAATTCGAATCCGCCGCGGACAGGCACCAACAACGTTTTTGCAGCCACACTCGTACAATACTGTACCGATGTGAATGTGTGTACAGCACTACAATAGCGATCCAGACAACAGGCCTCTCCGTCCAGGCCATACTTTGTGGTATGAGGCAGGTATACGTAGGACCGGCTACTGCTGTAAGACACCTCATGTAACACATGATACCTAGCAGTAAACAAAACTAGTGGGAGATAGCCGAGTACCATCGTGGTGTACTCGGTAGTTTGGACGCGGTGGTATACTATTAATACTATTACTCATATTAATAGTAGACTAGTATGGGCACTGCGTTACTGCCAGATATATTGTAAACAATATTCCCAGTAGGTACTGGTAGAGACCGCAGTACGATGAGGGTATACTATTGCGACTTACGACCTATCTATACATAGCATTGCCATGGAGCGTACCGAAGTCGGCCTACCAGTATCACACGTGAACGTGTATACCCCATTATTTGGTAAAATGTTACCTGGTAGGCCTGACTCAGATGGCACTATTTAATACCGGTACGAGTAGTCATTATAGTGGCCGAGCGGGTAGTAGCCTCTCACCAGCAAGCGACATACACAAGAGAGCACACAGGCAAACAACGAAGAGGGAAGCACAAGAAAGACGGAGTGGCTTCGTCCATCGTGACCGCGAGCTCCTTGGTGGGACTCTAACCTCTCCGCTCTTTTCTCTTATCTCGTGTCTGTCCTATATTGTTCTCCCCCTTTTTTAAGCTGATTTTTTATGTATGTTATCCATTATCCAACACACACAAAGTCTCCACCTTTCGCTAAATAAATGTATATACACATACATAATGGTATCTTACATGTTGGTGACATAAAAACATAATCGTTTCAGTGTTATTAATTTAGCAAAAAAAAGGAGGATACATTGTGTTTGTTGGCATAATGGATAATTAATCAATTTAGTAAAAGGGGGACAACAATATTTTCCTCCCGAAACGCATTCAGTGTGTTTCCGTCCGGCTACAGTCAGTAAAGTAAGGTATACTCGTACTGTTTGCGTGTTTCTTGGACGTACGTAAAACAAAACAACTACTACTGGCGAATATACTGACCGGTTCCATCAGTAAATTACAACTGGCAGTACATGCCGTGCTTATCTATGCCCAACCCTGAAAAAAAATTAACGTAATACGCACAGTAGTTTTATCGAGATTGGAGTCATCCCACGGTAGGGGTACCACCTTTAGGCCCAATATTTTCTCAACCGGTTGTGCTTCTCACGTGAGTAACCACCGTTTACAATAATTATTATTTTTACTGGTATATTTGTTTCTAGACTACCGCATTGGAAGGGTTGGGTCGGATTGCGCGAACGAATGTTTCCGAAGTCATGTTTGGGGTGAGATATTGAGCTCCTCATGTGAGGAGCTCGGGAAAATTCTCCTGCGCCCCTACCGTGGGATGACTCATTGGCTTGTGTTTTTATGCAACCAGAAACCACTCGGTATCAGGGTGAGCATCGAAATTGACTTGATTCTTTCGTGGGTGACCTAAATTGAATTTGTTTTCGGTGTGGGAGAACGAAGTTGACTTGGTTTCAGCGCAGGGGTCATAATTTACTTGGTTTTTGAATGGGGGTCGAAAATGGCTTAGTTTTATTGCCTGTATCGACGTTTACTTGCTTTTGGCGTCGGGGCAGCGAAGATTACTTGATTCTAGAGAGGGAACTTGGTATCAGTGGTGTGTTCGAAATCGACTTGGTTTTATAGTGTGCGGATAGAAGCCGACTTGTGGTGTTTGTGCGGCGGGTCGAAACCCACTTTGTTTTTGTGTGCGAGCTAAAAATCACTTACTTTGAGTGTGGGCATCGAAACTTACTTGGTTTCTGCTTGAGTAGTCGAAATCGACTTGATTTTAGTGCTGGGGGTCGTAACTTGACTTGTCGTAACAGCGTATATCGGAATGTTACTTGATTTTGTGTGTACGGGGTGAAGATACCTTGGTTTTAGAGTCTGGATAGGAATCCACTGCTTTGTTTGTGATGGCCTTCGACCGTAAGTAGGTACGAGAAATGCTATCTTGACAGAGATGTATGTGTTTGTTATATGATACAGCATTATACCTTGTAGAAGAGCCCTCAGTCAGCGCCGCCGAAGTATCTCAGTGGCATATTCTTTGAAAACGAACTAAATGGGTGTCTGCTTCAACCACTGCCAGTCAGTGCTGACGGAGTAGATCAATGCCAAGAGGTCACGGGTTCAACTCCCACACCGAAGTCGTATATCCGTTTTTTCCGTGAAAACGGCTTGACACAGTAGTATCCAAGCCCTACCCCTAACCAATCATATAATCGGTCTGATTCCTACCCATTATAGAATCGGTCTGATTCCTAACTAATCGGCCTGATTCCAAACTGTAATACTGTTTAAGAGTAAGTAGTATGTATGCACTTACTTGGAACTATAAAGTTGGACCCGATTTACCTAATAATTGATAATAATTAATTGCCTTACCGATGAGAACGAAAGTCGATTTTAGTACTTTGTTGTTTTTGAAGGGTTTTGTTGGGTTCCGCTCACAATCAAAATGTAACCTACTAGAATATATGTTTCTATTAATAGATGGAAGGTATCGATCCAAAAAAAAATCGAAATCAACCTTGATAGGCTCGTAAAACAGAGGATATAAGGGAATTGACATTATTTATGGGCGAGGTACCTCGCCCTTAATACGGATTTTCTCGGATCTCCGATATCTTGAGACTGCCGATGCCGATTTCAAATTGTTGTTTTGTCATCGACGCCTGTCACAACTGACAATAGTTTATTTACATTGTAAATTTTGACTGTGAAGGAAGTACATCTCGTCCAACTCAAAACCCACTAGTTTCGATTTTCATCATCGGAAAGGTAATTATCAATTAGAATCATCGGCTGCTACGTATGTATTTGGCGGTGGTGTGAAAGGCTGACCACATTAAGAATGAACCCAACACCACACGTTCAGTGTATTCTGCCTGATATATACTAAGTATACACATGACCGTGTTTTCATACTTCTGGTATTAATACGTGGTGTGGACGAGATGCTTCTAATCTACAACAACAGTAGTATTCATACTATAGGGTCCAGCGGAGCTCACCACAGTTTATGTATATGCACATATTTTTGACTCTCTATGGCTGAAGTACACTGCGTACGAGACTAATACCCAGTGTGATGACTAACCCCATTACATTGCTTGATTTGATTTGGTTGGGTGGTTAGCGTAAGGGTTGGGGATTTGTCTTCTTGGTATCCGCACACAAACAGACACAATGATCCTCAACCATGTGGGGTCGGATAAGTTGACGAACTCCCTCCTATTGCCAGACCACAAATATTGTTCAGGGCGGCATGATTGATGGACCCGACATATATATACCATATATACCTGGTGCGTTTATGTTTTATTTTTATGGTCGCGGAGGGTCGCGTGGTACGATAGTGTATACAACATGCTCTTTAGACGCTATTAATAGTGACTGCTGCTTGCTGTTGTTGAACGTGAACGTTTACAGTAGTAATAGATACATGTACAATAGTATTGTGTGCTGTTGTTGTCATTTTGTATCGCTTTGCTGATGTTCGATGCTGTTGTTGCATATTGCGCTGTTTGTTGTGTGTTGTTGTTGGTAACGGTTGGTGTTTTTTTGTTTGGTTTTCCAGGGTGTACTACTATCCGTGTCGATATAAACCAGGCACACAGCAGTATGCATAGGGGGGGTATTAATAGTTGTTATATTATATCTATAATATGTGTACATCAATATTTTGAAACATAGGGGCGTAAATTGTAGTACCAGGTGTGATGTACATATACTATAATGTTCATATAATAGATACAGCAAACAGAACCAAGCACGTAGGTACGTGCGTACGTACCACATTTATTAAGAGACACTATAAATACACGGCGGTATCCGCGGTTAAATGGCAGGAGTGTCGTCACTTTCCTTTTCAATGTTGGTTGTCGCTGACGAGTATGTATGACAGGCGTTAAACATGGTACACTCTGACATGTAAAATAAGGACCGTTTGTCAACACCTAACTAATCGGAATGTTCCTTATATTTCGGATTTTAATAGAATGTAGTAAGATGTTCACAGGGATAATAACCTTGACGTTTTGCCTCTTTTTCAAATAGAATCTCCCCGATAAAACACAAATCGAGGCGAGTTACTGATTACTGCATCTGTATGCCACTTTTCAAAGAAAACAATAGAGCTATACTGTATACGATATACACATGGAGTACTGCTCGCACACTATTCTATTGTTGCAAAAGTATCAGACGGACGTCCGAAAGTTTTTTTTTCAATACGAGAAATGTCTACGCGTCAGCTCAATCCGTTTGATGGACCACACTCACTTCAATACACCCGTCCAATCCAAGCTCACGATGGCTCGATTCACTCACCATGTCTTGTAACCCGAATCGCCAGTGCATCTTCACGGAGGGGGGGGTGTGGAACAAAATACATAGCTTGCGTCAGAAGGCTTGTCTCTCCCTCGGGCCACGCAATTGTTTTTTTTTGTCATCACAACATAGAATATTTATCTGGTAGGCAACACTTGCATGTATATATGTGTTATGTATTGTATATATACATTTTTTTTTTCTTGTCGGCGTGAAACATGTTGTTTCGTGTCGTTTCAACTTGAATCACGCTTCAAAGATACATATTTTGGTGGAAGTGCTCTTTTTGTTGACGTACGCCGTCCCGCGACCGCCCCCCCCCCCTAGGGTTTTCTCGGGCTGGAACGGAATTCAAGCAGCCTCGGGGGTGCGAGACCCTACCAGTATACGGGAAAGCGTCAATCGATTCCTCCAAAAACACCAACCAGAGTTCAGAGGGGAGGGATACCTCCTTGCATTCGTAGGCGAACTCTTCGTGGGATATGGGAGAATGCCTATATACCCTTTTACTAGCTCGGTTGCTCCCCAGGCGTATAAAAACTCGATATCTTCGCACAAATTAGGCGGATTCTCCTGTACATGTCTGTCAGTGTGTTTCGCTGTTGTTGGTGTCCTTATTATCGTGCTTGGGTTATATAGGGGGGCCGATTATATCTGGAAAATATAAAGCAGACGAGGCAAACCTTGACTGTATGTATGTGGCCTCGCCGAGCGTGACATGCCGAGTGTGGCATCGGCTGGAATATACTTTTTTTAGATATAGCTTGTTGTGGAAGTTGGGCAAAAAGGGCGGGAAAACTTGTCGCTTGAAAAAACGATGCCACAAATGAATAATCACGCAGTGTATACACCCCTGCGCCTCGTGCGCAACTAAATAGGGTTCAGATTATCCATATCGCTACATACATGTAAATGCGTACAGTTTCTTCGTTGTTTATACCCACCCGAGTTCTACCCGAAATTATATCACGTGTGTGTGGTGTTTGCTGGTTTTGGTATAGCGAAAGCGATGGGCAACATCGGAAGCAAAACCACAATTCTCCTACAAATTTTAAATTGATCAAGTCACCACCACAAGTTGTACTCGCTGACACGGCACCCAAAATACCCCATCCACAAGACCCTCCGCCAATCGACCCGCGCAAGTCCGACGAACTACACCGCTGCCCCAACCCCCACCCCCACCCCCCCACCCCACCCCACCCCACCACACAACTTTATTACTCGCTGCTATCCCTCCTATATCGTACGGCGTCAATCAAGCAGCACGTTGGCAGAAATTCGCCATAGTTTCACAGAGAGTGACACAAACAAACCTACAGCAGAAGTAGTAGCAGTAGTAGCAGTAGTGGTAGGTTAGAATCTACCTGGTATGTCAACAATGCTTCGAATCACAGCGGCTGTGAGCCTGCTGGCAGTTAGGCAGGCCGTCGCGGCCAACACGGCCTCGCGGAACAAGGCCATCCCTAAACCCGCGTGCGACCCGACCATCACGGTGTCGATCCGACACTCCTCGGAATCGACAGGGCTGTACCTCGAGTCGGCAGACGGAAGCACTCGAGGTGGCTGCGTCACGCTGCAGGCGATTTGGGAGAAGATGAGCAGCGGCGCGCCGCTCTACCCCGTGGACTCCGCCACCGGCAACGCCAGCACCACGGCGACAGGAACGTGGCTTCTCACGGAGAGCCTGTATGTAGAAGACGGCATCACACTCCAGGTGACGGACACAGGCAGAACTGTGTACTACTTGTTTGTACCTTTACACGGTATGCGTGTTGGTCCGTTCGTGATGCGAGACGGGTGCTGCTGTAGAGGCATGTCAGCTGGTGTGCGTGGGGATCTACTCTATCTACCGCACAGATAATCTGGCCGATCCTTGACGATTGCTGCAGTAGAACGCGTATGCCTGTCTACGTTGATGACCTACAGCAGCAGCAGTGCTTTGAAGAGAGAAACTGTCCGATAAACCCGTGTTGCTGTACAGTATAGCCTGCTGTACCACGACCGAGAAACGCGGGTTTCATGTCAATACGAACACCATCTATCTGGAGTGTCACGAAGTCAAGCACCGCACGGTAGGAGTCGTCAACAAACAAACATTAATTGTATTCCCTGGTGCCAAAAATACCAACACATGGAGGCACACCTCACGCATTACCTCAACAAGATGCACCGCTCGTGTGTACGACTGGGCTTACATGGGTTTCGCTGTAGAGTAAGTAGTAGATGCAGTGCATCGACCTGGTGCTCTATACGAGTACGTCAGTACGTCAATATTATTCGACCTACCAACACATGGATGCACACCCCACGCATTACCTCAACAAGATGCACCGCTCGTGTGTACGACTGGGCTTACATGGGTTTCGCTGTAGAGTAAGTAGTAGATGCAGTGCATCGACCTGTTGCTCTATACGAGTACGTCAGTACGTCAATATTATTCGACCTACCAACACATGGATGCACACCCCACGCATTACCTCAACAAGATGCACCGCTCGTGTGTACGACTGGGCTTACATGGGTTTCGCTGTAGAGTAAGTAGTAGATGCAGTGCATCGACCTGGTGCTCTATACGAGTACGTCAGTACGTCAATATTATTCGACCTACCAACACATGGATGCACACCCCACGCATTACCTCAACAAGATGCACCGCTCGTGTGTACGACTGGGCTTACATGGGTTTCGCTGTAGAGTAAGTAGTAGATGCAGTGCATCGACCTGTTGCTCTATACGAGTACGTCAGTACGTCGATATTCTTCGACCTCAACCATAGACTGTTATTAATAGTGCCCCGTCCACACGTCGATCGGCCCCTCGTCTGTTCTAACCAGGTTCACGGTACTACCGCCGGAGGTGATGCGGACGAGCTACGCCTGCTGAGCACGGGCGATACGTTCATCGCCCTGAGCGCTCACGGAGGCAGCTTGGATTTCTTGGGCACGAAGGTGAGCGCTACTATGCTTTGAGAAAGCTCATTTTCTCAAGCCATGAAGCACGATCTGTCGGGGCGGGTGAGTAACTTTTGTACTGTTTCGAGAAAATAAAAAACTCTTCCGTCGCCACACCACCCATACATTTTTTGTTGTTTTCTGTGTTCTGCAGGGTTTTGTCGAATACATCACAACTCCTGACAGGCCACGATCTACCGGCCGGTATAGGTACGGCAGATCACCTAGACCCTAACCTGCCGTACGAGATGATGCGCAGGATATGTACTGTGCGGTGCACTGTGGTACACAGGTCTATAGCCCAGGAAAAAATGAGCTACTCGTACACGTACGTGGATCACAGGCAGAATACTCGGCTCCCACACCCCCGGCAAGTCGTACCTATCATACTTACAGTACGAGTAGATCTCGAAGATGATCCGGAAGTGATATCGGCCCTGAAGGACCTAGATCGTGAAGTAGGAATCGACGATCTGTCCGAGGCGAGGTTTGGAATGCCAAAAAGGCGGGTGTTCTTTCCTCGAGTGTAGCAGTGTAAAAGCGGTGCAGCCAACCATCGTCTGGCACACTCCCCCCCCCCCCCCGTTTGTAGCTTAGGTAGGCGGATACACCTTCCTGGTATGTATACTATTATTAACATTAATATAATAATATGTATACCGGGTTTCACGTTTACCGCTTTTTTTTGTGTGTTTATGTGTCTTTTCTATGTGCAGGATGTTTGGTCCCTGAGCCATGCTTTCTGAATGCGCGCTGTCTCCTCAACCCACTCAGAACTGAAAACAAAAATCCACACTAATTCCAAGTAGTTTGTCCCCAAATATATGGGACCAGTTCTTAAGGGGTTAAAAAAACAATATTAATACCTGTACGCACACATGCATGCATGGGTGGGAACACGAGAAAAAACGAGAAACGGAGCCACACTCGTCATCATGTCAGAATTGAGAACAAACTACGTACGCAGTGGGTTGTGATTTATGTAAAAAAAATAACACAATTTATTCTAAGCTTCATTTTACTAACCTCGAAAAATAAGTAAATCGGGGTGCCGATTTGTTTTTTTCGTGTACCCTTTTCTTTGATGCCAGTAGTAGCAATTGCCTCGTATTTTGTTATTCGATCCCTATATACATGTTTTACTAGCTATCAGGTGTATTATCCCCCACCCCCCCGCTTCTGTAAAAATAAATACATCAAGGCTACGATCTCAAACAATTGATTCGTGGATTCCATCCATGCCTGCAGTACGTGCCTCCTGCCTCCTTTTACATTGATTGATATCGTGTCCCTCGAACTAATGTCAAACACAAAAACCTGGTAACCTACAATACTACGTGCTGTAGCTCTCACTTATTACACTTATTATTTAATTTTAGCCCACCCCTACCTCTCTGTGTGTATGCATATTACCTTGTATATTATACCAACAGATCACATATTCCTTTTGGCATCTGACAGTTTTGCGGCTCTTATTTGTTCAATCATACCGTTCACATATGCTTATCACTCATGCCTGGAGACGTGACAAACGAATACCAATAATAATATATAGCACGGCTAAGTATGATAATATACAATAATTAAATAAAATTATTATAAATACGTCAGCTGTAATTGTATTATGATAATATGTGGTATACGAAGTAGGTTGCTCGTGGTATGGGGGGGGTACAATTAATTAATTTAGCGAAAGAGGGAGAAGAATATTGTGCAAGAAGAATGAGAGACTCAAGCCTTTTAGGCTACAATCGGCGGGTGGACGAAAGTAAGTCGAGATTTTGTCTTGTATCTGACACTAGGGGACCCGAGTTTCTGGGTCTCGTCAGGCCTCTTCTGGCCTCATTATACCATAATCTCGTAAAACATGCCAGGTATCAACCAAGTACATTATTTACGCAGGTTAAAGTCACTAGAGTGTTGGTGATAACGCACTTTTTTTTCTTCCCTGCCCGAAAATAAACGCTGAAGGTACATACAGAGGAGTTGAGGTATTTTATGTCGATATTTGATTTTGTCAATTTCATCCACCCCATCATGATTAGATACTTGTTGTGTGTTTTCTTCACATTAAACTGTTGTTTCTACTCAGATTATTGCACGATACGATACTGTATACAAGATGTTTTTTCTCTCCGTCTATATACGCCAGACCCCTGGTTTATCGTCTCATAAAAATAAAAATGCATCCACACTAGCTGGGTTAGGGTTAGTAGTCATAACTAGGTTATTTTCACCCACGCTTGATTTATCACACAATCCTGAATATGGTACAATACTTACTCTACTCTATATGTAAATAATCCTGATATTTACTCGCATACGGGTAAATATATACATGTCGCTGTCAGGTACGGTAATACAAGCGCGGGTGCTCGCGTAAGAGCTTGCAGAATATAATACCCGTATAATATACTACTGCTGTACCAGGTATCGGTAACCCTCCTGCACAAACATGAACTATTTCATGAATTACTCCCCTTGCTGCATATGGTAACCATGCGAACTTTCCCAGATACCGCACACTCTCAGCTGTATCGCTAAAACTTTTCACCGCATTCACCTCCCCCACCGCCGCAACACATACCTAAGGTGTTCGCCTGGGACACCTCCAAGAACGCCCCAGACACGAATGAAGATGACGGCCGCTCGTACATCAGCGCCGTCTCCCAGATCATCACGGACAGCAGCCTGACTTGCGACGGCAGGGCCAGGACCGAGATGGGAGAAGCGCGGATGGACATCGAGGACAGCGAAATGGCCTACCTAGGGTTCCACGACGGCGAGAGCTACGGCCTCACATGGAAGGTGATGAGTGGGGGGGGGGTACTCATTGTGATGCATGCCACCCTAAGACATTCTAGCGGGTTTCCTACTGATATTGTAGGCATGCGTGAGGCATGGGTACCTGCTGGGACACGAACATATTTATCTATATATATACCACTCTCTGTGTTTTTCTACTTGTGTGTGCTTCTGCGAGTCCTCCTATCTAGCCGGGTGTGCAGCGATGCTGGCCCCTGGCTACTGCTGAGTTCAGGGGTATAGGTGTGGAGGTATAGGTGTCCGTTTATTTTGCGTGTCTCATATATATGTGCCTCATATATATGTATGAGCAAGAATTCCTCCCACGCATGCACTCCAAAAATTGATCCTGAGCAAAACTCGAAACCGTGCACCTTCATATCGATGCCAGGTAAGAGGGTTCTGCAAGGACACGAGTAACCCGGAAGTGTTCGACGATGTCAATGTCTACGGGAATATCTACAACTCCGACATCCACCACAACCATTTCGGGGTCTACACGTACGGCCACCAACAGGGAGACTGGAGGAACAACGAGATGCACGACAACACGGCGTACGGCTTCGACCCCCACGACGACAGCGACTTCTTGACCATCCACGACAACAAGGTCTACAATAACGGGAACCACGGCATCATCGCCTCCAAGCGCTGCAACGGGGTGTCCATTCAGGTATGCGCGAAATCAAACGAAACCACTCCTTCACTTCAGAGATCCAGTTGTGAATTTGTACTGTAGCGTGTTATGTTGTCGGCAGCGCCACACCATTTCTGTTTTTATTTCAGGTTTACAAGATACGCAGTCTCTAAGCCACCTACCGCAACAACAGCACACGCTTCTCGATTCCACTTTACCTGTCGGCGCGGTGGTTGGCCCGAGGCACATAGCTTAACGCCCAACCTACTGATGTATAGCGGTATAGTACACCCTCGATTTGTTTTGTTTCTTTGAACTGTTTGGTACGTGCCCCCCCCAACGTATCCTCGCCTATAGAACCATCCCATGCACGGCTAACGTATCCCTCGCTTTGTGCCGGTGCTCAGGGAAACGAGGTCTACGGCGGGGGTGATAAATCGGTCGGCATATTCTTGCACAGAAGCAGCGACAACGCCATCGTCAAAGGTGAGAGGCTGGCTTGAGAGTTGGATGCGGCGCACCCTGCCCGCTCCTGCATGTACTCTCCCGTCCTACAATAGGCTTGCCACCTGTTGTTTACAAGGCGTCTCATCAGAAGCGCTTCATAAAATAACAATGAACCCCTAACCTAATTGTTGGCACACCTACGGTGGCAAGAAACAACTATCTAACGCGCCCTGCGGTCTTACCGTTGTGCTTGGCGCTCATTAAAAGGAAACTACGTCCACGGCAACGGCGACGCTGGGATGGCGCTCATGGAGAGCTTCAACGCCGACGTAACCGATAACGTATTCGAGGATAACAAGTACGGCATCAGGCTGTCCGTGGGGTGCGCCGACAACGTTTTCTCTAAGAACGACATCACCGGTTCTTCCAAGTAAGCGAAACAATGCCCATGTCCCTGCTGGAAAACGTGGCAGCGCTCTCCACCCCCACCCTCGACAACCAATCAGTGCGTCAATATATCATTGTGGCGACATTGAACATTGTAGCGCACGGCATTGGGCGTCCCGAACGTAGAGATGGTCGGCACCTTGCGGGGTATGCGACGTTGTTGAATGTCTCCACGAGGAATTTAAATACACCCACATTGTGCAGGGTGGGGAGAGGTGGTGTACTCGATATTCGTGCATGGCCGTAGTTGTATGGGCATAGACCATCGCATCTCCCCAAAATGCGGGGACGGAGCATGTCGGGTTTCCCCTGGCCCACGTTTTGGTGTTCTTCTCCCGTGGCCATATTTGTCATGCTATCTTGTATTTCGGCCGGGTGGAGCGGGGAATACAGCTGAGCGTGTCCCCTATTAGCCAGTTTTGATTGGCGCGCGTTGGTAACTTGTCCCAGAAACACCTGACACAATGTGGAAGGCCCCCCGCAGAAACTGAACCCTAAACCTTACCGGCATCACTGCGCCGTCACCAAACGACGATGGATTTGTTTCTCTCCATCTCGCAGGTACAACGTTTACACGTACGATGGGACGGATTTGCCGTGGGTGGTGGACTCCGGGCGGCCTCAGAACAACGTCTTCTCGGACAACACCATTATCGGAGGCGACCAAAGCATCACGCTCAGGGTGGCAGACGGCACGGAGTTCATCGACAACACCTTCGAGGGCGTTACGACGCTCCGCTTCGATGACAGCAAGGGAACTGTCATGTCAGGCAACACCGGCGTCAACAATGTGGAGCTTAGAATCTCCAACGGTGCCTGTTTCGGCAAGATATCGGACGCTGGTTTTACCCCTGTTTGTTAACGTACGGTGGTTTACAATATGTGGAACAGGGGGAGGTATTCTATCTCGAGACCCTTCGACTGTCTCGGCTACTACTACTGCTACTACTACGACTACTACCACTATGACTGCTACTAGTACGACTACTACGACTACTATTTCGACTACGACCATGACTACAACTACGACTGCAACTACAACAACGACTACGACAACGACTACGCCAACAACTACTACTAGCAGTAGTACTACTAGTGATACTACTAATAAGGGCGTGTGTGTCGCATGTCCATTTGTGCTTTTCACACGATTGTTGTTGTAATTTGATCTGGCATCATGCCCACTGCAGCCATCCATCTGCGCGTGTGTCATTTCGGAGAGACGTTCTCCCCATGTCGTTCCGACGTTCATAGAGTTCGAAGGAAGTCAACCGCGCCGTCGACCGATTAGGGTTGCGATTAAAAACAGTGTTTTCGGGGCTTGATTCGAGAGGCAGTCTTATATAGTGTGTATGAGGTTCACGGCTTGTTGGCGCAATGCACCGAGCATTGTCATCAACGCTGCTCTATAATTCGCCTCAAGCCGCGTTTGCGGGTCCGCTATTAATAGGTACGAACATTGTGCGAATACTAGTAGGCCTTTTTGGGCGTTGTTAGGGCTGGTTTGCGTCGGAATGTTCTCGATGACCAAAAGGCGTCATGCACGATACAGTGCCGTACGGGGTCTTGCACCGTGTACCACCACAGTCTTACATTGTTTATTGTATGCTGTTTTGTATGTATGCTGTATAGCGGCTTGTAAGTGCTTTTCGAGCCACGCGCGCGAGTTGGCCTGTTCTAAACAGTTGGGTGTACGGGTTAGAAGGGTTTCAGTTAGTTTTGCGACGCGCTCTCAGAAACAGTGGTTTGGACGTTCTTTGTTGGTGTTTGTGCTAAACGCACCACTTTTTTGTGTTAACACCCAGACCACCGGACTTGGTGTGAGCAGCGCGGTGTCATTGACACCTTGGTGGTGAATATTATCTAGTGCATGAGGCGAGAGGATCTACAGATTCGCTCGGGATTCGTGTGCCAGGATACATACACCCTTGGGGCGAAATGCACGTTACCGGAAGTGCGTCCTATCCTGCGCGGGAAAGCACTCTGCGTATTTATCACGCAGAGGAACTATTTGAGCAGAGTATTCTCCCCATGTCCTGCTGCGCTGGCCTCACAGCTTGGAGAGGCCTGATCAGACGGCATCAATCCCGTCTTGATGTTTGAAGCCTGGGCTTCGCGGTGCCGTGTGCGTAATGTAAAATACGCTACACTGGCACGCTAATTCGACAGGGTCGATGCTGATCTATCGCCGGGGTGGACGAATACTTTTGGTTTAGGGGGTATTGGGGATCATGCGCTGGTTGTGATCCAGTTTGTGTATATCGGCGAATGTAGGGTTAGACATATCGTCACGGGTGGTTGAGGTAGGAGGATGTGAGACGGAAGTGTGTGGTGAGTAATTGTGGTGAATTTACGTTCAATGTTAATTGCGCTTGGGAATGCGGGGAGCGGATGGAGGAAGGCTATAGATATTGATACGTACATGAATGTTAGGGAGTGGTTTTGGTGCACCCGAGGTCGAGTTTGTACTCTGCAGTGCACAATAGATAGTGGGCGCCTTGTACATTGTGAATAGCCCGGATTTGTTCTTGGTAGTATGCCGAACGTTAATTCGTATAGAAGGGAGGCCTGAGTGTTCTTCTAGTTTCTGACGCATCGACATTGAGGGGTTGGGTTGTGGTGCCCCAATGGCGATGCAATATACAGTAATGAAAATATTCTGCAAAATTGCTTTTTTTTATAATTTTATGCCATCATAATCAGGATCTAGGCCTTCTCGTGGCACCTCGGCATGCAGATGTCACCACACCTACGGGAAAACCGCAGGTACACAGGGCAAGTGTGTCACTGCAGGGGTGGTCGCGTATTTTCTAAGCTCGTCACACGAAACGCTCCACAAGTTACCCGAAACATGTCCCCGAATACGTTCGTTCGCGCAAACTGAGCAACATTCCAATGGCGCTACTAATAGTCATAAAGCAAATACACGACAGACAGTGGTAAGTAACAGAAGCACTATGATTGTGCACGCAATAACGGCTCCCATCGACAGTTACGGCTTCTGTTTGATGCCTTCTCCGACTCGAGGCTAGATTCCTACTGGAGGGAGCTCGACACACCAGAAACAGTCTGCCCAATAAAAGTAGAGCCTTCCTTGGAATGGGCCACCTGGGTGTATGTTTCAACCATCTTAAAACACACCCTTGCAACGTAGTTAGTTCAAATGGTACTCTTGGTAGCGGTCCAACCCATCAGAACCTGACATGATCATGTCGACCGAAGTGGGTATTTGTTTTTCGCCCGATCGCATTGAGTTGTTTGGCGCGTAAACCTCCGGTCTGCTAGAAGAAAGGCAGAGTAGACAAATGCGCTATCGATTGCGACAAAAGCTTGATGAATCTCGTCGACGAGGCAGTCAGTGTCGCAACGGGCAGATCGCAGGACTCCGCAGCTCCGACAAGCCACCGTACGGTGGGAGTAAACACGCCGTGAACTACCGGTAACGAACTTGTACACACGATTACGGAACGGCAGATATAAATATTATCACCGGCGTCAACATCACCATCTACAGTTTGCGTTCCCAGGCCCGCCTTCGGCACGATACTTCTGTTTTTATGAACGACCCGGGCACGGCAATTCGTACCGTTCCGCAGAACGTTCCGTGCAAGGTTCCACTGCAGCCCGTATCCTTCGGGTTTCCCTTTCATTTCACACTTGCCAAGCAACCCACCGGGGGAACAAAAACGAGTCGCCGATTCACGGGCAGTGGGGAATATCGTAGAAGGTGCGGGCAGTGGAGACGGACACGCCTTCTACGGTAGGGATAGCATTATACGAGTGTGTTACTGACTCATCACACGGTATGAGGTGCACGTATTGGCTCGATAATTTCTGAACAGCTGGGGCTGCTAACATGAGAAACTACCGGTTACATGGTAGGATACTGCTGTGTCTACCAGCATGCTTGTTTATGGATTAACGTGAGGCTGGACAAACAAACCCGCTTTCGAACGTCGTGTGTTTCGTGCGAAATGTTGCGCTACTCAAGTGGGAGGCTCAAGGGACGAGGTACGGTCCCTTGATTTGTGTTTGTGCTCTACGACACGGTGCAGCACTCTCCTCCCAAGTATGATCCTGGTGCGTGCTACGGTGGAAGTGCACCATGCCTTTTTCCGAAGCTTCCCGCTGGAGTCCCTCTAAACTCATTAGTGCAGCATCAGAAAGAGTAACCCGATAACAAATTTTGGGAGGCTGCTGTAAGATCCACTCGGGGCACTATGCCATGACCTACTGTAATACTATACATTAACAAATATTTCAACGCAAGATTGAAATTCCGACGATTTGGGATTAAGGGGCCCCGTCCTTTAGAACGACGTCCAGCCCAAAAAGGCCTACGTCTATCGTAGCACGTGCCTTTTGACTGACGGCGACCTTAAACTGAGGTACTAGCGAATATCGATTATGACAATTCAATCTGTTTTTGTTTATCCTTAGGCCGTGGGAATGCTCATCGGGGTCACCCTTTCATTTTTTCCAAAACTGTCATATTTTCGAGCAAGGTAAAAGACACAGAGATCTCCTCAAAAGTGAGGACCTTGGGGCTAATACTCGTGGACCCCCTTACCAACTAGCAGAGGAATGCCGTGTAAGGATGGTCCCTTATTGTCTGAGTCCCTCAAAAAGTGAGGAAACTCACTCAGTATTGCACCCCGAAATACGAACCTCGGGGTATCGACACGTGCTACGGTAGAGGTATCACGTTCGGGTTGCAACATGCTCGGAATGACGGGGCTGCTTAACCAACTTCACGTCGCCGGATTTGAATTTTTCTTAGGGTTAGTTCTTCCAGTGGCACTTTTACCTTGCTCCAAAATCAGTTGGTGGGTGACCTGCTAACAACATAGAGCTGCTTTAAATGTCAACCGTCGGAACACACATGGTGACACCTCGACGGTAGCATGCGCCTATCCAAGAGGTTCATTTCGCGTGATCCAACCAGCGTTTACATGATCTACTGTGTGGTCCTCAAACCGACACGCCAGTGTGACAGTATCATACAAACCGGTCGTTGCCTCCCTCGAGGATCCCAACTCCTCAGAAACGTGTTGGACCAAAACCGCGCCCGGAAAACCCTGAAGAGGGAATGGGTCAGCATGCGTCCTCGACGAATGACCCCTTGGTGGCCCCGAGAGATGGCGACCAAGCCAGTGGAAGCTTGCTCGTAGCGCGTTATATCCGTCTACGAGCAGCGGTGAGGGCCAAAACGTACGGGTAGTATCGAGATGCGTCTGCGCCGCCGATGTAACTCGGTGACCCAGACCATTGTTGCATCACCGCCCCTCTATCACTGTAGGCGCCACATATGGACGCGCGCTACGAAATAATTAGCATTTTGGTCGAAGCGTGTTCTGAATGACCTATTAAAGGCTCCTTAACCCAAACTCGTTGTGGTGCAAAATTTTCGCAAAAGACTCAGGTCATGGCATGGGTCATCGGGTACATACGGGCACTTAAGTTTTCCTCCAAAACCTTTATTGCGGCGAAGTATGGATCTCCTCCATCGAGTGCTCAGCAAAACAAAACGCATGGTGCACCTGTATCCTAGCAGGCGCCTATGGTCGTCAATTTTCTCGCTAACCAATTGAATTCAAAGCATGCCGTACTACGGGTGACCATTGAAAAATAGGGGACCTACGGTACATACAACGCATTGTATGCTTTGTTTACATATTGACCTATGTTACTAACAATATGTGTTCCTATTTACTGTAGTCCCCCGAAATGGTAAGCGAAGGACGCGTGCTACGATAGAGATAGCACTTTTTGGCTGAAATGATTTCTGAATGATCGAGCTCCTTAGCCCAAACTCGGCGGACTTTGATCATTAATTTGTTGCAATGTTGTTCCTTGTTTGCTTCGACCATGGGGATTTGCAATCGGATAGCGCTTTTACTTTCCTCCCTTAATGATCACTTTGGGGGTGAGGTGTAGAGCTCTTCAAGTAACCACCCTTCCAAGGCCAAAGCATGGTGCACCTCTATCGTAGCATTCGTCGAAGCTCGATACACTATTGCGTGTTTGAGCTATCTATCAAAAGCGATGTACGAACACAGACTTCCCGCGCAAGGGCTACTGGGCAACGGTTTACGTGGGCTCATACCGCTCATCCCCTGGGGTACCACTCGCTCTGGGCTGGGTGGGGCTGGCGTAGCGATACTGCATCTGCCGATGTGGACGGTAAGCAATACGGGTGTGATGTGTCACACAGGTAGAATATACAGTACTTCCAACGTGATAGAAATGCCGTTCTTGTGTTGAAAATATAATTAGAATGGATATATAGTGTCCCCTCTGCATAATGTAGGCGAAACAACAGTCATTGTGGAGACGTCGGACAATCTCTGTAGCAAACCCCACAAGGTGTGGACAACTTCTCGATTGGGTAAGCCTAGTAGTGCACCACATTGTTCAGCGTCCCGGCCACCTGTGCTGTGGAGGGGGGATGTACTCATTAGCCGCATGTCGTCCATGGCTGTAGTTGTATCGCCATAGACCCTCGCACCTATCAAATTTCGGGACGAGGTACGTTGGGTATTCACCGACCAGGAAGACATTGCTTGCACCAAGCACGAAGCGAAACGCGATGTGTTGCGGCGAGTCGCATGAAAGGTGAGATGCATCCTATATACACTCAAAGCCGCTCTGGGGCGGACTTGCGTATAGACGTCAGCTTTTGATTACTTGATTTGGTTTATGGTGTGTTTACTTCAAGTCACAGCAAAATGGGTGCACTCCGCAACTGCCTCACGGATTCCTTCGCATATTCCGGGTACCAGGTAAACACTACGTGATACTATTATCCTTTGTGTGCGGAGTTAGGGTTTTCCACCCCGCGCAAATGATCTAATTCGACCGCCAGCCGTTGTGACCGCCAAACCAAAATGGTGGTGTGTGCGTACTTCCTTCTTTACCGGACATGGTGCCTGCCACCCAGAAGGTGGTATCGTGATACTCTGGGACACCATCCCTGGCTGTTAGCAGAGCTGTGGCCGTGCGGGATGCCTTGGCTGTGCGCTGTGCGTCTGTGCGTGCACTGATGCACTGTGTGACGCGTGACCGCAAACAAAAACACAACAAATAACCCCCTTTCCCCTAAATTTGGGAGTTCCAATATAACGGCGTTTTTTGTTATGCATTTTTTGTCATTTTGACATGCCTGGCCGTGCCTGAGAAAAGATAGGCAAGATAGGCACGAAAATCGCGTTCAGGCACGCTGTTTTCAGAAAAGGTCATTCAGGCATTCTTTCAGGCATGCCTTAAAGGCCTGGGCCTAGCCCTAACACTATACGATAACAAATATTTCAACGGCAAGATTGAAATTCCGACGATTTGGGATTAAGGGGCCCCGTCCGTTTAGAACAAGACGTCCAGCCCAAAAAGGCCTACCGCTATCGTAGCACGTGCCTTTTGACTGACGGCGACCTTAAACTGAGGTACTGAGCGAATATCGATTATGACAATTCAATCTGTTTTTTGTTTATCTTAGGCCGATGGGAATGCTCATCGGGGTCACCCTTCATTTTTTCTCAAAACTGTCACTATTTTCGAGCAAGGTAAAAGAACACAGAGATCTCCTCAAAAGTGAGGAAGACCTTGGGGCTAAATACTCGTGGACCCCGCTTACCAACTAGCAGAGAATGCCGTGTAAGGATGGTCCCTTAATTGTCTGAGTCCCCTCAAAAAGTGAGGAAACTCACTCAGTATTGCACCCCGAAATACTGAACCTCGGGGTATCGACACGTGCTACGGTAGAGGTATCACGTTCGGGTGAAGCATGTCTCTAATGACGGGGCTGCTTAACCAACTTCACGTCGCCGGATTTGAGATTTGTTCTGTAGTGTTGTCATATGGATTCTTCCAGTGGCACTTTACCTTCTCTCTAAAATCAGTGGTGGGTGACCTGCTAATAACATAGAGCTCCTTTAAAGTGTCAACCGTCGGAACACACATGGTGACACCTCGACGCGTAGCATGCGCCTATCCAAGAGGTTCACTTTCGCGTGATCCAACCAGCGTTTACAGTGATCTACTGTGTGGTCCTCAAACCGACACGCCAGGGTGACAGTATCAGTAGAAACCGGTCGTTGCCTCCCTGAGGATGCCAACTCCTCAGAAACGTGTTGGACCAAAACCGCGCCGGAAAACCCTGAAGAGGGAATGGGTCAGCATGCGTCCTCGGCGAATGAACCCCTTGGTGGCCCCGAGAATGGCGACCAAGCCAGTGGAGAGCTTGCTCGTAGCGCGTTATACCGTCTACGAGCGCGCGTGAGGGCCCAACGTATGGGCAGTGTCGAGATGCGTCTGCGCCGCCGATGTAACTCGGTGACCCAGACCATTGTTGCATCACCGCCCCTCTATCATGTAGTCGCCACATATGGGCGCGTGCTACGAAATAAGTAGCATTTTGGTTCATGTGGCCCAGGTGGTGAGGCCGGGTCGTTTCTTTGTTTGGAGGTTGTTGTTGATGGTAGGTCTGAAAGAGAAACAAGATGATGGTGACACGGCATGGTTAGAAGCCCAGGTCCGTTGACGAGAGGGACGCATGCCAGAAGAAAAAAAGGTCCGTATTACAGCTACGATGCGCTGTACTGGCAATTGGCGGCGGTCCCGAAGGGCACGGTTATACTGTTAGGCCAAGAGTTTCATGCGGATTTGGAGTGGTGGAAATGGGCTTTACGATAACCTGGTTTGGTTGATGGTGTTTCTTTATACTCATCTTTCTTCGAACACACGCAATGGGTTCCGGAACGGCATTGGTTGTCGGATGCTACTTTAAGTGCAGTCGGAGGTTACTGCGCCGAAACAGGAATCTGGTGGCGATACGATTTAACTACTGAAGAGAAACGTAGGTAATTGGTGGGTGCAAAATGCAAAGCGCACAATGCAAATTTCTATCAATGTGTTGAAGTTGTTGGCAATGGTAATGACAGCTTATGTGATGGTGGTGCAGAAGTCAGACCGCTCAAATATTGTGGGCGAGCCTGTTGTTATGCTTGGCGACAACGTTTCGGATGTGATGTGGGTCAATAAGTGTGGGGGAACACGGGATCCGAGAGCTTTCTTTTTGGTGCGATATTTTGGGAGAATTGAAATACAGGCTGGTTGGTGTTTTGAAGCTGCGCATATTCCAGGGGTAAAAAATGTTGCGGCCGATGACATTTCGAGGTGGCCTCGGCAAACGATTAATTCGCGTTTGTCTTCTCTTTTCCCGCATGTTGATTGGCAGGAGGCGAGTTTGGGGAAGAGTGGTGGGACGACGTGTTCGGGAGTCTTGCAGACTCTTTGTCGACGGTCTGAGTGGCTCCTTCGACAAATGTCACTTATACAGCTGCCTGGCGTTTGTGGACGCAGTGGCGTTTAGATGCCGTACATAGAAGCGTATAATTGTATGTGCAGTTGGGTGATGAGGCGGTAGCGAGAGAGATTGCGAAGTATATGGCGCATTTGTACTTTTCGCGCGGAAACAAAGCATCGACGGTTGAAGGGAAGTTGGTCGCAGTTCAGCATTTTCATCGTCGTGTCGGGATAGACACAAACACGGTACCCTGGTTGCCTAGTTCAGGCCGTGAGACGCGTGTTTTACAACGGCGTCGCAAACTAACGCCAGACCACCTTACACGAGTCATGGTTAACACGGTTTTCGAGGGTCCGTGAGGGTTCCCAATGGGGGCGCACGGGGCGTAGATCAGATATTGCGTCTCTAACTGGGGTTTGCGCAGGTATTCCATGACAGGTTGGCGGTGTCATGACCGGTCGCAGAAACCTATCGAGAGACACACGTCAAGAATTAATATCCGACGGGGATAGTGGGTGCTATCTCGCACTCCGGAGAGCACCGGGTTCATGGTTTGACTTTTGCAGTGCCGCGAGGGTCGCCGTTGGTGGTGGTGGCGTCCATGCTGTGGGAAAATATATACCCTACACCACCACCCCCTGTACTCAAGTCTCCGAGCGTGTTTGTTTGGATGTGGGGGCGTAATCATTAGGAAATACCGTACCTGCGCAGTTCCGTGTTTCCCAAGACGGAATCGAGTGACGGCGAAGCGCGACCGAGATAATGGTCGAAGGAGGGGAGCCCCAAGCCGTGTGCTCATCGGCAGATATTGAGCGAAGTATGCCTGAGCCATACGTTTGCACTTGCGTGTTTTCTCAAACTACATTTCTGGGCGACGTGTGGAGATGCTCAAGGCAGCAGTTCAGGGGAAAACGTAGGTTAGCTCCTAGTCAGTGGTAGTTGCCACGGTACTACATGTTTGGTGGGAGGTGGCTTTGTTGGTGAGGCGGGTTTACACATCCTCGCAGGGATACCGGGGGCCGTTGCTGGCTGCGGTCGCCGGTCCACGCCCACACGTTTGAAAATGTGCGCAGAGTCACTCGTCGAAAACTAACCACCGTGTGCAAGTGAACCCACGAAGGGGTCTCCGCCCGTTTCCGTATTGGACAAGCAAGCCACATAGGTTGGCACGTTTTAAGGAGAAACTGAAGAAGGTGGGAGTTGCCGATGAAACATTTTATCGTAAAATCGGTGAAGGCAGGCATTGTGAGGGAGAGTGCACTGAAGGGCGAACCGCAACGGATTAGGCGTCCGATATCGTGGGTTATATTGAAACAGGGATTGACAACCGTACCAGAGTGGGGGGAAGGGGGCAAAGTCATGTGGATGATGTTAGCGGTCTCCTATTTGTTTTTGGGCTGTGCGTCTGAGTTGTTTGCGTACAACGACGGAAAAATCCACAAAGATTTTGGGTTGACGAGGGGAGATGTTTCTTTTTTTTTTGTGGATTGACACAGTTATCGACGCCTGAATTGTGGCGTTGCGCTGATCGGGTGGAACTTTTGTTCAGAGGATCAAAAGGAGACCAAATTCTGAATGACCTATTAAAGGCTCCTTAACCCAAACTCGTTGTGGTGCAAAATTTTCGCAAAAGACTCAGGTCATGGCATGGGTCATCGGGTACATACGGGCACTTAAGTTTTCCTCCAAAACCTTTATTGCGGCGAAGTATGGATCTCCTCCATCGAGTGCTCAGCAAAACAAAACGCATGGTGCACCTGTATCATAGCAGGCGCCTATGGTCGTCAATTTTCTCGCTAACCAATTGAATTCAAAGCATGCCGTACTACGGGTGACCATTGAAAAATAGGGGACCTACGGTACATACAACGTATTGTATGCTTTGTTTACATATTGACCTATGTTACTAACAATATGTGTTCCTATTTACTGTAGTCCTCCGAAATGGTAAGCGAAGGACGCGTGCTACGATAGAGATAGCACTTTTTGGCTGAAATGATTTCTGAATGATCGAGCTCCTTAGCCCAAACTCGGCGGACTTTGATCATTAATTTGTTGCAATGTTGTTCCTTGTTTGCTTCGACCATGGGGATTTGCAATCGGATAGCGCTTTTACTTTCCTCCCTTAATGATCACTTTGGGGGTGAGGTGTAGAGCTCTTCAAGTAACCACCCTTCCAAGGCCAAAGCATGGTGCACCTCTATCGTAGCATTCGTCGAAGCTCGATACACTATTGCGTGTTTGAGCTATCTATCAAAAGCGATGTACGAACACAGACTTCCCGCGCAAGGGCTACTGGGCAACGGTTTACGTGGGCTCATACCGCTCACCCCCTGGGGTACCACTCGCTCTGGGCTGGGTGGGGCTGGCGTAGCGATACTGCATCTGCCGATGAGGACGGTAAGCAATACGGGTGTGATGTGTCACACAGGTAGAATATGCAGTACTTCAAACGTGATAGAAATGCCGTTCTTGTGTTGAAAATATAATTAGAATGGACATTATATAATGTCCCCTCTGCATAATGTAGGCGAAACAACAGTCATTGTGGAGACGTCGGACAATCTCTGTAGCAAACCCCACAAGGTGTGGACAACTTCTCGATTGGGTAAGCCTAGTAGTGCACCACATTGTTCAGCGTCCCGGCCACCTGTGCTGTGGAGGGGGGATGTACTCATTAGCCGCATGTCGTCCATGGCTGTAGTTGTATCGCCATAGACCCTCGCACCTATCAAATTTCGGGACGAGGTACGTTGGGTATTCACCGACCAGGAAGACATTGCTTGCACCAAGCACGAAGCGAAACGCGATGTGTTGCGGCGAGTCGCATGAAAGGTGAGATGCATCCTATATACACTCAAAGCCGCATCTGGGGCGGACTTGCGTATAGACGTCAGCTTTTGATTACTTGATTTGGTTTATGGTGTGTTTACTTCAAGTCACAGCAAAATGGGTGCACTCCGCAACTGCCTCACGGATTCCTTCGCATATTCCGGGTACCAGGTAAACACTACGTGATACTATTATCCTTTGTGTGCGGAGTTAGGGTTTTCCACCCCGCGCAAATGATCTAATTCGACCGCCAGCCGTTGTGACCGCCAAACCAAAACACAAACACGGTACCCTGGTTGCCTAGTTCAGGCCTTGAGACGCGTGTTTTACAACGGCGTCGCAAACTAACGCCAGACCACCTTACACGAGTCATGGTTAACACGGTTTTCGAGGGTCCGTGAGGGTTCCCAATGGGGGCGCACGGGGCGTAGATCAGATATTGCGTCTCTAACTGGGGTTTGCGCAGGTATTCCATGACAGGTTGGCGGTGTCATGACCGGTCGCAGAAACCTATCGAGAGACACACGTCAAGAATTAATATCCGACGGAGATAGTGGGTGCTATCTCGCACTCCGGAGAGCACCGGGTTCATGGTTTGACTTTTGCAGTGCCGCGAGGGTCGCCGTTGGTGGTGGTGGCGTCAATGCTGTGGGAAAATATATACCCTACACCACCACCCCCTGTACTCAAGTCTCCGAGCGTGTTTGTTTGGATGTGGGGGCGTAATCATTAGGAAATACCGTACCTGCGCAGTTCCGTGTTTCCCAAGACGGAATCGAGTGACGGCGAAGCGCGACCGAGATAATGGTCGAAGGAGGGGAGCCCCAAGCCGTGTGCTCATCGGCAGATATTGAGCGAAGTATGCCTGAGCCATACGTTTGCACTTGCGTGTTTTCTCAAACTACATTTCTGGGCGACGTGTGGAGATGCTCAAGGCAGCAGTTCAGGGGAAAACGTAGGTTAGCTCCTAGTCAGTGGTAATTGCCACGGTACTACATGTTTGGTGGGAGGTGGCTTTGTTGGTGAGGCGGGTTTACACATCCTCGCAGGGATACCGGGGGCCGTTGCTGGCTGCGGTCGCCGGTCCACGCCCACACGTTTGAAAATGTGCGCAGAGTCACTCGTCGAAAACTAACCACCGTGTGCAAGTGAACCCACGAAGGGGTCTCCGCCCGTTTCCGTATTGGACAAGCAAGCCACATAGGTTGGCACGTTTTAAGGAGAAACTGAAGAAGGTGGGTGAGGGAGTGGGGGGTGGGGAGGATTGATCGGACGGTGGACGGTTAAGTTCAGGCTTCCTCGAGAGCCATGCCAGCTTGGTACGGGTGTACTCATGCCATGCTTGGTCGTAGCCGTAAGACCAACGACAAGCGTATCGGAAGGGTGACGTTGAATACCCTGAGGACAGTCTCACTGACGGAAGGTATTTCGTCCGTTCCAAGAACTATCCTATGCAAGCCCAAGAGTGTTTCTTGTATGTGCCGCCGGGGGGACCGCTGGTGGTCTTATCAAGCGCAATGTTCATCAAAAGCACGCTCTGGGATGAGATATAGGTCACCTCAGCTCGTGTTGTTTGTTTTGTTGGCCTGATAAAAGTTTGGTACCGCGTCTAGCGACTAGCATATCGTATCAAACACTCCCCGATGACATCGAACACACGAACCGACATTCGCTCACTTGATGCGCTCGACCGGCCATACAAGTTTGGGAGCTTTGAAAAACAGTGCGAGTTCTGCCCTTGGGGGGTGCCGGTATATAGAGCACCACAAGTGAGAGTAGGTTCTTCACGTTCGTAGCACGTGTCAGCACGTGCTTTGTTCGTGCACTTCGTTTGTTCACCGGTGCAAGGAATCAAACACGTTTCTATCAAGCGTGGCGCCGTAGATAGCCGACGCTGTTCTTGACATTGGCCAAATCCTCCGACGGCACACAAAGGCCAAGCCCGATCGCTGGACAATGAACATGCCCACGTGTGCAGGTCGTTGTGCGTTTTTCTCCGGTCCTAGATGGAACCTGGTGGCACATGCTGAGTCAGGTGAATTCGACATCCATGGCGATGTTATTTGGTACAGGTTCGAACACGGGTTATCCCCAACCTTGGCGAGGGACCAATACCACATATATAGGGGTAGTGTCTCATCTTTGTCAGGCTCCTCACACAGGTCGAGGGACGCGTGACAAGAAAGGGTTAGCACTTTTTATGCCTTCGAAGGAAACATGTCTGGCGGATGGGGCTTATTAACGGAGGAACCGCAGTACCCCACACCGTTTGTGTTCGGGAAACGTTCGCTGGTAGGCATACCGTATAACATGCAAGAAAGCACGCCCTATCTGACGTTTCCAATCCTATTTTCTCGACAACCGGAGGGGGGGGGTGCAAACACCGGGCGACGCCTTTGTGGAGCGATTTGAATGAGACCCGTGTGCCCCCCTCCCACGTTTTGCCGGGGGTTTCTCATCGTGTCAAGCGTATATACATTATATTTCCAAGCAGCGTTTGGGTGAGATGTAGAGCTTCAATTTCTTAGCGGGGGGAAGCCTCAAACAAATTGTAGGCGCGACCCTAAGGTAACATGAGTTAAGCCCGAGGCACGTTTCTTGCAATTGTCGAAGGTATGCGGGACGTGTCACGCCGGATGACACACGTAGTGCATTAAGTCGACCGATAGCTCGTTTTTGGTGTTGATCTACACGCCCGGATGAGTTTGGAAAATGTTCAGTGTTTGTGCAGACGGCCTGCGGTGGGCATCGGAGCTGATGTGCAGGTACCCTTGTGCGAAGACGACAGCGACTAAACTAAGTGGTTGTTGGTTTACCAAAACTATATTTAGCATCAAAGCGTTCCCATTGCACTCTACCACAAAAGCAGATGCTGAAGTAAAAGTGTTGGGCTCGTCTCAAAACGCTTGAATGAATGTCTTGTCATGATTTCCGAGGTTCACCCATTGTAATGAGTGGTTTGACTCCGCCTTGGTAATATCCGAACCTGCCGCGAACACGATCCCCGTGAGTGGTTGAAATGTTGCGCACACCCGTAAACTAAAGTATTGCGTACTTTTTCACATAGACCCGTGCTGCTAATGTTTAATGCCAAAGAAACGACGACCGCTGCTGAATGCGTCGTTGAGTCCTCGGAAGGTTTGGGGAAAGAGCGTTCGACGCGGGTTCGACACGGGCGACACATTCCATGGGAGATGGCGACCGTCGGAGATCGCCCCACCTCGGCAACAAATGAGTCTGCGTGGCTGGGCTATTTACCCCATCGCCGTCGCTGTCGCCGCTGGTACCCTTGCTCTGGTCGATATATTCCACTCGTGGGCAGATCCTTGGCGGTAGGTGATGTTGCAGGTAAAGCCTGCCGCGGTCGCGTGGACGCGTGCCACGATAGGAACATGGGTCTCTGAATAGTTGTGGGGCTCTTCTCGTGGGGTGTTGACCCGTACTACTACGATACGGGTAGCGCTGTTTGGTCAAATTAGGTTCGGATTGACGGGGGCACCTTAACCCAATATCATCGTCGAAATGTCATTCTTGTTTGGCAATATTATCTGTTGCATACACATACATCGTCGGAATGTCATCGTTGCTTGGCAATATTATCCGTTGTATACCAAGCTATACCAAGCCCAGGACGGTTCGTCCAATTGCACTGTTCCATATTGCGCAAACGGTCAGTTTCTGGATGAGCATCCTCAAGTTAGGTGCTCCAGAGAAACAGTGAGGTGCTCCTGTACCACAGCATACCTCCGGTGTCTACCTCACCTAAACATATCAGCAAAACAATTAAAACCAAGGTGAACACTTGCCGCACGGCATGATTGGCCTTTTGTCGGTAAGGCATTCCTCCCCATTGGATAGTTCCTCGCCGCCCTTAGGGACTCCCGTCAAGCAGAAGCATGTTGCACCAAAACATGCTATTCGGGAGACTATATATAGTAAATAGGACCTACCGTACGCGCCCAAACGTAGATATTTCACTGTTTTTTACGAACAACATTTGGTTCTGTTTACTACGGCCTCCCGTAGTAGATTCTAATATCGCCGTATGGGTGCGTGACCAGTAGCAGTGCGTGATGACGCATGCTACGATAGAGGTGCACACCATGTTTTTGCCTTCTAAGGGTGGTTACTTGAAGAGTTCTATACCTCACTCCAAACTGATTTTGAAGGAGAGTAAAAGTGCTACCCGAATAAGGGCCCGTATTAACGAAGACAGCAAAAATTCAATTTGGAAAATAAAATCCTATTTGAATGTGATTTCGCAAAAAAAAAGTGGTTTGCGTCCTATGGGGAATAGTGAATTGCTCGTTCAAATATTTATGAAATCGAAAAAACGCAGCATGCGTCACAGCGCCCAGGTGAAAAAAATCGACGAGAGGAGACGAGAGGGAAAGCATGCGTCGACGCGTGCGCGCCGCCGCCAGCATACTTTTGCTTTTGACCGCCCAGGCTAGGAAGCTATCGCTCTCAGGGTCTCCTGGGTGGGCGTAGGGATCCCTGGAATGCCACGGGCGAGACAGGGGCGGCGAATAAGTTATCGAAGTATTGAGCGTATCATGCTGTTTTTGGGTCGATCGCTCGGTTTATGATCGGGTTGGAGCATCGAGCTGGTTGAAAAGTTGGGATTGCGACCGCCATGATTGGTTTTGAGGCGCCACCGCCGGGGTAGGCTGTGCTATTGTCTATAGGCGTGGGCGCGGCCGTTGTCCCGGTGGCCTCGGGTTGTGGTTCACGTGTTGTCGCCTCGGTCGTGGTCATCGATGCGACCAAGAAATTACCAGATTGTACCGGGGGCGTTTGCCCACCGTGGACATGCCGGTCCAAGTCGGGCCAACTCCTCAATTTGATTTGAATTCTTTGGAAAAGAAGGTCCTGGGACCTTCTTGTTTTTTTCGTCCAATTCAAATTGATTAGACCCCAAGATCCTAATCTTTGATGCTGGTGCGTGTGTTGACCAATGAAAAGCGTATTTGATTTTTTTTTTTTTCTAAATTGAATTTATTTCATACTCGTTTTAAACGGGCCCTAATATAACAATACCATGGCCGAAGCATACAAAGAACTAAGATTGCAAAAAGACAGCGACAGTCCCCCAATTGCGGGTTAAGGAGCTCGATCACTTCAAAAATCATTTCAGCCAAAAGGTGCTATCTTTATCGTAGCACGCATCTGATAGCAGGGTACTACTGTACCGTTCCACTACCACGTGCTGGCATGACAGCGTGCATACAAAGAAATAACAGTAGACACTCTAGGTGTAGGGTATCCAGCATTTACTGTGCGTAGTGCAAACGCATCCCTGCAAGCGGTGTGTGGTGATCCTTATAACGAGTTTGTCGACGACGTCTGCTGATTTGGACTCCCCATCGAAGGGGGATGTTAGAATGTACGATAGAAGAACTATCTATTGGTCTGATCTTGACAGATCTACGATAATATGAGACAGGGTTATCAATCGGGGAAACAATAAGAGTACTCGCAGTATATCGTATCATAGGGTACTGGTACATGGAATATTGAGGGCACTGATACATGATCAGATCATGACGGTCATGTAGACATGTAGGACATGTAGAGTAAGTTGTAACCAACTTGCTGGGTTGATCGCACCAGGCGATCACACAAGTGTTGTGAGCCCCACCGAGCTCACTCTCCCAACACACCACCGCTCTCTAGAGCACGGCCACATAAGCACCACCTTTCAAACCATCTCTTTCCTTTCTGTTCTATTGAACAACAGTGAACCTCACGGTCACTAAGTGCCACCAAGCCACCTGCGTGTTTCTCCAATAGAGATCCACACGTGTTTCTCCGCGAGAGATTCACATCATTATTATTATATCAACGGGTTATGTATGGCCTCGTCAAAGATATAGGCCGGTGCCACCTCTGTGCCATAGTGCCAGGTAGAGTCAACAAGACGGTTGGACAAAGACGGCCGGCCTAGAATCAATACGTGCACGAAGACTTTAGCCCTCATCAAGGGGTGTGACAGCCATGGTAGTATAAATACTGGTCTGAGTGAAACATAGGCCTCAAGAATCTAATAGGGTACACGTATACGACGTACCAGGCACCGTGGTGTATATTATTATGCTGTGATTATCTCACAATGGTGAGACATCGTACGTATCACCCGCTGTACTGCTGTAAAAAGCGAGCGCGACGGAGCAAACCCGGACACACGCACTTGTTGCGCACTTCTTGTTGAAGTACTCCAGCTATATATCCATCATTGGCTTAGCGTATTTTCGAAAACATGTCACGGTGAAGTTTCGAAACTAACTTTGGAGTTTCGAAAGTCATACAGACATCGAACGTCGGGTGGCGGTTTGCCCATACGACAGACGCGTTCGTTCACCACTGCCTGCCTGCCTGCCTGCCTGCCTGCCTGCCTGCCTGCCTGCCTGCCTGCCGCGGGACGTTTCTTCACGCTATCTCCCCTTCTTCATGCCTATATCGCAAACTGAATGCAAGCCGCCACTTTCGTTGCCAGCTACTCTACAAGTGTTGCGACTATTACGACCACTGGTCCTACAGTACAGGGCACCTAATAAGAAACAGGAAATATGGTCCAGGCTGGATTTCTTATTTGAGAGTGGGTGCTTTCTACCCTAATTCTACATAATGACTCCCGAATTTCTTATTTTACTCCAAATCTTAGCCTGGCTTTCTTTTTAGCCTGTTTCTAATTAGGTTTCCTATACTGTACTACTACTACTACTACCCCTACTTGCTGTGCTACCACTACTACTACTACTACAGTAGTACTAACTACTACTACTACTACTACTACTACTACTACTACTACTACTACTACTACTACTACTACTACTACTACTACAACTACTACTGCTACTACTAGTACTACTACTGCCACTACTACTACTCCTACTACTACTACTACTACTACTACTACTACTACTACTACTACTACTACTACTACTACTACTACTACAACTACTACTGCTACTACTAGTACTACTACTGCCACTACTACTACTCCTACTACTGCTGCTGCTACTACTACTACTATTACTACTACTACTACTACTAGTACTACTACTACTACTACTTACTGCTACTAGACGCTTGCCACGATAGGAGTAGCATCCTTTTAACCAAACATTTTTATGACCACCTAAGCGGTTTAACCGAGGAACTATCCGACAACGGCGAAACACCCTAACACATACTAACAGAATGAGCAATTTGCATGTTCGTTGGTTGTTTGTCTACGTAGGCCATCGCGTTGTACTTTCTTGCTTCTCCAAGTCGGTTTCTGGGTGAAGCATACAGTTCCTATACTCTGCTACGTATACATTTAAAGTGAAAACCACAACCCCATAACAATGTAGGGGCGCTGCCATCGTAGCATGTGTCACTACTACTACTACTACTATTACTACTACTACCACTACTACTACTAGTACTAACTACTACTACTACTACTCCTACAACTACTACTACTACTACTACTACTACTACTACTACTACTACTACGTACTGCTACTAGACGCTTGCCACGATAGGAGTAGCATCATTTTAACCAAACATTTTTATGACCACCTAAGCGGTTTAACCGAGGAACTATCCGACAACGGCGAAACACCCTAACACATACCAACAAAATGAGTAATTTGCATGTTCGTTGGTTGTTTGTCTACGTAGGCCATCGCGTTGTACTTTCTTGTTTCTCCAAGTCGGTTTCTGGGTGAAGCATACAGTTCCTATACTATACTATACATTTGAAGTGAAAACCACAACCCCATATCAATGTAGGGGCGCTGCCATCGTAGCATGTGTCACTACTACTACTACTACTATTACTACTACTACCACTACTACTACTATTACTACTACTACCACTACTACTACTACTACTACTACTACTACTATAACTACTACTACCACTACTACTGCTGCCACTACTACTACTACTACTCTCTGTATGCAACACGCAGAGTGATGAACGAAAGGCAGTGTCTGCACATGATGGATTCAAAAATCGGACAGACACTCGATCCCCGCTTAATGATCTAAACCGTCTAGGGCATCTATGCTCCAGATATGTATGATCAATTGTGTTATACCTTCTAATGTTGAAGGGTGAAAGCAGGATAATCTCGACTATCTACGTAAGCACACGTTTCTTGTGCCGCATATAGATCCCGCACACCATTTCCCTACGGCAGGGGGAGGTTTCGATTTATACAGGCTCAAAGTCTTCAACGTTTCCCCCAAGTACCGAATATTACCGAACACACATGACGCCAAACCACCACAGACTGGCGTGTCGATAGTATATAGCCGCGGATTTCGCATCACCGCGATCCCTAGATAAACCATTTGCTTATTGTGCATCGGTGTATCACATTGCGCTACTACTCCTGGCACCCCGAGCCCAACTCTCGATCTGTCTCACCCCAACGCGGGGCGATGGGTTGCGGGCCGAACCCCCGTCTGTAGTGCAAAGTGACTGTAGCAGGTGTAGCAGGTGTAGCAGCCTACGTGCGCTACGATAGGGGTAGCACGTTTTGCCTGAAATTTTGTTTGTTTTTGCGTGAATACGGGGCTCCTTAGGGCCCGTTTTAACGAAGAAGAAAAAAACAATTTGGAAAAATATATTTTCAAGTTCGCTTTTCATTGGTCAACACACGCACCAGCACCAAAGAGTAGGATCTTGGGGCATCATATTTGGTGCTGGTGCGTGTGTTGACCAATGGAAAGCGAATAATCTTTGGTGCTGGTGCGTGTGTTGACCAATGAAGAGCGAATTTGAATATTTTTTTTCCAAATTGAATTTATTTTATCCTCGTTAATTCGGGCCCTGAACCCAACATCGTCGGAATTCCATTTTTTGTGTCGCAAAATTTGTATTTCGATTATTTCGTCGTACCGTTAGTTAGTTAGGCTATGGGATTGGTCATCGGGTAGCTAATCTGATTTCGATTGGGTGGGGTATAGAGAGCTTCTCAAGTGATAAGTGACCACCCTTATGAGGCAAAATACATGGTGCAACTCTGTCGTAGCAGGCGTCAGCCCACGCAGTACCATATTTATTTTTATGGTGGACATTTGCTGTCTCCTACCACAACCGAATGTGCATGCTTGTATCTGGTAAGAGTCATAGAGAAAGCACAATTCCGTTCTGTCCCGAAATGTCCGAACAGTTCGGATAAAACACTAAAAATACAGTTTGTTTCTTGTATTAAGGGACAGAGTGTTGTATGATCTTATTAAAACGCCACTATTCCCATGCATTCATAATGCTTTCCTATGTGAATCATACAGTAGTACAGAGAGGGATGTTTGCGTCGCAAGTAGTTCGGGAAAAAGTTGTGGGCAGGGCGGGGGTGCAAGGCTGGAGTTGTTATTGGGGCGAGCCTTCTGGGACATGGCCGGAGCCGGTGTTTTCGTAGAGTACGGGTATTTTGGGATTTTGCTGGTAACGTATACTGGGCAACTCCTAGACCCCCATTTCGCCTTCACCGAACCCCATCCAATAAGTGCCGATTTTCCAACTGTAAGTGAGATTTGCCTTTTCGATGAGAATGATAATCGGAAATATTGGGTTTTGTATTGTGAGGGTGTTCTTCCATCACAAGAAACATTTATACCGTAAACTATGATTGTAATTTGTGACAGCCACCCGATGACACAAAAAAAAAAAAAACTGCGTCGGCAGTCTCGAGATATCGACGATCCAACAAAACCACCATTCAAGGGCGAGGCCCTTTGCCGCTACTGCCAGTTTCCATATGTCCTCTGTTTTACGAGACAGTTAAGGATGATTTCGTTTTGTTTTTGTATCGATGGAACCCTATCACAATTGAACGCATATTCCAGGTTCATTTTCAACTGTGAGGGAAACAGAACTTTAAAAAACCAAAGCAGTTTCTTCAGTCGATTTACCGATCATATCGGAAAATCAATCCGCAAATAAAATAAACGGCTGGCCGTACAAAATACATGAAACAAATACCCAACTAAAATGTTGGCCAAAGATGCTGCAGTACCCAGGTTCTCGGGACGTCATATGCACGACAAGGACGCATGGTACGGTAGCCTGCATGCAGGTGCAACACCATGGTTTTTTCGAGGGTGGTCACTTGAGGAGCTCTATACCTGCAGTAGCCTGCACACTGATTTTGGACGGTAAATGAGAATGCTATCCGATGAACAAAACGATAGGCCTAAGCACACAATACACAACATTACAGCATAAAAATGAACGTCTCGCGATTTTGAGTTGAGGAGCCCGATCATGCAAAAAACAAACATTTCAGCCAGAAAATGCCACCTCTGTCGTAGCAGGCGTCCAAGGCGTTTTGCTTCGTCTCGCCATCGATCGCCCCCGTGACCGCGCCTCTCGCCTTGCCCTTGGAGAACGTCGTTCGTCCATTCGCCTGCGTAGGTAGACCCGCCATCCCCGTAGTAAGCGAAGATCCCCTACAAGGCAAGACCAGCAGGTTAGGGGACCCATGGAGCGGAATATCACCAGTGTCAAGATGCACAAGAATTAGGTATGTCCGGAGAACGAGGAGGATGTATCCGCATCTCTCTGGGAAAGTAACCTATTATAGTTAGTCCCTCCTGCCTCAAACTTAATTATTCCACGCTCTGTAGCTCGAACCATTGAGCGCCAGATACTATATATAGTGTGTCCTTTTTCAAACCCTCGTCTGCACAACTCCGTGGTAGTAGTAGTAGTCGATGGACGCTTCATCAACCTGCAACAGAATAGTGGTGTATGGCCGTATGGGGGTAGTAGGACTAGATGGCATTAGCTCAATAAATACTTGGCCTGGTGTGGATACAATAATTTTGATAGGAGGCGAACACGATATAGCGGTGGGGAGAAGGAGATTCCAGAAACTCTTTTTCTAACTCTACCTTGAGCTCCGAGATTTTTTCTTCCGTCTCTTATCGAACGTAGTGGGCGGTAGCGTGCATTTACGAAGTTCTTAGAATGGTCAAAGCTAGGTGCACACAGACCACGCACTTGGGGTATGCAAGGTCGTAGAATCAACCGCACTTCCAACTGGCAGCCTGACACTGCTACGTGTCGTAGTATTCTGCTCCTTGGCTTATCACATATAAATATGCACCATAATCGCCGGCCTGACTGCAGGTGTGCCTGCTTGGGCCCCTCCCTGTCCGCAGGCCGAGCCGTTCGGGTCGACGTCGGCGCATCTTGTATGTTCCATTCTCAGCATTGCCTACTGTACCGCCACCTCTGGTTTTGTCGCTTTTGGTTCGTTGAAGAAACCAATGAAAAGGGTGGGCAGAACGTTTTTCTGTACTTTTTCATGGCGCGCGGCTGACGTTCCATGTCACTTCATGAGGTCCCACGATCAGTCATGGAGTGTTTCATTGCGAAGCCATGGGGGCGTCATGGCCTTGGCATGGCGTTC
This sequence comes from Saccharina japonica, assembly GCA_008828725.1. Taxonomy (NCBI): domain Eukaryota; class Phaeophyceae; order Laminariales; family Laminariaceae; genus Saccharina; species Saccharina japonica. The sequence goes on from MEHQ01000807.1 coordinate 367,430, forward strand.
CATGGTGTTTCACGGCACGTTGTTTTAGTGGAATACCATGAAATTCATCATGCCATTTCACATATGTTTCTGCCCCATGGTATTGCCACGGAACAGACACATGGCAATTGGTGTGTGCCACGGAACGGTTCATGGTGATGACATGGCACTGGCAACCGCTACCATGGAATTACCATGGCGTATGTATGGTGTTACCCGGGTTACCATGGCACTGTTATGACAGCCCATCCAAGACATTGTCAAGGCTGGCCACGGAATTGCCATGACCGTCCGACCGTCCATGGGCATGGCCATGGTAAGCCACAACAATGAGATGGCATGCGTATGGGGTTGCCACGACAGTCCATGGTATGGCCGTGGGTTGCCATGGAATTTCCATGACACACCATGGCCATGCCAGGATGGCCGATGATAATGCCATGGCAACCCATGGAGGTTCATGGCATTGCCCTGATGTCCCATGAAGGTTCGTAGCAATGACGTGGCGTTCCATGTAAAGTCATAACAATGCAATGGCCTGCCGTGAAAGGTCATGGAGATGCCATTACGTGCCATATGGGTTCATGGCAATTCCATAAAGTGCCATGAAGGGTCATGAAAATCCTATGACATGCCATGACATGTAATAGCGACCCCATGGGGATCCTAGTCAATGCCATTGTGGCTCATGGCAATGCCATGACAATGCCATGACAATACCATGACAATGCCATGGCAATACCTAGAAAAAGAAAAATAATGCAGATCGTGGAGTGTGGCTTGCTCTCGGTGTTTACTAAGCTAGCTACTATTTGTACCAGTACTGCAGTATATAGCAACGTGGCCCGGCAAACATGCACCTTTAGAGAATCTCGTGGACGCCGTGTGTCTGTTTCTCGTTTTGTTCAGATTGTTCCCAAACTTCGCTTGAACCTGAAAGCAACACTTTCTAAAAACCGACGTCTTTCGATAGGGGGTACAGCAGACCCTAAGCACCACGGGATGCCACTGAGTCATCGAGTGGACCCCCTGGCTGTTGCATGCTGTATTATCCTGTATATTACCTTCAACTCCATGGACGTTACATACTGTTGTACCACAGAAGAAAAAGTGTTGCGCATTAGACACTGAATGACCTGCAAAACACGTATGCGATAGGTACCAAAACACGTATGCGATAGGTACCAACTACCAGGTTATGAATGCATATACCCGGGTATCTACACGCATACATACATGGTCCCTGGCATTGGTGATATTGCTCAACACTCTGGGCACGAATACAATGAATATGTTTGGCATGAACGTCAAGAACCAAGCGGTCATAAAACAATTATCGGGAGTAGTGGTGGTGTATACACCGCCGTACGTTCCGTTTCGGCAACGATTAACCCCTTAAGAACTGCCCCCCCGTTTTGGGGGACAAACTACTTGGAATTTGTGTGGGATAAATGTTTCAGTTCTGAATGGGTTAAGGAGCTCTTCATAGTATAGCTAGCTATTAATAGTCGTGCCTTCATTTAGGGCATGCTACAGTACGTACACGAAGGCCGCAATGTCTCTGCATGCGCGTACGCCAGAGGAAGCTCGGGGGACGTGTGCTATATACGTTTCCTAGTTCCACCCCTCTTATTTCCTTCTGGTCGTGCGTATGACGTTTCTTCAAGGACCTTATAGAGCGGGCTTCCTGTTCGTACGTTACTATTGTCACGTCCGTATAACGATGTATGCGTACCTGGGTGGGGGGATACGTACACATATATGCATAGCACAATATGTATTACGATGCCGCGGGAGATATCGTTCTTGAAGGGGAGGAAATAAAGGTTGACGATATATATGTACAGGGGCAATACAAAATATATGGCACCTGGTAACGACAGTGACCCACCACCAAAATGACCCCAGCGTCAACACGGACTGCACCCTGACTCATGTGTCCATTCTTTGTCCGCGAAAGCGCCTACGAGAACTCGAGTAATATTGCGGGGCACCATTGTAAATAGGACCAAATATTGTTAGTGAAAATAGAGAAATATATGGGTTTTTGTTTGTACCGTAGGTCCTATTTACTATGGTCTCCTGTAATAATAGGTAGACGCAAACCGCTGCGCCTAGACCGAGCTGGGAGTGTGTCAAGGCCGGACGTCAGCCCAACATTCTGATTGAAAGGCACAAGTACATGTCACCCTTTCAGATTCGATCGGTCTAACGTCGGCCAGGAGTCGGCAAAGGTATTCAGAATGGGGACGTCATTGTTGGTTTAAGTTTGTCAAGTATCCTGGAATGACTGCTAGGTACATGTGATGGTAGGGTTGAAATAAGAGCTGCACATCATTAAATAGTGCCAGACGGCAAATGGAATATACAAATATAATATACAGTTGTATATACATGAAATTATAAAGTAAATGTTGTATACGAAGTATACGCAGTATGGTCTGTACGAGATATGTATTATCTTAAAATAAATGGTTGTCCAAGGTCTCTCAAGAAACTCGTGTGACGTTTCAATGGACGTTGAAGCTCACCATCGTGCTGCACATTGTCAGAAGGCAACCACTTGTATAAATAGCAATCCCCGTATAATAATATAATTACAATGCCCATCCTTTTGCTTCCGTGGTTTTCTTACATCGGAGTGAGCTTATACGTGATCAACGGTGTTAGTCATGCTACACGGCACGATTAAGTGTAATACTTCGTACTAACATAATGTGTCAAGTATTCAGGTATGATGTGGTTGATAGAGCCTTCAATGTTTTAGAGACACCGGATTATATAGATGCTATTTACTGTAAGTCCATGTATGGATGGTATGCCCGGAATATGCGCTTCAGATTTGTCAGATGACACACAGAATACGAATGATAATATATAGCAATAGTCATTACGAGTATTGTTACGGGGGACCATATCGTATTATAGTAAATACGACCGAATATTGACAGTAAACAAAGGTACTTTTATAGATATTTGGGTTTGCCGCGGGTCCTATTTACTATGTCCCCGGTAATTGTGAAGACTACGTAGCGAATAGAGTAAACAGATCTGCGGGAAGCAGGTAGGTACAGAAGAGGGAGTAGATTCTGTGCGCGAGGGCTAATATTCGTGTCTCATAAATATTTCTTCCTTCGGAGTGCTTCTGAGTGATCAACGTTGAAGCTAACTCATCATGCTACAGTAGTACGTACACACACATTGTCGGATGGCACATATATTAACAACCAAGTGGTTTTCTGCTTTCGGGAATGTTATGAGTGACCAATGTTGAAGCCCATTCTGCACATTGTCGGATGGCACATATAATAATAACAATATTAATAATAATACGCACAAGCTTTGAAGTTTTAACTGACTTTGTTTTCGAATGGCAAACGCAAGAATATATTATATTGGTATCCCATTTGCCATCTGACAATGTGGCAGCTCCTGTGCGATACGGGAATGCTGCGCAGGGTCGGATAGCACACACAGGCACAGGACGCAGCGTAACACAACTTCCACACCTCCGGTGGATAATCTATTCTGACTGCGTCATTATCAAGATCGTTTAGGCAGAGCAAACACGTTCATTCCTGATCGGCATGGTTTAGCTTACATGTTGCCGGATAGGAGACGCAGAACCTGCATGATCTAGAACATGTTTCTGGTTATATCTGTACTAAACAGATCTTGCGCAACATATCATAACGGTAATGATCTACTGTAGATCATATTTTTTATCTATCTGTAGATCGGGATCTGTCCAACATGTATGTCTTTAACAATACACGGGCATCAGTAATTGCCACACACAGGCGAAACACTACTACTCGTACTACGACTATAATACTGCTGCTACTACTACTACTACTAATACTACTACGACTGCTACTACTATTACTGCTACGGCTACTACTACTACTACTGCTACTACTACTACTATTACTGCTACTACTGCTACTACTACTACTACTACTACTGCTGCTACTACTACTACTGCTACTACTACTACTACTACTAATACGATTACAGGAGGTATATTATTGTTTTGTGAGCGCTTTACCTCAGTATTGAGTTCATGCCATTGCAAGGCATACCGTATTTTTGATACAAGAGGGCACACGATATATGTAGGAGTAGTTGTGTCATTGCCGCCGTTCTCCTCGTCCGCACGGACGGCTCGGACCGGTAGCGACCCTTTCAGACTTGATTAGTGAAACCTCGGTTAGGAGTCGGTACAACTAATTAATGTAACGGCATTCACAAGGGGCACTCCATTATTATTGGTGTAAGTTTGTCAAGTTTTCAGGCGTGATTGATATAGGTATGAACCTCATGGTGTTAATGGCATGCTTGAAATATGAGCTGCACATTCCCAGATGGCCAAACGGAATAAGAACGATCTACTATTAATGGTAGGTAATTTACTGCCTGACCTCTGCCATTGGTTGTTGGAGGTTCTGCGACGACAAAGAGAGATGCACCATGTTTTTTCGTGTGTACCGTATAATACAGTAGTAGTGTAGTAGTAGCTCGTATTTACTATAAGTCCCCCATACTACTCTAGCTACAACGAAAAACATCTAAAACACAAAGTACTCTACATTCCAACGATAAGGCCATGCCGTAGAAGGAATATGGCTTATTGGGTGGAAGCCCCGGCAGTCAGGCATGTTTTGGCAAAGCAAATGTCATAACGCAGGCCCTATTATAGCACGCGTCTGTGCTGTGTACGTGAAGTACACACCCCTGCAAAAGGCCACAAAATCTACCAAAACAGCAGAGCAGCAACAACAGTACGCATAAGTTTCAGGGTTTTCTGCTTTTTTTGGGAATTTTATGAGTGATCAACGCTGAAGATCACGCTGCACATTGTCGGATGGCAAAGATAATAATAACAACAACAACAACATTAACGCCATCAACAGCAAAGACAGACAGCCACCCTTCGCTCGCTTGACCCACACCTAGCTGTTATTAACAGGTTTGTTTGTAGCTCTTGCTCTTGCACAGCGGTAGTCCCCACCCTTTTCTCGGGATCGCGGTAGAGCGCCTTGGTCGCACCACTTGTAACATTATTATTATTATTATTGTTGTTGGGCTGAAAACAGGAAGTAGTGGTCGGGTTCTACTATCCCTCGCAACCATCCGTGAAAGCAGGTGTTTCGCCGGTGAGTGGCTATATATTATACTCCCCGCACACCAGAGGTACCACAAGTTTGCATTTGTTATGTATACCAGGCACCAGGTACTCTATGTACCGGGTACCAGGTACCTTATTATGTACATATATGATACCGTACGCCGTACTTGATGAGTAAATCGCGAGGAATACATACTTTTACTTTCTGCTGTGTGTGTATGTTTTGGAGTGTGCGTGCATCGAGCTCTGGATTCTGCGATAATCGGTATATTCAATATATATATATATACCAATCTGAGTGGAACTGTACGTAGCATCGGGGTATACATAAAAAGACCTTTGCCGTTTCTTATAATTCCGCCCAGATTGGTTCCACAGTAGTATATAAGGTGTACCAGGTACGGTGTAACACGAGGTACCATATATATATGTATACAAAAAAAGCAAAAAAAATCCAGTTATGGTATATAATATACATTTACTGTAGTAGAAAGGAAACAGTTACATATTCCGTATCATATCGTCTCGGGGTGATCATCGTAGTGCAAATAAGAAGCGTGCGTGTGCTGAATCGCCCAGCAAGCATGCATACCGTACTGACTGGACCACTAACACCTGTTCAGTACTATTATATACTTACTGCTGTACACATACACATAGTAATACATACATACATGGTATGTCGCCAAAGCAGGCTTCCATCGGACAAAAAGGGCTGGAGGAAAACCCTATTCTGTCCGCGCTGACTATGACATTTCTTCACCCCCAACACACATACGAAGTATACATGTGTGTACATGCATATAACTAGCCGTGTATTGTCACAGTGTTCATAGTTTTCAATTCCAGCACGTACGTGCCGTAAACCAATCCGGGCGTGGCAGCGCCTACCTACTGGCACGCGGGCTCGAGACCACGGAAAAAATCCAGATATGTTATGTAGGGCTAAAAAACGCCCCAAACCAGCCAGACCGCCCACCGCACTACAATATCGCGGCACCACGGCTGTATCATACCGATACCACAGCAAAGAAAAAACAATTATAACGGGTCGCCCGCGAGCTGCTACTTGGCGGCGGGTGTGGTATGAGATGGCATATCCTAACTATTGATAAGCGTTTCGCGCAGAGGCCGTCTTGAGTAGGTACTGGAAAAAGGATACCACCGGAACTGATTTGTTTGCTGAGTGTTGGTGCTGTTTTCCAGAGTGATAAACTGCTATCATAGTTAGTAGTGTTAGTACTGGTAACACAGCTGAGAGCGCCTATGTAGCGTATGGGTTGGCGCAATTCGACGAAATTAGTAGTCGACGAGGGAGAGGATAGGGTTGAAATCATCTCACCACGGAACAGCCGATTTTCCTAATTGAGAATTGCCTTTCCGATGAGAATGAAAATCGATTTTAGTACTTTGCTATTGTTTAAGAGTTGTATTTCGCTCCCGATCAAAATGTGACATAGAAAATTGTGTTCCTCGATGGTAGGTATCGATCCACGAAAAAAACAATGATATCAACCTTGACTCGCTCGAAAAATCAAGGTTTTAAGGGAATTTGCATTTATGAGCGAGGTACCTCGCCCATAAATCCAGATTTTCTCGGATCTTCAATATCTTGAGACTGCCTATGCCGATTTCGTTGTTTTGTTTTTGCCATCGACGGGTGTCACAACTGACAAAAGTTTGTAGTGAAAAAATGACTGTGAGGGACGCACATCTCTTACAATTAAAAAAACAAAAATATATTTTCATTCTCATCGGAAAGACAATTCTCAATTAGGAAAATCGGCTGTTACGGTACGAAACAAGGCACGGCGGTAAAACGTAGGGTAGGAGTCGGTAAAGGCGTTCACGGGGGGGAGTGCATTATTGGTATATTATTGTCGAGTATCCAGGTAAGATTGGCATAGTCACAAGTGAACGGTATGCTTGAAATAAGAGCTATGAATAGCTGCACATTGTCAGATGGGGAATGGAATAATAACAATCAAGGCACGAACAATACAATAGTCGAGAGGGGGCACAGGAGTGTATCTTATGTGACCTCGGATCTGAGCTACGACTACGACTACGAATCACTGTAGAGGGAGAAAAGAAAGGCGAAGACAGTAATCCATGGGATGAACCAAACCCGCAACAAGCAAACAAAGAAAGGTCGAATATATTTATGGTGTACCATGGTGTACCAGGTATTAGATCACGTGTCACATTGTGCCACATATCCTACGAGTACTCTCCTTGGGTGTGTGATGGCAAGGCTGAACTTAAGAGTCCCACGTGTAACGCATAATGATCTCCTTATCTGGTTGATGTTTGATGGCAGGACTATCGGGTCCTCCGTCTTCGCGCCATTTCTTGTTTTGTCACTGGCGTCGATGGATGGCCGTACAACAACGAACCAGCACAGCCCACATTTTTTGCAGGTAACCACCCTGGACGGAAATATAAGGACCGATCAAAGATTAATATTCTCACAAAACGTTCCTTATAATTCAGCCCAGATGGGAAGAATTGTTACACGTTCTGGTGAAAAGGTTGAAGTAAACATTCCGACCGTCGCGAAGACATACTCGTACCTTCTATACACCCCTTGTTCAAATGGCCGTAGCGCTACTACCTGAAGAGAGGGCCTATTTGTTCCAGCGTTTCCGAGATACCAAGTTGTGTACTACCTGTAGATAGGGGCTCTTAGTTGCAGCGTTACCGAGATACCAGGTTCTCAAGTAGACAACCATACCAGTCACCTTATATTTAGAACCACACGTTGCTGACGTGCATATCATTCAAACTGCAACATCGCTGCGGCATCAACAACATGGTAGACACCACTCAGAACGTGAATGGTATTTACAGTTTACCGACATCATCAACTATACCTAAATAGCGTACAATAATACACCGACAACGAACGAACGCGTTGCCATCGATCATGCAATACACCGACATCGAACGAACGCGGTGCCATCAAAAGCTGACAACCACAGCAACAATATTTGCAGAGAGTGCCTCTTCAACAATCGTTTACAACGTGTACCGGTAAGGCTGGTGGTACAGCAACGAGTCTTCAACTTATGCACACTTCTACCGTCGTGTTTGGGGTCAGATCATCTCCATGCGTGTGGGGGTGAGTTGAGCTTGACACACGATACACACCCATACAGGGAATAAAATTGTTCTATTACATAGACGCCGGGCTGTGCACCGCGCGGGGGAGGGTCTGCGTATACACACACGCACCGGTCAGTCGGTGTGGCTGCACACGGTCGGTGAGAATGCACCGAACCGTTTATTTGTCGAATATACCCCCTCCTCCCGCCGCCGCCCGCGGTGAAATCAATCGTGCTGGCTTGCGATTGTACGCCATGTGTCACAGCAAGCAGCCAGCAAAGGACGGAACTTATATAAAAAAAAACTCTCTTAGGAGACCTCGGCTCTACCTACAGTATATCGTTTATATTGTATACGCGAATTAATGGTTTACCTTTAAAAGGATTACTACACTCGAAATACATTTTAAATAGTATTAATGGTGTAGGACGCGCGCCGTTGTCTCACATAAGAATAAGAACTTGAGCCTTGACCAAACGATATGAGTTCGTATATATACGGTAACCGTTCGCTACTTTCAATACGTATCCCACACTGAATCCAAGAGTAATGTCTCCCAACAAAAAACGGTTGCAGTTTTGAAGTGCGGCGCACTATTTATACTACTACTGTATTGTTGCATGCAGCAGACAGAGACCGGCGCTCGAAAATAATGATAGTCTGCTTATCGGTGCATCGTGTGTCCCCCAGACGTCTTAGAACCCCACTTCTCCGCCATGGTCTGTATGATACTTTATTTTTGCGGGTGCTCTAATTGCATTGGCCAACTCTCCGAGAAAGTGTTGTTCTACCCATACTAGGTCACGATAATACGGACACATGTGAACGTCATACAACATAGTAAGCTCTCCGGTGTAACCTTGTGCCCTTCGCAGTTAACCCATTGTACAGTAGTACCGGGTATGGATGTGCTTGGCAAAACGTTTATCATCGTGTGTACACCGCAAACCTCGAGTCAAGTTCTACTGTACTAGTATTCCCTAGCAACGTGTTTCCCAAAATATCGTTGGTGCAGTTACAAAGGGTGTACAAAATTTGCTACGTACTATTCGTACACAGGACCACAATACTAAGGAATGTACATGTAATAGCCAGAACTTGCCTGCAGGTGGCCGATCTCAAACGACATCAACTTGCACCAGGAAGGAGGGTGGGCCTGGAGTTTGGGGGGCGGGGGGCTTAAGAAATCGGCTATATATACCAGGTACACAGGCAGACAAAAGTGACATTTAATTGAAGCAAGATATGTTCAAAGTCAGAACGTAGAACTTGCCAGTATAGGTGGACAATCTCGACCGACATTAGCGGGACAGAGGGGAAATGATCTGCGCTCAAATTTGGCCGAGATGTATCAGATCGAGAGAAAGCGTCACTAACTTATGAAGAAGCGTACTGGTACGTTTCATCCGCGGGTAGTAAAAGTCGAAAGTTCATACGTAGTTCACGCCGATATTCTTTCTGCGCCAAGTGTCTGTCGTCGTATCTTCTGTTTTTATTTCGTGGTTTGGGCGTCATTTTTGGTCGATTTCGCGAAAAGCGCCACACCGGCAGCAAATAAACGCGCTGAAAGTTTTGTTCGAAACTATCAGAACATGGGGGGTATTTTGTTTTTGAAGCTCACTGTATCCACTCACGATCTTCCCTCCGCAAAAACCCAAACAACCTCCGTTTTTCAACTACCCCGCAAGTCCGCCTCGAGGTGGCTGCCGGTGCCCCCCCCCCTCCCCCCCCTCCCCCTAACACAACACACCCCCACCGAGCACACCTCACAGCTCACACACCCCACCGCACAACACACCATCCTGCCGCTATACCTCCCAAACGAAAGCAAGCAAGTGTGCCGCGCCAAACAGGAACATGGCGACAATGCTCCGGACGTTCGCGGTCATGACCCTGCTGGCAGCGAGGGGGGTCGACGCGGCAAACACGTCGTCAAAGAACAAGGCCATCTCGAAACCGTCGTGCAAGTCTAGCACCAAGGTGTCCATCCGGTACTCCAAGACGTCGAAGCGGCTCTACCTGGAGTCGGCTGACGGCAAGACTCGAGGCGGCTGCGTCACGCTCGAGGACATCTGGAAAGACCTGGACGGCAGCGCCCCTCTGTACGCCGTGAAATCAAGCAGCGGCGACGTGAGCAGCTCCGTCACAGGGACGTGGCTGCTCACCGAGAGCTTGTACGTTGAAGACGGTATCACTCTACAGGTGAAACTGACACGACTGCTATATTACTGTACTGTACTGTACCGGTACAAGTTTCGAAATGTTAGAACTGAGCGCTATGTAAATACGTACCAGGTGCAATAAACGAAAACATCTGCGAGGAACTACAAGCAGATGCGACTTTGTATATACATATTTGAAAGTTTTTTAACAGATAACATCAGCGCTGTGATATCAACAACCGTTTTCTCCGAAATTATTATATGCAGGCCGTGTGTCGTGTGTCCCGTATGTAACATAATATCGCAGCGCTCGTGACCGAAAAATGTAGTCTCCGCTTCATGCACCTACGGTAGAGTAGTAGAACATCGTGCTGCCTGTTCTTGGCGGAAATATCCAAACAAAGCAAACTAACCAAACCTACAGCAATAGTGTGTAATAAATACATTTATTTCTCGGTGTGGACCATGAAGCATATATCGTATGTTTGACTAAACGAGAAGCACGCGAGTAGAGCCATCCTAGTTTTGGCGAACATAGTACTACATCGTGTGCCTCGCAGTCGTGAAAAATATTCCATTCACACTAACTCAAGTCGGTATTTCATTCAGTGGTGTGTCCTACTACTACTGTAACTAAATAAGCAGATAACCAATTCACATCACGGCGTAGTAACTCGCTATTAAAAGTCTAAATAGTTCATTAATCCACACTGCTAAACTGTAAGTAAACGAAGTCAGTATAAGGGGGGCACCAGCGTCTCAGTCGTTTTAAATATTTGAACTATTTAGATTTTATTTTGTTTTGTTTCAAAATTTGTTCGTTTATGAACGAAATTGCCCCAAATGACCCGCTTTTCGATATCGGCCGGCCCTCTGTCTCTGCTTCCCATGAAGGTGCACGGAAAGTCTGCCGGGGGTAAGGCCGACGAACTACGCCTGCTCAGCACCAGCAAAGACTTCATCAACTTGCGTGCCCATGGAGGGAGCCTCGATTTCGTCAGCACAAAGGTACGCACTATTTTTCTTCTTTCTTCGTAAACATCTGCAATCAACTCCGGACCAAAGGCCAGGATATTACTGTTTCCGTAGACTATTAGAGCGCGTTGAAGAAAAACAGTTCTCCCGTTGCCACGTCTTCTTCCTGGAAGAATTGTCCGAAACTCCGCAGGAGAGCGTCGGTACGTGTTGATGCTCTATGCGTATGTATTATTACCGCCGAGTCGGGGGGTAAAATCAACCATCTACCTGGTACCTTTGTTTCATACTTCACACTCACTCCCTCCGATAGCTGAGCTGTGAGCTGAAAATACTGCAGGTTAAAATATACATGTATTTATTGTTTATTTCAACACTATGGATAGTTTGTGTGTCGTTTGTTGGTCCCGGAGACATGTCGTCGCGATCACTATGATGAGTAGACTGCGACCTCTCGTTCCACTTGGCCTCGACGTAGTCGTTGCTTGAACGCCCACAAACTGCCGCTTCTCGCGTGTCCATCGCCTCAGATAATTTCGACGTTTCTCTCATTCTTCAGTTTGAGGCTTGGTTCGGCATGTCGTTGAGTTGACTCAGGAGACACGTCCGTCTCTTAAGTGCCTAACACGAAGTAGATTCCGAGCTCTCGACCCGTCTATTATAACAAAGTTTACTTACCGTGCTCACTCCACCACCCGCTGCGGCCGTCGCCGCTGCTTCGCCTCAGGTGTTCGCCTGGGACACGTCCAAAAACAAAGTCCGCACAGACGATAGCAAAGGCCGGTCGTACATCAGCGCCGTATCGGAGGTGATCACCGACAGCAAGGAGAAATGCGACGGCAAGGCGAAGAACAACATGGGGGAGTCACGGATGGATGTCGAGGACAGCGAGATGGCCTACCTCGGGTACGCCGGATCCGAGAGCTACGGCCTAACGTGGAAGGTGGGACAAATAGCCACATGTATTTATTGTTGTTGTTTTAGGACAGGAGCCGATGTATTGTTTTGACTGCGGCTTATACCTCTTGGGGTTTCGTATGGACAGTGCTAGTGACGGGTAGACGGGGCGTGGGAAAGGAGTATAAGTTTAATTATATCCAAAAGCAGTCCATGTGAATGACCGCCGTTTCGCTGCATATAAAAGCAGTTCAGCAGCACTGATGCCTACACAATGGTTGAAGGAAGGGTGATGGATCAAATCGTGACGTCATCGCAGTCTAGCCGCCGATGCCATTCAAATGTACCCACATGTTGACGCGTAAGCAGCCAGCAGTACTGCGGTATTTATTGCGCTTCCAGGAATCGTCACGAAACGAATCATTATCTCGTTTCTTTGTTTTCCCTCTCCTCTCATCTGCTCACCACACAATGTGCTTCTCGGTTCCAGTTGCAATCGTTCGGTTTGACACATATTCCTCAACAATCCTCAACATATATCACGTTACGACCAGGTTCGAGGGCTCTGCAAGGACCTGAGCAACCTCGAAGTATTCGACAAGGTCAACGTCTACGGCAACATCTACGACTCGGACATCCACCACAACTACTTCGGAGTGTACACCTACGGCCACGAGAAGGGAGACTGGAGAAGGAACAAGATGCACCACAACTCGGAGTACGGCTTCGACCCCCACGACGACAGCGACTTCCTAACCATCCACGACAACGAGGTCTACAACAACGGGAACCACGGCATCATCGCCTCCAAGCGCTGCAACGGAGTGTCCATCCAGGCAAGTTCACACTCGCAGCAACGCCCTTTGTTGTGATGTTGGTAATGCGCGTGACTTGTATACTTTCGATTATGTTAGCATCGTCGTCAGACGGAAGGCCGCTCACCACGACGACAACCAATCATGAAAAGTGTATTCGAACTAATGTTTTCGTCGACGAACTCGGAGTTAGAAACTCAATAGACCTTCGAAAACGCAAACAGGACGCGCGCACGAAGAGGCTGTTGAATGCACGTTACAATCGTATATAAGTAACGGTTTGTAACCAACATCGCCTAACAGTCCTCGTTCCCTTTTTGTTTCTCATGTTTGTGGCGATGTTCAGGGGAACGAGGTGTACGACGGCGGTAGTGGATCAGTCGGCATATTCCTGCACAGAAGCAGCGACGACGCCATTGTCAAAAGTGAGAAACACCGAGTCGACAAATGTCGACATATCATGCGCCGTACCTGTGTGCTACTCGTGTGCACAGACAGTCGGGGTTGGGGTTTGAATCTTGCATCGTGCCTCCGTTCTTGGTGCTGCCGAATAATATGGACCCGACTGGTTCCAATGAACACTTCGCACATTGAAACGTTCTATCAATTGGATGTATCGATGGGTGTATTGAAAAGGTTTCTCCTCGTGGATGCTCTTTCGTATGGGGAAAGCAGCCAACGAGATATCAGCGTAGTACATTGAAAATAAGAACGAGGTCTACCGAGTTTGATGTTGTTCTCCGTGGTCAGGACTAGATCGAAGCCTAACGAACAAGTTACGATTCAGGGGGCGGCCCTGAGTATCCATCGATGTCTATCGATGACGGCCCATAGTCAGAGACCGCTCGTGTGCTTTGAAGAACGGGTCATGCCCAGACGTTATATATGTAGGTCATGAGTTTGCACATTCGGTCGCGTATATAAGCATTCCCAGAGTTGGTTCCCGCATTGTGGTTCCTGCTAAACGCTTGCCGTACCCCTACAGCACCGCAGCATATAGCACATGAATACCAGGTAAGAGTATTCACAGATACTTATGATTATGATTCAGAGACCCTCATACGTTCCCGTCGAATGCACCGTGCTTCACCTGCCGTTGCTTGGCCACCATATACTACCGCAGACAACTACGTCCACGACAACGGCGACGCTGGGATGGCGCTGATGGAGACCTTCAACGCCGACGTGTCCAACAACAAGTTCGAGGACAACAAGTACGGCGTCAGACTGTCCGTGGGGTGCGCTGACAACGTATTTTCTAAGAACGACATCACCGGCTCTTCCAAGTGAGTAATGGTGTGCAGGTCCTCGTATGCAAAGGGGGCCGGGTACACGGCCGTGACACCCCGCCCCTCTATTCTGCTGGGCCTGTTCTCTTGATGCCGCGGGTTCTCGACCACTAGTATATATACGGTGACAACACATCCACTTGGCTGTATTCCTCGCGCACATCGTGTCTAAACGTCAAACACTGATCACACATTTCGCCCATACTATAATGCACAACAAGTCACTGTGAAAAACACTTACGAGTACTCCGAACATTGGATAATGGACGTTTGGTTGGCCTGCCTTGCGGACGTTTGTTTGGCGCGAGAGTATATACGCGCGGTCTGCATCACCTGTAGTACCACCCGACTCTGCCGAACGCTACGTACGTAGCTGAGCCTTGTGACACCCAATTCGAAGTGTGACCATGGGTTTTGGTCTCGAATCGCGATTGTGTTCCCCGTCTCCTCAGGTACAACGTTTACACGTACGAGGGGTCTGATGACCCGTGGGTGGCGGATTCCGGGAGGTCGCAGGACAACGTCTTCTCGGACAACAAGATCAGCGGCGGCGAGGAGGCTATCAAGCTCACCATGGCGGACGGTACCGAGTTCATCGACAACACCTTCAAGAGCGCGAAGACGATACGCTTCGAAGACTGCGAGGGAACCCTCATGTCCGGCAACAGTGGTCTCGGCAGTGCGTCGCTGAAAGTCACCAAAGGGTCTTGTTTCGACAAGAAGTCGGACAGTGACTACAAGCCTGTTTGTTGAACAAACTGCAGGAATGTCTAGAGGGCATTAGGCATGCATCGCCCCTCTTGCTCTGCCTTTCTCGGCTACCAATGCCGATTGGTACGTTTTTGTGTGCCTCACACATGGCTCTGCTGCAGCAACAGCGGCAGTCTGGTTACATTGACGGGAAAATGGTTTCCACGTGTCCGTGTGCTTCTGTGCATTTGAGATATGTTGTACAGGTTCCTTTGTATTAACACGGCCCTCTTGTCCATGCGGTAGACCGGTGGTCAGATGTAGCTAATTCTGATTGAAGACTCGAGCTGTACTTGTGGTACTGAGGAGTGAGAGTGTATGCGTGTATGAGCCCCGTGCTTTGGAGTTGAAAAAAGCGAGTTTGGATGATCGAGTGTGTCTCGCACAACTAACTAGAGGAGCAGTGTTGGTTCGCTCTATGCTAGAGGCTGGATGACTGGGGTTCTACCAGTAGAGGTTTGAGACACCTATCGTGACGATTGCCTTTGCAGATCGAGATATATTTCGTACATAGATGATACCGTACGGCGTTAAGCCGTGTACAGCATTTATTTCATCCGCACCTTACGCTTAACTTGTATTCACGCTATTTAAATGCGTACGGTACGTGTAACGTAGGGCGTAGCAGTAACGACGTGGACGTGAGATTCGCGATTCAAGCTGTTTGTTTCGTTTTCGCTTGATCGTACGTGCCTGCTTTCCCTGCTACACGGACGGGCTTCTAGCTGGCGGCGCAGAGGTTTAGATTATACGTTCATGCCTTCGGCGCCTCTGAAATAAGGGTGCTCGCAGAGTGTTTTTTAGTTTTGTAATTTTCCGCTGGATGGTTTTTTGTCTGGTATTTCCTGCGTCCTTGTTCGGTGGCTTCACAACCGCACCGCCGGGCATGGCATTTGCAATATGCCGGTGTTCATATGAACACCAGTGGTGCATTTCATACCGCAGCGAATATTTGAAAATATTAAGTCTGCCGATCTCACGGGGCGTGGTTGTGTCCCGGTGGGACGAGAGCGGGTAGTCGGGACTGGCCCTTCCCCTCGCAGGGCCACCGCTGTCATTGTATGAGGGCAACTCAGATGAACCAGACGGGCACACGACGCCTGCTGTGATTATGTCTGGGTCGACTTGAACCCATTCCGGTCAGGGTGATTGAGTGAGCTGGTGGGTGTATGAGGTTTTGTTTTCAGCTCGCCAGGCGTTTGGGCCGGAGTAGGTGCATTGTGACGGTACACTGTTACATGCACGGTGAAAAGAAATTTGGCTCCACCGGTAGATTTTTCACACCGCGATTGTACTCCGAGAGTACTTGGTAGCGGTTTGCATGTTCGCACAGAGTTTTCATTAGAACCCGTAGAACTATGGTTTCGTTCACAGCATGAACGCGGCACGGCCGCTGCCTGTCTAGACTCCAGTTACCAACGGCGTGAGCTATTTATGGCGCTCCACCATTGGTGTAATCGACAACATGGATATTTTTGCAAACTTTCGCGATTTGTGGCCCTCGGCGTTGCAGCATATTCGGAGCACCTTCACATGAAGACGCCACAACGCCGAGCCTTCAGCATAAATTGGGGTGGTTCCCTTGGTGCGAATATCTGAAACGCACGTTTTTACACTGGAAACCCCTATTTCGCTGAGATATAATACCTCCATGGGCACGCCCCGTAATGTTTAGTTGGAAATTTACACTGGGTCTATATACATTTCGGCATTGTCAACACGGGCGCCGCGAACTTGAATTATACTGAATCAGCGCGGCCAGTTCAAGATAATGACCGGTCACAAAACGTAAGCTTCACTGTGACTTACAACCATCAGATCCAAGTCTACAACGTTGCCTAACCTGGTAGCACCTAAGGGCACGAACGAACGACTGCCAAGTTTTTGCCAGAGGGCCGCATGATTTGGTGACTGCCTGAACACCTCACTACACGCTTACCAACGTCCTACGGTCACGCCACGAAACTAAATAGGTGTGGTTTTAGGTTTTGTAATCGATTTGGTTCAAGGGCGGAGTGATTTCGAAAGTGGCGAGATTTGGCAACGAATAATTGATTGACGTTCTGCACACGTCCACATGTGCATGCACAGTAGACCAGAGACGTATTTACTTGTATTTCCCCGCTTTTTTTCAAGTTGCGCAAAATACAACAACGGCATCACCCACGCCCCTAACCCCCTCTTCAGACCGCCTTATGTAGCTCTGTACCATGGAGTTCCAAATGGGACTGCCGCATTAGAATGTTATCACAGATCCGTATACACACAGTGACTGCACGTTCCCCAAAAGCCTGTATGGATCTCGAAATCGAGATTTCCAACACTCCCCGTTGATGATACGCCAATAACTAGATACCTGGCACACGTTTACGGTGCATAGGGAGATAATGACACACACTGGATGGGAAAAAGAGTCATTTGATGGTTAGGGTGACAATTTTAGAACCGTTCACTGCTCGACTGACGGGATGTCGAACTCGAGAACTCCAACACTCCCCCGTGATCAGACGTCAGGAAGTAGAAAAACGTTCACGGTGCACAGGAAAAAGACGATGCAGACTTGATTGCATGTATCAGGAACTTTGTGGTTGGGGCGACAATTGTAGAACCGTTCATGGTTAGACTGGAGGGCGATCGTCAATCACAAGGCTGTGCCCGATATGCTCATATTCCCAACTGTTTATCAGAAGCCTATTCGTTGGCAGATGCTTCGTACGAGTATACAGCAGCATTATGTCTATACACCGTAACACACGCAAGGGGACACGTCTTTCCTGGGAGGCCTTTCGGAATGCACCCAACAGAAAGGGAGATACACACACAAGGGAAAAGGTTGTGGCTGCGGAAGTTACTAGTCGAGATATTTACATCCCCGCATCGGTCGGAGTTTTGCGCTCTTTTCTGACGGTCAGGAATTGACCTGGCAACTCGCCCGACGTGTTGTACGGTGGTAGTCCGTGAGGCGCTTATCCATGAGGTTGACACTAAATGTGTTCAATGATGTCTTTTAGGTGAGGTTTTCAGATGGTCATGCTAAATAAACGAATATACCGAACTTCCCGGTGCTTTCGTAGGGATGGATATACCCTCTTTCTGACGTGTTGTGTCGAAATATTCGGAACCAAGGAGAAACACACACAGCTGTCAGGTGTCGTATCCAAAAACCTAATAACTACCATATAGCACCCAATAAAAGATAGCATACCGCCTGGGCTGAGCATTTTCCAGCGAATTTTCTCTTAAGTATGCAAGGAGGGGTGCGCTCAACGATACTACTTAATGCGACAGCATTTAATAATGGCTCACTTTGGCCGAGGCTCGCGGCTAATTGCCATGCCCACGTTGAGCATAATCACAGGTATTTGAAGGGTGCTGTATATTAACTAGAGGGCCGGTCCTCGCTCGGCACAAATTCGTACGCAGCTGTAAATTATTGATTCGGAAACAAGAGCAGCCTGACGCCAGTAACTTCATCAAAGTCTTGATGCGTGTCGCGTGCTGCTGTAGTGGCTTTGGAACCATTTAATCGAAATCACTTCCACTCGCCGCATTGTCGACCGAATCGCCATTTTTGAAGTTCATCGGAGGGGGTGGTGTAATCTTGCGTGTTTTATGTATTAGTCATAAACATTATCTTCCTCGCCATCCGACAATGAGCACATATCATGAGCTTCAACGCTGATCACTCATAAACACTCCGAAAGAAGAAAGCCGCCGAAGCGCAAGAAACCCTATATACGAACAAAAGTCTTAACCCCTCCTGTACCTATACGTCCGGCTTGATCTGAAAAAAAGTACTACATCTGCTGTCCATAACCTCCATGATGATATTGTTTTGAGGCGTTGATTTATATATTACGTTTTCTGTCCATACCTCCATGATGATATAGTTTGAGGCGTTGATTTATATATCTTCTTTTTGCTGTCCTTACCTCCATGAGGATAATGTTTGAGGCGTTAATTTTGTATCTATTTGTTTTTTCAGTCTCAGCTACTTTTGCTAGGAAAACTTTCGAATGATCAATATATATATAAATCGTGCTCTGCAAGTAGGTTATGATTTGTTTTCGGCCGTGTACCATGAGTAAAACGAAAACCTCATAGGAAGGTATATCGTACTGTATTTATACCCAAGGGGGAAATTAATAAATATTAAAACGTCGAGTGTCTTGCCAAAAAATCCCACATAAAAATCGGACAAAAGGCGCCGGCAATAGGACGAACAGCGCGTGGATGCAATTGCCCGTGGCTAGGATTACTTGCAAGCAAAATAAGCGCACCGATAATTTCCCATGATATTTATGGTGCAACTGGCTGTTGTTGCTGTTGTCGCTGCTGGTGATCGTATGGCAGAATGTGCAACCAATATGATTGGTTCGGGATGCTGTTCAGAATATTGCTATTAATAATGCCGCTTATTTCTGATGCCGACACCGTTTCCCATCGTGCTGCAGCAGGCATACAGCAACACTACTTCCCATAGTTTTGGTACCATACGTAGCAGTAAGTGTCACGTGTGGCGCATAATGCTCTCCAGGGGTTGGTGATGTTTGAAGGCGGGACTGTTAGCTCGTGCGCCTTCGTGCTACTCTAGGATTTTGTCTCTGACGTCGATGGGTGGCCGTACTACAAGTATCGACAGCAGTCATGCTTCTTACTTTTGATAGTATTACAGTCAGCACAGCAGGCAATCTTTATTTTTTGTATTACAGCAGTAACTGTACATGCTATACGAAGTGATGAGGTTGAAGTGAGAGGTGTCACCGTCGCCGATATGACTCGCCCCTCTAATAAAATGCAGTGTCACTACGTACAGTACTACTGCTGTATACGAGCCCTATATATTGTAGTACTATACTACTGTACCACCCTACTATTAATAGTTAGACAACCATCCCAGTGACAATACACTGAGAACACGTTGTCGCTGTATCAAGCTCGAAAAAACATCACCCGGCGCAGTGCAATATGTAACCTATAACGCGTTAGCATCAAGCTGGAAACCGCAAGAATAGTAGTATGTCCTCAACTCGCTCAAACTTCACTGGTATAGTTGGGGTTTTGTCTTGTACCTGGTATGTGGCACAGCAGCGTTCCTCAAACTTACGGAAACTCTGCGGGTCGGTGTGATTGGAGTAATGTTTTTTATCCTGCGGGGGTTCCGCCTTAGACACACACGAGCCCACGAGAGTTGTACTATTAAAAGACGTAGGGGTGTATAACGCGTGGCGGGGGGTCTGCACAACATACACACACTCGTGCTTCTCCTAGTTCTTCGTTTCGGTTACAGTAGTGGTAGGATGACTCGAACAAAATTTTTCTAACGTACTACATAACTGCACCCTAGTGAAATCAATCGAGTTGGCTTCGGTTATGACGTAGCAGTATGCCACAGCGAGTAGCACGTGACGAAATGTATTAACACAAAAACTATGTAAACCTCGACTTGACTTTTTGACGAAGTAAAGGAGACCCTGTTGTCCATAATACACTGACACTACAGTGGTAGTAATAGTAGTAGCAGTAGTAGTAGTAGTAGTAGTAGTAGTAGTACAGTAGTAGTAGTGAGAGTAGTAGTAGTAGTGGTAGCAGTAGAGGTAGTAGTAGTAGTAATAGTAGTAGTAGTAATAGTATTATAGTAGAAGTAGTAATAGCAGCAGTAGTAGTAATAGTAATAGCAGCAGTAGCAGTAGTAGTAGTAGTAGCAGTAGCAGTAGTAGTAGTAGTAGTAGTAGTAGTAGTAGCAGTAGTAGTAGTAGCAGTAGTGTGGGACGTGCGCTGCCTGACATAGTTATTAGAACTTGAGTTCCAGCGCAAAACATACAAGTTTATTATACCCTCTGCTGCTGCAAACAATACCCGACACTGCGCGTCATTTCAGGTATCTTGTTCCCAACAGAGTGGGTGCAGAATGCGTAGGTAAGATCGTAACTACTGCTGGCAGAGGCCAGCGCTCAAGTATATAGCATTCGGCTTATCTGTGGGTCGTATTTCCTATGCGTCTGACAACCCACTGCCCGACCTATGACCGATGTACCCAGCACCGGCCCACTCTCCGAGTGAGTGTTTGTTCACCACCATGTATGTCTCATACAATAATAGGGATTGCTTTGAATGTCAAAGAAGTTACTGTAGTTAAACCTGCCTACACGCTTGCGCCTTTCACGCATAAAATATGATACCGCGGAATTAGGTGATCGACGACACAGCCAGGAGGTACGTACGTACATACCGAAGTATATAGATATATTTATTTCTGCAAACAACAAGCAATTCTATACTATTTCGACGTAGTATGCTCCCAGCGCATGTTGATCCAGTTCCAAAGGGCTAAAAAAACAGGATACGCACACAGGCCCGAACCATCCCGTCAATACATACCAGGTATGCTATTACTGTAATATTACGGACGAACACAGTAAATACGACCAAATGTTGTCAGTAAATATAGGGAAACACATAGGTTTTTGTATGTAACGTAGCTCCTGTTTACTATTATAGTGTCCCGTGATAATATAGCAATAACTCGCCTACAGGTGGCTGGTTTTGAACGACACCAACTGGACCAGGGAGAAGGATGCACGGTGGAGTTTGGGCGAGGCATTAATAAGTCGGGTATATACACAGGCGCGATTATTTAGGGAAGACATGTAGTCTAAGCCATAACTTATAACTTGCCTGTAGATGGCCGACCCTCAATGCCATCAACCCTACCAGGGAGAAGGATCTGCGATGGACTGTAGGAGAGGAGTATAGTATACGAAAACGTACCACCACTCACTGCTATAAACCGAACCAGCGTACATTTTACTCAGGGTATTGCGTCAAAACTCCATAACATACAGCAGTATCATATGTACGTACTGTAATTCGATATCACTTCTGGGCGAAATGTTTTGCCACCTGCTTGCTGCTTGTTTGTGGTGTGCGCGTTTTCAATTTGACGTCGCGAAAGGCGCCACACCGGCAGCAAATAAACGCTTGATTTGGGTCAAAAATATGAGAACATAGGGTATTATTACAGTACCGCTGGCTGTATGTATCCACTCACGATCTTCCCTCCGCCATAAACCTCCGCTTTTTAACCACCACGCAAGTCCGTCGCGAGGTGGCTGCCGGTGCCCCCACCCCCACCCCCCCACACAACACACCACCACCCTCGAGCACACCTCACACCCCAAGGCACACCACCACACCACACGATACCCCAGCACTGCTTTTGCTGCTATCTCCCAAAAGCAAGCAAAAGTGTGCCAAGCCTAATAGGACCATGCTGACAATGCTCCGGGCGTTTGCGGTCATGACCCTGCTGGCAGCGAGGGGAGCCGACGCGGCAAACACGGCATCAAAGAACAAGGCCATCGCGAAACCGTCGTGCAAGTCTAGCACCAAGGTGTCCATCCGGTACTCGTCGACGTCGAAGCGGCTCTACCTGGAGTCGGCCGACGGCAACACTCGAGGCGGCTGCGTCACGCTCGAGGACATCTGGAGAGACCTGGACGGCGGCGCCCCTCTGTACGCCGTGAAGCCGAGCAGCGGCGACGTGAGCAACACGATAACGGGGACCTGGCTGCTCACCGAGAGCTTGTTCGTTGAAGACGGCATCACTCTACAGGTGGAACAGATACTACTACTGTATTACTGTTGTACCTGTACATGTCATACGCGTATTCATGTTTTCGAGTTGACGGGTGCTGTGCCAGTACGCACATACCGGAACATATATACAATCTACGAGAAAATAGCTATTTTGTACAGTGATAATGAACTTGAGAATAAAATGGATAAAACCACCATCAGAAGCTGTGAGATCGAAAATGTTTTTTTCCTCGATTTGTTTCTGAGCAAGCCGTGTCTGATGTGTCGGACACACATATACCAGTATATAGCAGCAGTGGTTGTTGACCGAAAAACATGGCCTCCGCTTCACGCACCTTCGGTAGTAGTACGGTACTCGTAGTAGAACATCGTGATGCTGGTGTTGGTAGAGAGAACCGAAGCAAGCTAACCTGGTACCAAGCACACTACGTATGCTTTCTGTGTGGCCGAGAAAGCACGCGTGTGAAGCTATTCATATCGATTCGGTTTACGAATATCGTCTCTCTTTTGTTTGGCAAAAATAATTTGTTCCACGCTATTAATAACTGAAGTCATTAACTAGTTAACTCTATCCGACCGCTACCCCTATACTCCCAAATATTCTGTCTCCTAAAGAAACGTTATTATTTTGTTCCGTTATCTGCCATCGGACAATGTGCAGCTTTTATTGCAATCATACCCTTCACATAGACTTACAAATCGTCCCCGAATAGTCGATAAACTTGCAGTGTACCGATAATGCATTATTGGAGAATTTAAAACGAGTCGCCACTCAAATCATTTAGAATCCTTTTATTATATTGGTCTTCACTACTAATACGTATATTTGTCATGGTGTATTTCTACTGTTACGGAGGGCCATAGTAAATAGGACCTTCCGTACACACAAACACCTATATACCTAGGTATTTTTACTAACACAATTTGGTCCTATTTACTATGGTCCTCCGTAGTACTACTGTAGGCTTTGGGACGGCTAATCCAGTTACACTTGCATCCTTTCTCATAGACCAGTTTTTGGGTCGGGAGCGCAAACTACATTATTTAACCCGCACTAATACATTAATTATGATCTCGTACGAAAGTAGGTAACTCAAGACATAACACGAGAGCAGGGCAACAACGTTTACTGGTATGGTTTTTCCCCTCCTAAACTTGTCGTTCGATTCATACTTGGTTCTGGTCTAAACGACCAGCCCCAACTGGCCGACTCCCGCGTCTTCACACAGGCCGGCCCTCCTCTGTCTCTGTTTCCTATATATCAAGGTGCACGGAAAGTCTGCCGGGGGTAAGGCCGACGAACTACGCCTGCTTAGCACCAGCAAAGACTTCATCAACTTGCGGGCCCATGGGGGAAGCCTCGATTTCGTCGGCACGAAGGTACTTTGTGGTTTCTTATATAGTTTTCGTGTACGCATTAGTAACCAACTTGGAACCAAAGGCCAGGTTACTGTACCCGAAGACTGTAGAGCAACTTGAAGGATTGGGTGCAACTCCGCGGGAGGTAGCATTGTCATCAATGTACAGTATTGGTTTTCACCGACGTATTCAGTCGGTAAAATCAAACCAAACTGTGTGTCCATCCTCGCGCTCGTCACGTATCGGAGCCCGAGTTGTGCATCGGACGTATTTCTGGTGTAAAAAAAGTTTGGACGTTCGTGTCTTTTTGTATGCGTCGTTCGGCTGTCCCGGAGACATTTCGTCTGGATAACACTGAGTGTATGGCGACCTCTCGTCCTAGCTCGGCTCCAACTTGTGGTGATTGTGTTTACGCCACAACCGCCGCTCTCCTAATATTTTCGCCCGAGTTAGGATACTTTCAAGGTAGATCGCATTCTTCAGTTTGATGTTTGCTTGTGTATTCGCGTATCAATAGTTGATGCAGGAGACATGCCCGTCTGGATGGCTGGTATAAAGTATATTGCAAGCTCTCGCCTCGTTTATTTTAACAAAGCCTACTCACCGTGCTCACTCCGCCACCCGCCGCTACCGCCGCCGGTGCACCTCAGGTGTTTGCCTGGGACACGTCCAAAAACAAAGTTCGCACAGACGATAGCAAGGGCCGGTCGTACATCAGCGCCGTGTCGGAGGTCATCACCGACAGCAAGGAGAAATGCAACGGCAAGGCCAAGAAGAACATGGGGGAGGCGCGCATGGACATCGAGGACAGCGAGATGGCCTACCTCGGCTACTTCGGATCCGAGAGCTACGGCCTAACTTGGAAGGTGGGACAAATAGCCACATTTGGTTATTGTCGTTGTTGCAGGACGGGAGCTGATGTATTGTTTTGGCCGCGGCTTATACCTCTCCGTGATTGTATATGGCCGACGCCTGGGACGGATAGACTAAGGGGGCTTGAGAAGTAAACGATTTGCTGTTATATTAACAAACAACCAGGGATATCGGTGACAGTTTCCCTTCCTACACAAGCAGTTCTCGGCAACACTGATGTGTACACAATGAACGGTAGCTCAAACGCATGATGGACCGAATCATGATATCGTAACTGTTATTCCGCAGATGATATAAGAAGGGCGAGTAAAATAATGGGGCGTGGAAGAAGCCAGCAGTACGGTGGTACGTCTTATCTTCCAGGAATCCAAACATTATATACCACGCTTACGCTCCTGAATCGATCATCTTCTCCCGTCTGCTTGCCAAACAATGTGCTTCTTGGTTTTGTTTACAACCTCGTGGTCGCTATATACGCCTGAACAACCATCACTGTATCACCAGGTTCGAGGGCTCTGCAGGGACCTGAGCAACCTCGAAGTATTCGACGAGGTTAACGTGTACGGCAACATCTACGACTCGGACATCCACCACAACTACTTCGGAGTCTACACCTACGGCCACGAGCAGGGAGACTGGAGGAGGAACAAGATGCACCACAACACGGAGTACGGCTTCGACCCCCACGACGACAGTGACTTCCTGACCATCCACGACAACGAGGTCTACAACAATGGGAACCACGGCATCATCGCCTCCAAGCGCTGCAACGGGGTGTCCATCCAGGTGTGAACACGCTGCAGTAGCACCACGCGTTCCATTTGTGTACCAGTTGACACCGTGACTTGTTTATGTCCGGGTTCTATGGGGACATGGGTAACCTCAAGGGTGCTCACCACGACGACTGAACAGCATCAATATATTCGATCTACCTTTTCCGCCAATAAATGGGAATAGGCGAATCACGGTCTTGATCCAAGGTTAACAGAACGACCACCTCTAGCGCTGTACAGTGCACCTTACTTACAACCCTGTCTGCGTCGAACCGTGTGGTATTTTAGCTTGTTCTAACTTTCCGGTACCCACGCACGACATACACAATGCGAAACCCTGATAATTTTTATCGTTCGTGTCGATTCTCAGGGGAACGAGGTGTACAACGGCGCTGACAAGTCGGTGGGCATATTCCTGCACAGAAGCAGCGACGACGCCATTGTCAAGGGTGAGGAATGCCTACTTGGAAAATCTAGATAGTATTCAAACGCATCTGCAGTACGCTCTACGTACAGACAGTCTCGGGTGGGGTTGGTTTCACCTGCTTGGTCCCTTGATGCGTATGTTGCTGCAGAATATCATGCACCGAATGCTTTCCGGATATTACTTGGTATATGGACACTGTCTGCAGCCCGAATGTTTCCGTGGGGGTAGCTACAGTAGATTGAATGCGTTCCGTTGATTCGTCGACGGAGAGAGAGTAGCCAATTAGGTTTCATCGCACTATTTACTGTCTACCTCGTTCGTCCTTGCTCTACGCCCAGGTCTGAATCGAGGCCGGCAGATACATATATTCACACACACCACAAACATATATATATGTTTCTCGATTCACCACGATGCCGTAAGGGTCTGCCTATCTCGATCGTCAAAGGCCGGACTAATCGATGGCTCAAGGGCTGATAGCTTGGGTTGCCCCGACATGGTTTATATGGGCCAATGGAATGTTGATCGATGGCTCAAGGGTTTGAGAGCTTGAGTTGTCCCGACATGATTTATATGGGCCAATGGAATGTTGATCGATGGCTCAAGGGCTTGAGAGCTTGAGTTGTCCCGACATGATTTATATAGACCATGGGATAGTTCATCGGGCGGTACTTCTTGTATTGGTTCCCAAAGTCTATTTGTGAGTGACTTGTGGAGCTCCTGGCGTGACGAGTCTCAGCGCATTAAGGTCCACCTCAGCACATTCGTGTGCACACCGTTTATTTACTATAGCAGAGCTATGTGACTGATTTGAAGCCACCCACATGTAACCATGGAATACGCCCTTTTCCACCTCCGTTCGTCCTTGGTCACCATCTACTGCACAGACAACTACGTCCACGACAACGGCGACGCTGGAATGGCGTTGATGGAGACGTTCAACGCTGACGTGTCCAACAACAAGTTCGAGGACAACAAGTACGGCGTCAGGCTGTCCGTGGGGTGCGCTGACAACGTCTTCTCTAAGAACGACATCACTGGTTCTTCCAAGTGAGTTTACACGTTGTGCAGGCTCTCGGTACAAAGGAGGGGTCGGGTGCACCGCCGTGACACGCCCCCCCCCGCTTCCATGTCTGTTTGCTCGTTTCCGCAGGCACTCTCGTCCATCGAATTAAAAACGCTGATAAAAAGTATATTTCTCTGCTTCACATTTCATATCGTCGCCTAAACTCAATCACTTACCACATATTTCGTGCATACCACGATATATCTCATTGTATTGTGAAAATAACTCACAAGCGCGCTGCACATTAAACAATGCAGCTTATGTTTGTGCTTGCCGTACACGGAGATCGGCAACTCGCAATTACTAGTGTACACTTTCTGGGCACTTCACGTGTTATCTGTGTCGCCTGCGGGCACTGGTACTAACGTACCGCCCGACCCTACCAAACCCTACGTAGCCGAGCTTTGTGACACCCAGTTCGATGTATGACCATGGATTATGTCCTGGAATCGCTATCTTGTTCCTGTTCCCTCAGGTACAACGTCTACACGTACCAGGGATCCGATGCTCCGTGGGTGGCGGACTCCGGGCGGTCGCAGGACAACGTCTTCTCGGACAACAACATAAGCGGCGGCCAGGAGACCATCAAGCTCACCATGGCGGACGGCACCGAGTTCATCGACAACACCTTCAAGAGCGCGAAGACGATACGCTTCGAGGACTGCCAGGGAACCCTTATGTCCGGCAACAGTGGTCTCGGCAGTGCTTCGCTGAAAGTCACCGACGGGTCTTGTTTTGACAAGAAGTCGGACAGTGACTACAAGCCTGTTTGTTAATGGCACAGAAGCAAGGGCTTGAGGGCTTTGGGCATGCTTCGCCTCTGTTTTGCCCTGCCTTTTTCCGGCTATTATTGCCGATTGGCACGTTTTTGTGTGCCTCACACATGACTTCGCTGCACCAGTACCAGCAGCAGCAGTTTGGGTGCATTGACGGGGACACGTTTTCCACGTGTCTGTGTACTTGCGTACGTTGAACATCATTCGTACAGGTTCCTTGTTTTTGACTCCGGCTGTGTTTTCCATGCAGTCAACCGATGGTCAGGTGTAAGCTATATTTGATTGAAAGTCCGACCTGTGCTTGTGGTACTGAGGAGGGAGAGAGTGTATGAGTTCCGTGCCTTGGCGTTGGAATAAGGGAGTTTGGATGATCGAGTCTGTCTCGCACAACATATTAGAGGAGCAGTGTGCATTCGCTCTATGCTAGTACTGCGTGACTACGGTTCTAGAGGTTCGAGACATCCTCTCTGGCAATGGCATTTGCAGATCGAGATGTAGTTTAATACATAGATGACCCCGTACGGCGCTAAGCCGTGTACAGCGTTTGTTTCATCCGCTTCGTACACTTGACTTGTATTATTGCTATATTATTGTGTATTTGTAACGTTGCTGATAGCAATGACGATTTGACAGTGATGTTCGCGATTACAGAAGATAGTTTGTCACTTCGAGCAACCGTGTGTACTTACCCTGTCTCACGGACGGGATTATTGCTGGCGTGGAGGTTTGGGCCCTCTCTGTGTGTGCGTTCGGCACCGCCGGATGAAGTGCCTTTTCTGCGTGTTGTTTTGGTTTGTAAATTACCACTTGATGGCTTTTTATGATATTCCCCGTGTATACTACTTGTTTTGCAGTATGCCGGCGTCGCATGCAAACCGGTGGTGTATCTCATACTGTAGGGCAAATTGGAAGAGCTTAAGTCAGCCGGTCTCACGGGGCGTGGTTGTGCCCCCGTGGGACAGCAGTGAGTAATCGGGCTAGGCCCTGCCTCTCGCAGGGCGTCCCATCGTTTCATTCGACGGCCAACTCGGTTAGACCAGACGGACACACGCCGTCTGCTGTGATTGGGTGTGACCCGACTTGGTATTTTTCAGTCAGGGTGATTGAGTCACCTGGTGACTGTGTGCAATTTTGCTCAGCTTCCTTGGCGTTGAGTTGGGGGATGCGTTTTATGTTGGTACTATTATGTATGTACTTCGTATGCTGTAAGGGAAATTTGGCTACGCCGGTGATCGATACGGCACGCCACGACGCGTACAGGAATGCAATCCGACTGCAACACTCTGTAGCGGCTTGCACGTTCACTAAAGAGTTTTCGTAAAAATAATGAAGGCGGCACGACGGTTTGAGCCAAGGTGCTCTCTATCGCTGTGATCAACACAATCGATAACTTGCACACTTTTGTGAGTTGTGGTACTCGTCATCCCAGCATAATCGGGGCCTTCAACACAAATGAGGGGGGTGCCCTTCGTATGACCACTTATACCTCAAACGTAATTGGTATGTTTTTTCCCCTGGACGCCTCAATGTCGCTGGTTAGATTCTCTCCGTGGGCACGTTTTTCCCGCTTTCATTTCTGGCTTGAAACTTAGAGTATATCGAGGCCATTTACATTTAGCATTATCGCGAACATCACGAACATAAAACCAACACCTAAATCAGCGGAGCCAGTCCAAGATACAGTAGTGACCGATCAAGTTAAGGAAGCTCCACTGTAACTTACATTATATTGATCAGGTCCGAGGTGTACAACATCTGCTATCTTAAGACGACTGCCTGAAGGAACGAGGGAGTGGGCGCCACTTTTGGACATGCAGCTGTGATGCTTGATTACTGCCCGAATAGCTAACAAAATTAGTTTTGTGACGTCCGGAGATCACGCCACAGTTATCGAAACGTGTGTGCGGCAAACGCACCGCGTTTGGATTCCGCGATTGATGTTGTCGAAAGGCGCAGCCATTTTAAAACCAGCGATTTCAAGGTACAAGCATTATTTTATCTACCTGTAGTATTTGCACGAACTCCCATACACGTCAACATTCGATATGTCCGTGTTTTGTTTTTACGTTTTCAGGCTTGAGTATTGCAACATCGACCTTTCCTTCGTTTAGGTAAAACATCACCCAGCGCTCTCTACCCTCGGCCAGACCAGCTCGTGTACATAGCTCTAGGTGGACTTCCAAACGTGATGGCAGCATGGAATGGTATGGTGAAAGATTATGAAAAGAGTGACTACACAGCAGCAGTATATATGTACATATGGACCTCAAAGTCCATATTTCCAACACGCCCCCTCAATGAGACGCCAGCAGCTAGACAAAACGCTCACGACGATAGACGGAGATAATGACGCATCGTGGATCGAATAGATAGGCAATATAGTTGTATACGGATAGCGGCAACTATTATTTACTGTCTGTGGGGAGGGGGGGGGGAGAAACACTTTTGTCGAGGGGGTGGACAATCGCTAGGCTGCCGGATGTCTTTAAAAGGTCACATGTGTCTCGAAAGCTTACGTGCTCGGTGGTGGCAGATGCTTCGTATACAGTAGGCCTACCGTGCAACGCGCCCTGTAACACCCTCCCCAGGATACATATGGAGTTTGTTCACAACAACGGGCGACGCACAAAACGAAGATCTCGACTCTGGAAAGACCTCGTCAAACGATTTCTATAGTATCATCGCTATGCTTGCATACGACAATTTCAGTAGTCGGGTTGCATGTGTGTCATTGTTATTCGATGTCGGCTTTCCGAGTGTCAGGTATTCAGCTGCCCCATGCCAGGGACATGATCCGAACAACAGTGCCAGTGCTCTCTCTCGTGGGTATGGTACACAGGATACCCTCTGCCGTGTCTCGGGATGAAAGAGTGCACCGGGTACACTTGGAACGAACGACAAATATGTAAATATTGCCACTCTCGAGGAGTACGTAAGTGCCCCGAAAAAGGCCGATGACTACGTACTACCTACAGCACGCCTGGCGGCACCAGATTGCTCGCCACCTGGGATAAAAAAAACTTATCAGCCAATGTCCTCTTAATGGTGTGAAGAGGGGTGTTACACAACGAATTTTGTGGCTATATAAACATCTCGCCGATATATCGTCCCATGTAGACGCATCGCTCTGTTCTGGATGAAATTGCCACTTTTGTTAAATTAATCAATTACCTCAATTCCCTGGTACCAATATTATACGCCGTTCGCCGCCTCAATCCATTAACCCGTTCAAAACTGAAAAAAAAAATATCCCACACTTATCCCAAGTAGTTCTTCCCCAAATTCGTTGGACCAGTTCTTAACCCATTCAGAACTGAAAAATCTTACCCTACTCTAATTCCAAGTAGTTTGTCCCCAGATATGTGGGACCAGTTATTAAGGGCTTAAGGGCTTACGGTTAAACACACCTCTACCCTGCCA
Organism: Saccharina japonica; assembly: GCA_008828725.1. NCBI lineage: Eukaryota > Phaeophyceae > Laminariales > Laminariaceae > Saccharina > Saccharina japonica. Next base: position 398,823 of record MEHQ01000807.1, read on the forward strand.
GATATAAGAAATTGTTCACCCCCATTTTGTGAATATATGTAAATCCACGTTACCACCTGTGGTTCAAGTATTACGGAGGACCATAGTAAATAGGACCAAATATTGTTAGTAAACATAGGTAAATATATCGGTTTTTGTGTGTACCATAGGTCCCTATTGACTAGTGTTTACTATGGTCCTTTCCCGTAATAGTTAATACATTAATTTTATCCACCCCCATGACACTGCTGTATACTTGTTCTCCGCTTTTTCCTAAATAAATTAGTCCACAGTATTACGGGGGGTCGTAGTAAACAGGACCAAACATTGGTAGTAAAAATAGGGGAAACATATAGGTTTTTGTGTATACCGTAGGTTCTATTTACTATGGTCCTTGCCCGTAACAGCTCAAGTATTCGTCCGGGGGTGGGGTGTTGTCTTATCACCCGTCCGTGTGATAAAGGTATTTGAGGCGTCGTAAAATACCATTTTGTTTTGTTTTTTTTTGCAGATTCCGCTGTTCATCGAGAGGTAGTTAGCTCCTCACTGCTACGTAGGAAACCTATTATACTACTGTTACATGGTTACTGCTCCGGTGGGGGGTGTGTTACCCTTGCCCCGCCGTTTTGTCGTAATACTAGTAAGACGTGCTCCCATGTATCGTATGTATGTTCTTGAAACCAAGGAGAAACAAACAGAAATAACACATGGCAGGTGTCGTGACTACGAATACAGCAAACGTAAAACCTATAGATCGGACAAAAGGAGAGACAAAAAAAGGGTGCCAGGAAGAGCATCGTCCGCACATGGATTACGCCGACCGTGGCCACACCACCAAGCAGGCAGCGCACCGATTATTCTCAGGACATTTCTATTGTAACTAGCTTGTTGTTGCTGTTTGATATAATATGATAGAAGAAGCAAACGTTGTTCGTAGTTGGTTCAGGATGTAGTTCAGGGCATTGCTGTAACAGAACGACAGTGATGCAACTTTTTTTAATGCTTCTGCTGCTCATCATGCTCACCGAAGAAAACTGCCAATAATAGTTTAGTTGGTTGAGCCAATCTGCGGAGGGTTTCCTTCCACAGACGACGATGTTTCGTAATAGCATGGATGGATTGCCGTGGTTGTGTGTTAGTGATGTCAGTAGTAGGGTTGACAGGGCATGTGTGCGATAGGCCTAGGAAAATCACTGTAACGGGAGACCATAGTAAATAGGACCTATGCCATACACTAAAACCAAGATATTAGCCTATTTTTACTAACAATATTTTGTCCTCTTTACTATGGCCCTCCGTAATAGGGGGGCAGGAGTAGTTCGCCCCCCCCCCCTACTTGGTGGTGTTAATATATATTCGGCTGATTTCCGCAGTATTTTCCCGTTCGGGCTGCACTCAGAGGCTCCTCGAAATGATCGGAATAGCCAGAGAGTTAATTCACTGCATGCATCAAGGTGTCTGGTGTTTATTCCTAGATCCACTACGAGTAATATTTGGGAAATTATCTGCATTATTAGATAGATATCAAGTACACCAACCAGCACCTGTGCGCTATATATTTGCAATTTGATTCGTCGCAGGTAGGAATACCTTCGAAAAAACAAACAGAGACACCTTAGCTGTGAGATATAGTTAATCCTCCAAACTCATCGTGTTGCAAACGGTCGGCGTGGTACGGTACTTGGGATGGCGCAATGCTACAAAAAGGGTGTACGTCACGGCGCCGTATTATCCATCTATCTGTATGTAGCGTAATTTCTCTGTACGTAGACTGCCGGGTGAAAGATGCTCAGGAGTATGTTTCCATCGTGATATATATGGCGTCTGCGCACCAGGTAGGTGCTGGCTGTATGTATTCAACTTTCGTGATCCCGGCTGCCTATCGATGTGCTGGCAACGAACTGAAGCCGAGCTTCGAGTTGAAAAACTTGCCGCTGCTGCTGAGGAGGAGGAGGAGGCGGCGGCGGCGGCAAGGACACGAAGAAACGCTGCCATAGACCGCCTATTATTATTGCCGTCCCGCCCATATAGAGGTATATAACCTATACATGTACGGCATAATATGCCCCAACCCGGACACGCTCCGCCAGTCTGAAGATCGCAGGTTGCCCACGCGCGAGTATCTGTCGTTCACACTCCGACTTCAATGACGTCACCGTGTATTCAAGGTACACCGCGCCCCTGTGGGTGTACGAACGACTGGGTACTGTACTGTATTTTGCTGCACAGCTAAGTTTTACTTTTTGCACGCTCAACTGCGAGGGTGCAGTTTGCTGCCTCGGTAATCCGCGAAGCTTGCTCTGGCCGGCGGTCCCGCGTCGAAGTTAGAGCCCATATTAACGAGTATAAAATAAATTCAATTTGGGAAAAATAAAATTCGAATTCGCTTTTCATTGGTCAACACACGCACCAGCACCCCCCCAACATCCTAATCTTTGGTGCTGGGGCGTGTGTTGACCAATGAAAAGCGGATTTTTTTTTTTTTCCAAATTGATTTTGTTTTCTTCGTTAAAACGGGCCCTTAGAGCGGGAATAAAAACACTTATATTGAGAAACGACGCCTGTCTGTTGAATACACATAGTTAATACCTGGTACTGTATTATACCTGGTATATTTATATAGATTGGTGTCGGAACCGTGCTTAACCCCTTAAGAACTGATCCCCCGTTTTTGGGGACAAACTACTTGGAAATAGTGTGAGGTATTTTCTTTAGTTCTGAATCGGTTAAACAAAAATAATCAGGGAATTAAATATATAAACGTTTAACATTTTTTTTACAGAAACCGAACCTCGCTCCGCTGTGATATCGAGATTGCTTCGTTGAAAATAATTTCCACAATCTACGACCGATCGCGCGTGCTTTACGAGAATCGTTTCCAAGCTACTACACAACCGCTGTGAGACTTCGATCGCGCGTGCTTTTCGCCGGCGGTATCGAGAATGCCTCCTTTGTTATCTGGCTCTCACTGATATGAGGCGAGTAAGTGCGGGGAATACGATTGTCCACTGATATGAGGCGAGTAAGTGCGGGGAATACGTTTGTCCGCTCTTTGCCGATTGGGGTTAAGCCGCCCACTTTGGTGCCGCAAGTTGTCGCCCCCTGCTGGTCGACACAACAACGACAATCATGAACCAGAACGCAAACTTTTTCCGTACGGAAAAGTATATTGTTGATACTACCATTGTCCTGGAATGCATGCGTGCTGCTGCCACCGTGCTTTTATTTCATTCATTATTTCACCGCGAGGTACTCGCACCCGCAAATACGCGGTAGGCCGCAAATGAATTGCCGGGTACACATACTGCTGTACGTTCTTAGTATTCCGCAATGTTGAGTGAATACTCGTATCGGGGATGATGATGACGTCAGTCAATGTTCTCAGCTATCCCGCAACCAACCACGCCTGCGTTATGCGTGAAACGGGCGCAAGGTATATACGACAAAGACGAGACTAGATTCAACACACAGTCAGTGTGTGTGGGCGGGAGTATATGATTGGCGCCTTGAACTGCAACAGCAATGTGAGATTCGGTAAGTATTACTGCTTGTTAATAATTGAAGGCATTCAGTACTATTTCGGGGGGCCATAGTAAACACTAGTAAATAGGACCAACGGTACACACAAAAACCTACATATATCACAATTTTTACGAATAATATTTGGTGCTATTTACTAGTGTTTACTATGGGCACCCGTAATACTACTGTTATTAATAGCAGTTCCACCAACAAGGCACACGATATAGAAACTATGATATATATGATATATATAATATATATATATTTATACCCGGTGAAACACAATATATATAGGGGATAGAAATATCACCTATAACTACTGCTGCCGCAAAAATACCCCCGTCCCCATTGTCCTCGCGTTTGTGTATGAGTAATACTATTAATTGTCTTCGCTTGCACCTATTAATAGCACATGGACACTTCATGATAGACTTTATGCGTTTTACGCTTTGCATTTCGTTTCCGGCATACGGTACGGCTGTAGTACTCTGGTTTTAGTAACCAAGAAAACGAGCACTATTGATACGAGACGCACGCTACGATAGACGTGCGCCCTGTTTCTTCTGAGCTCCTCAAATAAGGAGCTCCATACGTCGCCGACAAAAATAGATTTGGAGAAAATGAAAAGTGCTACGACGTACCTGATGAACAAATGCATGACCCGAGTCACTCGTGAAAAATATTGCAACGCAAGGGGAAAAAGTCCAACGAGTTTGGATTGAGGAGCCCAAAAGTGCTACCTCGATCGTAGCAGGCGTCACGAGAAAGCCAAGAGGTTGAGACTCGAGGACTACACAGAAAGATGGTACGCCTCACCTGTAACAGACCAGCGATTCCCACTTCGTGCAGCTACGTTCCTGGTTGGTATGGCCTATACAGCAGTAGCTCCATGTTGCCGGGTGGGCGCCGTGCAACCCGGACGATATATGGCATATTTTCCTGGGTTGGATCTGTACTCTATCTGCAGATGCTGTACAACAACTGACAATAAGAACGGCAGAATATTTCTGACCAAAATGAGCAATTACACGTGCGTGCGTAAATCGTTATCTGTCCAATGCGTGAAGTGTATACGACTCGGGAGTAGATATTTTCAAAGATAAAGGCCCTTCACAACTACCAGGTAACCCATTGTCAAAGAGGAAGAAATATCCAGTTCGGGTCAAAACTTCCCCTTTCGCTTTCGATTCCTACTGTGCGTACTGCTGTACAATACCAGGTAGTAGGTGTCGTCTAGATGTTTTTCAGCACGCGACAAGGTTTTCTATACGCTGTGCTGTGTGGACAGCCACATGGAACAATCTTGTTTTGAGCAGGGTTATGTCGACATATGGCTCAAACAGATTGGTCCGCTTCACATGGCACATCCTCTCGGTTTCTGTCTCCCGCTTGCGACAAGCTGACGGGCAATCTCTTCGTCTCCAGAGATTTGTCAGGATCCTTTCTTCATGTTTCTTTGCAGTAGGTTGTTTTTCGTTTCGCGTGGTTTGTTGGTGGTGATCTACGTCTGAACTTCAACCTGTTTTAGTATATATACTGTACAGTAGTACAGCCGCAAAAACTTGGTATCTCTCACGTCTTCTTGTCGCTTTCTAGATGGGAGCAGGGCGATCACGTTCTTGAGTAGTTTCGTGCATCCTCCGGGGGTAAAACTACCGAACAAGGCCCACAGGACCAACGTCTGGGACTATATACCGGCGCGAGAAGTGCAAACCCCCCGATATCGCCCCCCGACGGCTACACCCGTATGGGATAAAGAGGCAGGCGACCTGGTCCATACGTTTCACACCCCACACCTTTTAATAAACCATTGAAGCTACTACCAAGTCCGACCCGAGCAAGAGATTCAGGTACAGAGAGTAACTGTCGTGACGATACTGTAGTTGCCACGCATATATTTCGCCAACGTTTATGGGCCGCATGACACAATCAAGATCCTGATGTTCAAACCTGATTTTCAATGTTTCTCTGCCTCCTATTAATAGGGGTTTTCTCTCTACCCACAGCTTTTCCCCGGAAATCGAATCGAACAATCACGCCTAATGTCTCAGTCCTATCCCGCGGTTGTCCGCATGGCGCTTCTTCCCGAATGCTTCCAAAGCCGGCCATCTATGCATTTCTTGCTCGACAACATAACATGGTGATACCATATGCCTCTAGGTAGTTTTAGACTGCGCCCTTTCCCGAAAATAGGGGGACATTCATTCTCGGCGATCAGATGCGTGACTGACACACTTACAATTGTGACTGCGGCCGCATGCGCGACTGCCAGAATTAACCGGGCTCGGTTTCTTCGTTTTGTGTGTGTGTATACGCACGTGACAAGTTACACGCATACGCGATGATAATATGGCCAAGCAGTTGAAGACAGTTGCCAAGCCTATACGTCGAGAAGTTGACGTCAAGTTATCTTCATACGGAGTGTGCTCGCAAGGGACTAAGCAAAACTAAGGGGTTTTCTTGGAGACACCTGTGTATATATACTTTTGTAAAAATAGGTGTGGAGGCAGAAAAGGACAACTCGTCACATTTGAACCTACCCCCCATCCTTTAACGTGGTCTACACGCTTCTCACGCAGTCAACCGGAACATAGCTCGGGATATATCGAGATATATATATATATTCGGACCGGCAAGCCCACTAGACACACAGCGCAGAGCGGGAGCACGTGCTTGCAACCCGGAACAAGACTGCCAACTGCTCGTGTTCTGTGGACATGCGGAGCGGCCTTTCACTCGGACTACTGTACACGCAGTCGTGGTCACCTCACACACGGCAGTCATCCCGAAGAGGGCTCGGTTTATGCGTCGACACGAATCGACCGACTAGCTCACCTGCAGCACACAGCGAAGCGTAGACACGCGTCTGCTCACCCGTCGGGGTGAAGGAAACTCCCGTAACGCTATGCAGGTTGGTGGCTACCCTCCATTATCAATCGAGTATTTAGCGATTGCGCATCTCTGTGTCCCTCTCAAAAATTGACTTGATGTTGGTGTTTCGTTGTCGCAGCGTGTAACAAACGACCCGATGGCGGTATACAAAAAAACAGCATAAACACAGCAAGAACTGCAACGATTCAGTGTACTTAGCCAACTACGTTAGGCCGAGTGTTTCTGGACAGCTGAAACGAAATGATGTAAAAACCGGCCCCCATTCCCGCAGCCTCGGCCCACAAAAATGAAGCACCACGCCAACAAATTGCAACAGCTCTCTGGTCCGTTCGGCTCTCGCACCTGACTGTCGCTCTTGCGCGCGCTCTCCTCCTAGTGAAGCTGATCACCACTATCTTCACTGTGTCACGCGGGAGAAGTACGAGTATGAGCTTTGTCAACACGAAAAAAATAATGGGTTTGGTAAAAGTCGCGTAGGGAGGCGTGCTCGTGGCCAAGAAATGGCCGACGTCAGCAAGTGCCTACTTCCGGCGTTTTTTGTTCCGCTACATTATGTTGTTGCTTGGGGCCCTTTATGGCTTACGTCCAGGAGGGGGTGTTTATTATGCATCCCCCCCATCAACCACAAGATCCATCAATACGTGATTCATCAGTGGCATTAAACATCCGGCAAGCTGCAGTTGAGGTACGCCCTACGTGTTCGCGCTATATGTATACTTGCACGTTATGCAAAGGGAGCTGGTGGGGGTGCGTAACTGTTTTGTAGCAAGCAGCACCTCGACAATCACGAGACAGAAAACAAAAAACACAATCACAAAGTTCGGCAGTTTAAGGTCTCCATGTCAAAAAGACCCGACCTGGTCCCTGTGGTGGGTTTACGGCGGTGGGTGTGTCGGATGGCGAATACCGAAAGCATTGGTAACATTATTATTGTTCCTCCTACGTACGTATATGCCGATATGTTTCGTATCATTATAGCCCCAGTGCCAGGTGTTAAAGTGGGTGGTGTTTGGTGCAATGTGCACGTGTCATTCAATCAATCATGTTCTCGCTACTGTTTCCTAGGGCGGCCCTGACGGGAGCTGTCTCTCTTTGCGGTACGCCTGTTCGCTTACGAGCTTCGAGGATGAATGACCGTATCGGGAGCAGACGTTACGTTATGTCGAAGAAGGAAACAATATACAATAGTTATACAAGATACACCCCCCCTTGTTGTCATACGACTACGGCCATGCATGGAACTGAAGTACACCCCCCCCCCCTTGTACAAACGTCACCATCGGAAAATCATGTTTACGGCGGAGGGTGCCGTCCTGAGTTCTACAGAACGTTGAAAAAATGGGCTATGCACAGTAGTTCCACCTTCGTTTGGCGAAGTAGTTCCTGATGTAGATTCCAGGCACACAAAGTCCCTAAAACTATGGTGTGGTTAGTCGCTGGGCTTGTGATTTGTTGTGATTTAAGTGGAAATTTAGTGATAGTGAGAAAATACTGGGGAATGGCGGTGTGTGCGGTGATGTCGATTTGTTTGATTAAACGAGTGTTATGTCGATCTCGTGAGCTAGAATATGAGTAGTGGTGTTCTTTTTGTTGAATTCGGCAAATACATTTATTGGGGCGGACGGGGGGGGGGGCAGCCGATACTGCTGTACCTGGTAGTATCTACGGTTACGCCAGGGCAAGGATATCCGGCTTCTACTGTCGGGAATGCCAACTAGCAAGTTGTGCTGTATCGGGCCTTGCGCCATGTACTCAGCCTTTACGGCAGTCCGCAGAGTGATCGTTCGTGGAATAAAGGTCCTATGTGGTTTCCCCCTGTGTTTCTTATCGATATGAAACGTTTGGGTCATGGTGTGGTGTGCCAATGCGACATGTACACCTGATACTCCAAACTTGCACAAATGTGGGATACGCTTCATGCCAGCATCACTGTGGGGCCTGTTGTCATGCAAACCACACACAATCAACCACGGAAACGTTCCAACCCCTGGGCAGTTTTCTTCGCGTAACAATAGGAAAGTTCGTTTGCAAAAACGTGAAGCGATTGGGTCGACAGCGAACCATGCATCTTCTCATCCCGAACTTAGTTTGAGGCGTCATATTGGTGAGGATCAGACGTTCGGCCTGCTGGAAGGCAGGCGATGGGTGAACCAAAAGTCACGACCACCACCACGTAATACACGGCGGTAGCCGTATTGCAGGGAGAGACGTATCTGCCAAAATCGAGAGTGTATAGACACTTTGCAACACAAATCGCGGGAGGCCTAAACAGACCGCTACCATATGCCACGCACCAAGCAGCCCCAGTCATAGTCGTCTTGGGTTTTCTGGGAACGAAATCGGCCATCATCATGCATACCGTGTATCCAAGCAAGTCGCAACCTGCGCTCCCTGAGCTTTTAACCCCGGCCATCGGTACATTTCCCTGAAAACGTCGTATAGATCACGTTCACACGTGGGGGGGATGTGAAGAAGGCCTTAAGTACATATAGAACGACGAGTTGGAGTGTTGATTCGGCTGGGTGTTACAACCATTGCCATCATCCTCCTTAATTTCACATTCTCGGATCTTCTTCACCACCAACATTCGGTAATCGACTAGTTCATGTGCCTGGACCCCAGAGCTTGTGACCCCATCTTTCAATTTGTGGGGGTTTGTAATGGTGGGTGGAATATAAATCTGGATAGCTGCGTGCAACTATGAGGTGCTGTGTACGTTACGCTTTGATATATCCCCCCGTAATTGAACCCCGCGGCTATTTTGACATTTCGGAAGTCTGACCTCTGCCTGGGGCGCCCGAACGGTTTCCTTTGAGATGTCACGGCCTTGCTCCCCAAGGTAGCACACAGATTCGTCGATGCCAGTCGTGGCCGAGCCTCTTGAAAGATGACGCTTCTCGTCCGACCCCACTAAGTAGACTAGCCTCCCGAGCACGCACGGGTTCGCACAAGGTCGTCGGGTAGCGTCCGCCAGGACGATGCTCTGAAGATTATATACATACGTTATCCGTGATGTAGACAGAGATGGCTTGAGTTATCTTCGGTTGAGAGATGGGTTGTCGCACACTCTCGTTACGACGGCGGGGGGTGTTACCCCTCCGTATTCACGGCTGGCAAAGGTGCGGCTGGAAAANTTGTACAAACGCCACCATCGAAATATCATGTTTACGGCGGAGAGTGCCGTCCTGAGTTCTACAGAACGTTGACAAAATGGGCTACGCACAGTAGTTCCACCTTCGTTTGGCGAAGTAGTTCCTGATGTAGATTCCAGGCACACAAAGTCCCTAAAACTATGGTGTGGTTGGTCGCTGGGCTTGTGATTTGTTGTGATTTAAATGGAAATTTAGTGATAGTGAGAAAATACTGGGGAATGCCGGTGTGTGCGGTGATATCGATTTGTTTGATTAAACGAGTGTTATGTCGAGCTCGTGAGCGAGAATCTGAGTAGTTGTGTTCTCTTTGTTGAATTCGGTAAATACATTTATAGGGGGGGCAGTCGATACTGCTGTACCTGGTAGTATTTACGGTTACGCCAGGGCAAGGATATCCGGCTTCTGCTGTCGGGAATGCCAATTAGCAAGTTGTGCTGTATCGGGCCTTGCACCATGTACTCAGCCTTTAAGGCAGTCCGCAGAGTGATCGTTTGTGGAATGAAGGTCCTATGTGGTTTTCCCCTGTGTTTCTTATCGATATGAAACGTTTGGGTCACAGTGTGGTGTACCGATGCGACATATACACATGATACTCCAAACCTGCACATATGTGCGATACGCTTCATGCCAGCATCACTGTGGGGCCTGTTGTCGTGCAAACCACACACAATCAACCACGGAAACTTTCCAACCCCTGGGCAGTTCCCTTCGCGTAATAATAGGAGAGTTCGTTTACAAACACGTGAAGCGATTGGGTCGACAGCAAACCATGCATTTTCTCATCCCGAACTTAGTTTGAGGCGTCATATTGGTGAGGATCAGCCGTTCGGTCTGCTGGAAGGCAGGCGATGGGTGCATCAAAAGTCACGACCACCACCACGCAATACACGGCGGTAGCCGTATTGAAGGGAGTGGCGTATCTGCCAAAATCGAAAGTGTATCGATACCTTTGCAACACAAATCGTGGGAGGCCTAATCAGACCGCTACCATATGCCACGCACCAAGCAGCCCCAGTCACAGTCGTCTTGGGTTTTCTGGGAACGAAATCGGCCATCATCATGCACACCGTGTATCAAAGCAAGTCGCAACCTGCGCTCCCTGAGCTTTCAACCCCGGCCATCGGTAAATTTCCCTGAAAACGTCGTATAGATCACGTTCACACGTGAGGGGGATATGAAGAAGGTCTCAAGTACATATAGAACGACGAGTGGACGTGTGGCTGAGGCTGGGTGTTACAACCATTGCCATCATCCTCCTTAATTTCACATTCTCGGATCTTCTTCACGACCAACATTCGGTAATCGACTAGTTCATGTGCCTGGACCCCAGAGCTTGTGACCCCATCTTTCAATTTGTGGGGGTTTGTAATGGTGGGTGGAACATAAATCTGGATAGCTGCGTGCAACTATGAGGTGCTGTGTACGTTGCGCTTTGATATATCCCCCCGTAATTGAACCCCGCGGCTATTTTGACATTTCGGAAGTCTGACCTCTGCCTGGGGCGCCCGAACGGTTTCCTTTGAGATGTCACGGCCTTGCTCCCCAAGGTAGCACACAGATTCGTCGATGCCAGTCGTGGCCGAGCCTCTTGAAAGATGACGCTTCTCGTCCGACCCCACTAAGTAGACTAGCCTCCCGAGCACGCACGGGTTCGCACAAGGTCGTCGGGTAGCGTCCGCCAGGACGATGCTCTGAAGATTATATACATACGTTATCCGTGATGTAGACAGAGATGGCTTGAGTTATCTTCGGTTGAGAGATGGGTTGTCGCACACTCTCGTTACGACGGCGGGGGGTGTTACCCCTCCGTATTCACGGCTGGCAAAGGTGCGGCTGGAAAAGAGCTCTCCAATCATTGAGACACTGACACCGCGGTGTCAACGGGGCTAGTGGTTTTGGCGGGTGTGCTTGAGCACTTGCGTTGATGAAACTTGGTGGGGCTTCACCGATATCCTCCCGAGTCGGTTTGTCGACGTAACCTCTGTGTTGGCAATACGGCGCCCTGGTGTATTCAACATGTGGTGTGGTAGTTTTATAGATTTGACATGGAATAGCTCACCAACTGTGGTTATTTGGGTGAATGAAAAGCTATAATGACGCAACGATGCGGTATATACGTAGCGGGCCTGCTTGTTGTGTCGTCGTCTTGGTCCAATGGTGCGCGGTGGTGTAGTATGGACCGCTCCTGTTTCCAAACTGAGATGACAGTGATGCAGCAGACGCGAGAGTTGTCGTCCAGAGACTAGAGTTACGGTCGTTCGAACGGTGGCGGATAGGATGAGTGGTGGAGTGAACTGCGCATCACATATGTTCTAGACGATTGCGATAGTTGACGTCTCCGGTTTTTTTTTGGCATGGGTGATTACGGGTCTACAGTAAGGCATGAATGCTCCATGGGTGGTAGGGTAAGTGGTGCAAAATCACAAACAACTTGTTTGCTGCCACAGTATAGGTGCGATGAAGGAATCGATATTTTTGTTATGCGAAACGTTCTAGCATCATGTTGACCACCCACACGAACAAAAACCTCGATACACAATTTTCAGGCTATACTCAAACGTAAAAGTAAAATCAGCCATTCTCGTTTGTGCAGTTTATCCATACGTGCGTGATGAGCATGCACGCTACTCACCGTCGAGACATAACTCATTTTCGATCGACATATATAACAGGTCACTCCTCGCCAATATTCCGGCCAAAGAACAGTACCATACGGTAGGTGCATGATGCGAATGAAAGATGAAGCAACCGTGGGTGGGTGCCCTCTTAGTCGTGCCCGTGCTGAGCACGCCAGCCACGCCCTCGAAATGCGCTGAGCACTTGACTTCGAAGCCCGTTAAAGCGACTGACTACGGGTGAATAGAAATCTCGAATCCGAGCACCACAGCTGTGTGCGAGAAGGTCGTATTTATACGGAGTGCGTCAAGATATCAAAACGTGCTCGATCAACCTAGGATAAACTGGAGTCAAGGGATCCCTATGTTAGCATGTGGACGTTGATATCCATACGTATCTGTTGTGGTGTGCAGTCACTACGCACTGATAATATCTTAGTTTAGATATTCGGCCAATTGCAATATGCGGATAGATTACGAGCTTGTCTTACTCGTAGTACGCTCTGTATTGTATGCCCAAAGCATCTTCATCAGGAACGATGCTAAGAACGTTGCTAGAACGTTACTATAACGTTGAAGAGAACATCGCAGGGAACTGCACACACTACGGTAGAATGTAACTGTCCGTAGCATAGACATTGTACCAAGATCATCAGGTGCAGGCATCGCCCACCTCGATCACTCTACTCTACTCTACTCCTCTTCCCTTTTCCACTCTTCTCTTCTCTTCTTCCTTTTCCATTGATCTCCCTGAGACCAATCTTCTTTCCACTATGGCCGAATAAGCGCCTTTTCAAACCATGACTTTTCTTCTTCTTCACAAGTGATCTTCACAGACACTTCGGTGCCACCTCTGCCATATCTCTCCACCGAGACAGAGCCTCGACACACGCGTGATTCTTTCACCCTACACGGGAGATTGATTTCTGTGCAGACATTGCAAGCCTGTTCGTGTTCACTATTGACAGAACGGCAATAAGGGTGAAGTTCGGTGTACCTTAGCAGGGCAGTAAACTCTTGGTAGGACGGCAATATAGTCGGGTGCTGTTTACGCGTGCTACGATAGAGGTAGGGCGTTTTTTTCTTTTTTTTCCTCCCGGAACGGCGGGGCTCCTTAACCCAAACAAAACGTCGCAATTCCATTTTTGTGATGCAATAGGTTTCGCTGCATAGTTATAGTAGGCCATGGGATGAATCATCGGGTGACCGTTTTCATCTTGGTTTCCTCCAGAGTCGGTTGTCGTTTGGTGTGAGGAGCCTCCGAAAAAAACTACATGCATGATGCGCCTCTACCGTACGTAGCATGTGTTTGTTCAGTATCACAACGGTACATATAAGGATGTCATTCTAACAACAACGGTTCATCCCTCGGTAAGGCTTGCAGTTATTGTTCGCCCTCTGAGGCAGTATTTTTGTCACTGGGACCGGCTGAGCCGCTTACGCGAGCAACTACGCACAGTACCTCGTGTATAATTATGTTTCGATTGCTACTACCGTAGAATACTTGTTTAAGGGTATAGCGCACAGAAAGGTAGAAATGTTTATGTTCGTTAAACGCGAGGAAAAACGTTTGTGAAGTCGTGTTTCGGGTGAGATGTTGATTTCTTCATGCTAAGAGCTCGAAAAACAAGGCACCACCGCTACCGCCGCAGTGCTCATTTTAAACAGAACCGGACGTGCCATGTTCTTTGGGATGTAACCCTGGCTGCCGGAAAACCACCCGAACGGGGCCGAATTGCGCCGCATACTCATCAACGTCATGATTTAATGTTGTTTCCGGGGATTTCCTATCATAATGAAGGGAAAACACGGATGTACGGCATAATCGCGCTTGCGACTCCACGGCCAGGAGCAATCTTGGAATCGTCAATCCCCCCCCCATGTGCCCGTTAATGTTTACCTGCGTCCAGGTACATGATATCAATCAAGAACAAAAGGTGAATTTGATTATCGATTTTGCGTGATACAATGTCCCGTAGAAGTTACCTTGAGGTGCCAACACAAACAAACTTGGTAGGCACGATACACAGACTTCACCTAGAAAGTACGGGTCATGTAGAACGTACGGTGAGGTGCCGCCCAACACATCAGTTTTCGACCCTGCATTATTTGAGAAGTATAAACATCGTCTCCACCGAACCCACCACACCCTTCGCATGGTAGGCATCCGTGTGGAACAGATGCCACGTTAGAATCCTGTGTGGCCGTTTCACGAATGCGCAAGAGACAGATGCCATTTCTGCTGAACTCGTCCGTGCCGTAGCACCTCTGGATAAATTACTGTAGTAGATGACGAACACGGACACGTAAATACCCTAAATGCGCGTCTCCCCCTCACTGTGTTCAGGCTTTCGCAGCTTTGCTGGTGCGCGTCTGTTGATATAGGAACAGACCGTCAATTATTTCCTCTCAGCAGAAGCTACGAGTGTCCCCGTATATGGGTTTTCGTAGACCATTCATTGCATGTTAAGCAAAAAATGTTACTACTGCTGTACAGCAGTAGTCGGTGTTCCATTTGTTCCACGCAGACGCGAAACGGCCTTCAAAACGGCCTTTTTCCAATGCTGCTGCTGTACGAACGTTCGCATATAAACACCACATTTCGTTAAATAAAAATGAACCCCAGCAGGCAGGCATATAAACACCATACTTCATTAAAACAAAACTCAACCCCAGCAGGCAGGCAACCCGTTTGTCTTGGTGTAGCACCATTATCACCGGACGGCGTTGCAGCGATACCTGGTGTTTTCAAGTTCGGCACGTAGTATGCTGGCTGCGGGCACAGGTGTGTGGCGTCGTGGCAGCTACTACTCCACTCTGGAATGGTCTTGATCGTGAGAGCACGGAAAAAAAGCCAGACGTATTATTCAGGGCTGAGCGCATGCGATGGACTAAACCCAGCAAACTGTATGCAGTATTTACTTGGCGGCGGGTGTACCGGATGGCATATATTATTTTCCCTCTTTCGATAAATTAATTAATTATCCCCTCGAGTACCACCACAAGTACATTAATTAATTATACCCCAGGTACATATACAGTATATCCGAACCATGCATTGTCATTGATTGGAAGTGTAGCCATTTCGTTTTGTTTAGTAAATTGCTACTCTTAAACGGGGGATTATTATGTATGCTGGTTTGAGTAGCATGCGCCTGGTGTGGTACTACGGGTACCCTTGGCGGTAAATATGATCCACGTTTGATATTGACAGCACACCATCTCCTCGGTAGCGCGTCACGCTCTCTCTCCTTGGCGGTTTGATGTTTGATGGCGTTAGTGATCTATGGTGGATGTCGTAGCTGCCATGAGGTGGTGCATCATAGCAGGCGTGATACGTAATGAAATGTACTGGTACATAGCGCATCACGCTCTCTCCGTGGCGGTTTGATGTTTGATGACATTATTATTAGTGTTTATGTACGGTGGATGTCGTAGCTTCCATGAGGTGGTGTATCACAGCAGGCGTGGTACGTCATGACATGTAACGGGCATCACGCTCTCCTTGGCGGTTTGATGTTTGATGGCATGATTTTAAATATGTATGGTGGATGTTGTAGCTTCCATAGTGGTATAGCAGGCGTGGTATTTCATGAACATATACAGTTGCGCATCACGCTCTCTCCTTGGCGGTTTGATGTTTGATGGCATTCGTGAACGTATGTATGGTGGATGTTGTAGCTTCCAACGGGGTATATCATAGCAGGCGTGATACGCCATGACATACATGTAACGGGCATCACGCTCTCTCCTTGGCGGTTTTACGTTTGATGGCATTCGTGAACGTATGTATGGTGGATGTTGTAGCTTCCAACGGGGTATATCATACCAGGCGTGATACGTCATGACCTATGGTACATGTAACGGGCATCACGCTCTCCTTGGCGGTTTGGTGTTTGATGGCGGGACTGCCGGGTCGTCCGTCTTCTGGTCAGATTGGGTTACTGCCCAGTATGGATGTATGTATGATCTCTGCAGCAGTAGTATCGGCACAGCAAACATTACTACAGCCAGCAGTAGTACTGCTGTGTTAAACACGGTGTCCCTAAATAAACGGCATGTTCGCATTTTGTTTTTCATTCCAAACGGTTCATATATTTAGCGGCATATTGGTACAGTACCACAGTAGAAATCAATCATGTTTTTGTTCTCGTTTTGTGGTGACTAGGTTCCAGTGTGGATTATCACAGACTCGAGCAGAGGACCTCCCCAGCAGTAAGTGTATAGCACTGCCTGCCCGTTGTCTGTAGCACTAGACAAAGCCCTTCCTTTAATTTGGGTATAATTTCAGTACTACTATAAGTATAAACGAATATGTATGTAGTATTATGCATCCTTGCGTTTGCCATTAGACAATGCACGGCGTGGGCTTCGACATTGATCACCCAGAAGAATGCATTCACTTCCCGAAAGAAAAACGCCTACGTAAACGTACCAGGTACGTTTTCGTTGTATTGATACAGCAGGAGTTGTCGAGACAACATCAATATCTTATACCAACCACTACACATACGGTGAGAACAAGTTGCTGCTGAAACCCACCGCAGCAGCATCAATCAGTGCGGCAGTGTCAACAACAGAGTGTCTCCATAACTGACAGTACGAATACGTGACATATGGACAACCACAGGCATGCCATACCTTTTCAAAACGCGCCGGTACCACCAAGCCGAAAACCATAATGAAAACAGTTAGCAGCAATATCACAGCATAGCGTGTCTTCAATCACTCAAACGCCACGGGCATGGTTGGGGTGCCGTGGTGTGTGTGTGGTACAGCAGCGAAGGCTTCAACTTATAAGCGCAACAGTCTACCGGCATGGCTGGGGTCACTCCACCATGCTCTCTATTCTGTGTGGGGGTGGTTTGAGCTCGATTGAACACACCGCGCCCATGCGTTTAGGGAACCGATGTATCGTTAAAATGACGTCGGGGTGTGTACCGCGTGAGGGAGGGTCTCTGCGTACACCCGTACACACACACCGGTCGGTGTTGCTCCACGCTTGCTTTTTGGGTATAGGATAAACCGAAACAGTTTTTTCGAAAATGCCGTTTTTCCCCATCGGATGGAATCAATCATGCATGCTGACTTGTGGACACTGCTGTATGCCACAGCACCCAGTACGCGACGGAATTTACATACATGATACATGATGTCGAGATACCGGTAGGAGTCCAGAAATCTCGGCTCGACATACTTATGGACGCGAAATACAATAAAATAAATTGAAGTATTGCTCTAGAAACACAATACCTACAGTAGGAGTATATTATGTATAGCGTACATAGAACGCGCCCTGCTTCACATATTAATAAGAACTTGAGAATTAACTGGCCACAAATATGTGTTTCTTAGTTATTCGACACGCTGCAAAGTATATCCCACACTCATTACAAGTACTGTAGTGTGTCCCCAAAATGTGCGGTTACAGTTCTGCTTAATACTTAGTATTAGTACTACTGGTACAGTACTGCTGCATGCACCAAATGCAGAGGCCGGCGCTTAAAAGGGAAATACACTCTGCTTGTCGGTGTTCTGCTTGTCGGCGCATCGTGTTTCCTCCAGACATCTAACAACCCCACCTCCCGGCCGTGATCTAATACTCAGCATTACGCGTGTTCTGCCGCAATTACATTCATTGTATTGGACAAATCTCTGAGTAAAGGTTTGTTCACCACGATGTCTACAACAACAGGGATGCATTTGATTGTGCCATACCAGGTATCAGAATAACTTAAGTTATCCTGTGTGTAAACCTGTGCCCATGTCAGCTGTGAATAGCATGCTCTACAGTTTCCTTGGCGAGACGGGTACGTTTCTTAGACAACATTATATACATCGAGTTGTAGTACTTCCAAGTAATTTTTTCCCAAACTATCGTAGTGCAGTTCCAAAGATAGCTTAGGAAATGGGCTTCGTGCGCACACATACCCAATCAATTAAGATAGTAAACATTTAATAGGCAGAACTCGACTGTAGGTGGCTGATGTCAAAGGACATCAACAAACTGCACCAGGGAGAGGAGTGTGCGGTGGAGTTTGGGCGGCGGCTTAAGAAATTGCCTACTACATAATACATACACAGGCACGATTATGAGGGTAACAACAAACAAAATCCAGAACTTGCCAGAAGACATGGCCGATCTCGAATCACACTATTATTTCACTACTCAGCTGGACCGGGGAAAAGGATCTGCGCTGGAGTTTAGGCGAAGTGTATAAGATCGAGAATTTGTCGCTAAATTCCGAAACAGTATGTAGCGTACAGTTTCCCCGAGTATAATTCCGTGTCTTACGTACAATTCGTAGTTCGATGTTATTTCTGCGCAAAACGGTTGTCACCCCTCTTTGTTTTGTTTTGTTTTGTTTTGTTTGTGGCGGTGTGCGCGGTTTTGACGCGAATTTCGCTACAAACGTGACACACCGGCAGCAGCAAATAAACGCAAAAAAAAAAAAGTTTAAAAATATGAGAACATGGGGTATTTTGAAGCGAAGCTTATACTATGAATATATCTGCTCACGATCTTCCCTCCGCCATAAACCTCCGCTTTTTTACTACCCCGCAGGTTTGCCGCGAGGTGGCTGCCCCCTCCTTTCCCCCACACACAAAACACCACCACCACCACCACCACCACCGAGCACACCTCACACACCCCACCGCACACTATAACACACCACACCAACCCACACCCAAGCCTTCTTTTCCTTCTGCTGAGATATCGCACAAACGAAAGCAAGCAAGTGTGTAGCGTCTTATAGGGCACCATGCTGACAATGCTTCGGACGTTTGCGGTCATGACCCTGCTGGCAGCGAGGGGAGCCGACGCGGCAAACACGGCTTCGAAGAACAAGGCCATCGCGAAACCGTCGTGCAAGTCTAGCACCAAGGTGTCCATCCGGTACTCCTCGACGTCCAAGCGACTCTACCTGGAGTCGGCAGACGGCAAGACTCGAGGCGGCTGCGTCACGCTCGAGGACATATGGAGAGACCTGGACGGCGGCGCTCCTCTGTACGCCGTGAAATCCAGCAGCGGCGACGTGAGCAGCACCATCACAGGGACGTGGCTGCTCACCGAGAGCTTGTACGTTGAAGACGGCATCACTCTGCAGGTGAAACATATACTACTGTACTACTGTATTACTGTATTACTGTATTACTGTTGTTGTACCGGTACATGTTTTCAAATTATAGAGTTGATGGGCGCTGTGCAAGTACGCACGTGCCACGTACTCCAGGTTTTTCTGTAACTACTGTATATCTGCGAGAAATGACAGCGGCTGATATTCGTATTATATTCCAGGTATATTATTTTTAGGATTTTATACTTTTCAAGCATCAACCGTGTGCGATTGAAGACGCTGCTCTCCTCGAAACTGTTATTAATATAATATAGAGTTGCAAGCCGTTTCACACCAGGTATGTATGTCGGCTATATAAAATCATATAAAACAGCAGCACTCACTCGTTGGCCGAGAAACGTCGACTCCACTTCACGCACCTATTTTATGCATACGGTGGTAGTAGCAGTATAGCACATCACGATTCCAGTTTGGGTGGTAAAAACGAAAGCAAGCTGTCAATATAATACCTGCTGTAACCTCGTACCCAAACAACACCGCCATTGAACCCGTGGTACCAAAAACAAAACAACACCACCGTGAGTTTTGTTCTGTGTGGTCCACGAAGCACATGTATTTCGCGTTAACCGCAAGAATGTAAGCACGCGCGTACAGCTGCTATTATTATAGCTTCGCTGTATATTGTTCTCCCCACAGTTTGTACAAATTGTAAATGAACCCACCCCTACTATCGTCTCCCGATGTTGTCAAAATGAGTGAATCCACACTATAATGTGCGTACGTACAGTATCGTGTGCCTCCTACGCGTAGTAGGTAGGTGAAAACTATTATATTGGAGGAGTAGCGGTGTGTGTGCAGTTATTTGGTGATTACAGCAGTAGTCGTTGTATTGTGTGTTCATATTAATTAATAAGTGCGCGCTTTGTTTTTGCCCTGTACATTATTTATTATTAGTACTATTATGATCATCTTTGCCATCTGAAAATGTGCAGCATGAGCTTCAACGTTGATCACTCATAACATTCCCGAAAGCAGAAAACCACGGAAACAAAGCGTTGTGCTCGTTGTCGCACAGTGAAACACGTTTGTTTCCAGCTTATTAGGGTTATAGTCAGTCGCGGCTGGCGTAGTACGCAGAATAAGGGACAGTCGTGTTCGTCAACAGTACTACTACAGTACACAGCAGTAGATCAACCTTGCTGGATAAAGGTTTGTCGTTGACTCACGGTAGGTCCGTGTTATATGCCGATTGCACCTTATGTTCACCTTAACATTATATTTGGATGTAGTGCTTGGTCGTGTGGTATATCGTGTGTTGTGATTTTTCGCTCTATTCTCACTGGTGGTCCATTCATAATATATGATATCGCGTGTTTTTGCATCGCGCTTTGATTGGATTGCCTTATCGAATAATTGTTGCGTAAAATATTTCGTCGTGCAGCTATTAGTCGTTGCATGTCGTAGTGCGTATCTTCCCCCTCTTTAGGCAACATTATTAATGGATCCATACTATATACTGTACTGTAGATCATGTAGTTAACGAATGAATCGTTGTCTCATGAAATAACAGTTGCAGCAGTAATTAATTCACACTGCGTACGTAGCTCAAGCCAAAAACAGTTGATTAATTAACACTGCGTAACTCCAATCAATATAATTCGGCCAAAGAGAGACACAATGGTATCATACGAATATCCATATATATATATATATATATACCTGGTACAGCAGTAGGTGTAGGGGTGAACAAGAAATAACAATGAATAGTGGCTTGAGCTACAGCATACTGTGGTTATAATGTGGGTTAAAAAAAAACCAAGAAAAACAGGGAGAATGTTTTTTTCCCCCGCGAATAAATAATGCCTTGTCGACGTAGAAACCCACGAGAGGGGAACATTTTTTATTTCTTAAAAGGTTATAATTCATACATGCCAATTCAATCCGTTAGCCTATTTAGAACTGCAGTCCCGATGTGGGGACGAAACACTTGGAATTAGAGTGAAATATTTGGTTATAGGCAGTGCAGTACTAAAAGGGTTAAGCGTTTTCACCTATTGCGGGGGACCGAATATATATATAGTAAAAAATAACATAGAGAAAAGAAATATTTGGGTTTTTGTTTATACCGTAGGTTCTATTTACTATGGCCCCCCGTAGCACGAGGAACACGATATATGGGTGCCGGGCAACAACGTTTGTTTTTTTTCTGACCCTGACTGATTAATGTGATTCGCATCGAAATGCTCACTGTCTAAACTGTGTACGACGACGGCGCCCACATGACCGCATTTCGACGCCGGCCGGCCCTCCTCTGTCTGTGTTTCGGATGAAGGTGCACGGCAGAAAAGTCTGCCGGGGCAAAGCGACGAAAACTGTCGCTGCCTTTAGCACGAGCAAGACTCATCAACTTGCGGGCCCGATGCGTGAAAGCCTCGATTTGTCAGCAGCGAAGGTGCCACGTCAATATTAACTATTACCCGCGTACACTGTTTTGCACGTAATATCAGCAATCAAAACCTCGCGAACCATAAGAGGGCGCAGGTGTGCTTTTTTGGCGTAAATGAGAGAGAGTTTGTGTGCTCGTTCTCCATTCGCCACGGCAGTATGTATGTGCCTTCCTTGTTCTTGCCCGAATTGGCCGTTTAATTTTCGCAGGAGCGCCGGTATTTGATAAGTTGCCATAGATTTCTCAGCTGCTGACCTGAACTAGGCGGTATAATCGTTTTTCTATTATTCGAGACTTCTACACGTTATGCATCTTCGATCGTGAGGGTGGATGGGCATATTTGCAGGCTTCTGCACATATTATACGATATGCTGCGCATTAGATTATGGTCACAGGTCAGTTCAAGTAGTGTGTGTATGAGTCATGTGTTTGGTTCCTGCGAGGCAATGTCGTCTAGAAAAAAACGGTAGATTTCGAACATTTTCGCCCCACGTATACTGCAGCCTACTGCTGATCATTGTCCGTACGTTCCCGCTCCTGCGCTCTGCTCTGCTGGCTCGCGTTCGATACTATCTGACAAGGATTGTCACATTCTTGGTGCGTTCTTGCGTTTGTTTCATCGTCCTATTTCATTTTGTTTGGCTCTGAGGGATCTCGTTCCGAATTGGCTAATAATAGTATACAGCAGTAGTATCGCGATTGTCTCGCCTATATCTTACTACATCGTGCCGCGTTCCTATTTCCCAACACCCACGCTGTACCTCATGGTGTTCGCATGGGACAGCCTCCAAAAACAAGGTTCGGCCGGGACGATAGCAAGGGCCGGTCGTTCATCACGGGCCGTGTCGGCAGGTCATCACGACAGCAAGGGAAATGCGAACGGCAAGGCGAAGAAACATGGGGGAGGCTGGCGATGGACATCGGAGGTACAGGCGAGAGGCGCCTACCTCGCGCTACCAGGGAGTGATGGTACGGCCTAACCTGGAAGGTGGGACAAATAACCACATGTTGTTGTTGTTGTTGTTGTTGTTGTTGCTGTTGTCGTTTGAAGACGAGGGCCCATGTGTTTTTTCGGTCGCGACTTATGTTACCTTGTGACACAGGTATAGACGGGGCTTGGGCAAGATACTTTGTTCGTTTCAACTAACAACGTGAACGCCGGCCTTTTTCGTGCTTTTAGGTCAGCAATTTAGCAGCACACAGATGTATGGATCGAATCGTGATACCGTACGGAGCAGTCGTCCCGCAATATACAATATCAAAGGAGCAAATGCGTGTTGACACGAAAGAAGGCAGTACTACTACCGTGCAAAATATCCCCCGCCAGGAATCGTCACGACACACGCTACAACTATTGCTCTTCGTAGTTGTCCTTGTCCTCTAATATGCTTACCACACAGTGTGCTTCTTAGTTATGTTGACAACCGTATTAATGTCAAATACGCTTGACGCTCTTGTCCTCGCATCTGCTTACCACACAATGCGCTTCTCGGTTTTGTGTACAACCTCACGGTTGCTATATGCGCATGAACAATCACCACAACCCATCACTGTATCACCAGGTTCGAGGGCTCTGCAGGGACCTGAGCAACCTCGAAGTGTTCGACGAGGTCAACGTGTACGGGAACATCTACGACTCGGACATCCACCACAACTACTTCGGAGTCTACACGTACGGCCACGAGCAGGGAGACTGGAGGAGGAACAAGATGCACCACAACTCGGAGTACGGCTTTGACCCCCACGACGACAGCGACTTCCTGACCATCCACGACAACGAGGTCTACAACAACGGAAACCACGGCATCATCGCCTCCAAGCGCTGCAACGGAGTGTCCATTCAGGTATGGTCATATTCACAGCAGCACCATTCGCTCCGTTTCCGCCCCTACTCTTGCTGGGCGGTTGGCGCCGTAACGGGTTTGTGTTCGAGCTTGGTTGTGTTATCGGAAGCCTGAAGGCTTCTTACCCCGATGACAGAGCAGCCTCAGCAGAGTCGCTCTAACTCTGCCGCCAAATAAAATGGGAAGCAGTACATCTTGGACTCTCCATGGCAAACAGAACGACCCCACGAGCGCTGTACAACAGTGCACCTTAACATCTAGTCTGCGTCGAATAAGTTGGCATGCAACGGCTTCTCATTCGTCGTGCCCTGTTGCTGTTGTTTTTGTCTGTTTCGATGTTCAGGGGAACGAGGTGTACAACGGCGCTGCCAAGTCGGTGGGCATATTCCTGCACAGAAGCAGCGACGACGCCATTGTCAAGGGTGAGCAAAACCGACTAAACACAATCGAGATATCATGCGCAGTGTACCTATCGATGTGTCCGGTCGTACAAACAGTCGAGGTGTGGGTTGTCATTCGCTTGGTGCTTTCGTGCCTACAGAAGGGCTGCTGAATACCATGCACCGGACCGGTTACGATGAATACGTGGTATATTGTTTGAAACATTAAAAAGGTTGGATGTGATAGCTTGATGAGTTGTTTGTCACGGATTATCTGCTGGAGAAAGTAGCCAACGAGATGTCGACGTACTACATATGTAAGAAAAACATAAACACGGTCTTTCGGTTTTGGCTCTGCTTTCCGTTCACGCTTAGATCGGCGCCTAGCGAGCATGCAGCGGCTCACAACGCGGCCCTGCGCATACACCAATTTCTTGTCGGTAAAGGCCCCGAGACACAGATTATCTCGTGTGCTTTACACCTTTTCGGACCACACTACGGTACAGATGTGGGCAGAATTTTCTTGGAACTAGATTCACGTTTCGGTTTCTTTGCCGTCCATTACCTAACGGATCAAAAAGCGGGTCATGTCCAGGCGCTATATGTCTAGGACGCATCGGGTCGCGCTTTTGAGTTTTCCCAAAGCTATGGTTTGGGTGATAGGTATGGAACATTGGAATCGTTGGGCGTATCCCTACAGCACCGTAGCAAAACAATGTACGAATACGAGGTCAACACACACATGGCATTCTAAGTCTGGGTTAGAGCCCCTCAAATATTCCCGTCGAGTTCACCGCGTTCCATCACCTGTCTTCGCTTGGCCATATTATCTACTACCGCAGACAACTACGTCCACGACAACGGCGACGCCGGGATGGCGCTGATGGAGACCTTCAACGCCGACGTGTCCAACAACAAGTTCGAGGACAACAAGTACGGCATCAGGATGTCCGTGGGGTGCGCCGACAACGTGTTCTCTAAGAACGACATCACCGGTTCTTCCAAGTGAGTTTACACGTTGGGCAAGTCCTCCAAGAGAAGGGGGTCGGCTACACAAGAGTAACACTCCCTCTCCGCCTCCGGCCTTCATTGCTCACGTAGTGCCGCGGGGTTTTCGCCCATTGGTATGAACACTGTGACAATCTCTCTACTTCTCTGCATTTATTTGTGTTGCATGTGCTCTCTTACCGTCAATCACGAATCAACTATTTTGTTCCTTCTACTGTATCGTATATCCCCTTGTTTTGCGAAAACCGCGTACGAGTACGCTTACGAGTAAACTCCATACAATGGAAAACCGGACCTTTGTTTTGATTCCCTCGAGCAGCCCGGCTGATCGTTAGTATCCCCATCCTGGCGACTTTCAAGGTGATCTGTGCGGTCCACAGACCTCGACAGTGGTTCCGCCCGACTCTGACAAACTCTACGTAGTCAAGTATGTGCACCCAGTCTTAACCATGACCGTGTCTTTCTCGGATCGGGATCGTGTTTTCGTCTCCTCAGGTACAACGTTTACACGTACCAGGGATCCGATGCCCCGTGGGTGGTCGATTCCGGGCGGTCGCAGGACAACGTCTTCTCGGACAACAACATAAGCGGCGGCCAGGAGACCATCAAGCTCACCATGGCGGACGGCACCGAGTTCATCGACAACACCTTCAAGAGCGCTAAGACGATACGCTTCGAGGACTGCCAGGGAACCCTTATGTCGGGCAACAGTGGTCTCGGCGGTGCTTCGCTGAAAGTCACCGACGGGTCTTGTTTCGACAAGAAGTCCGACAGTGCCTACAAGCCTGTTTGCTAAGCGGACAGCAGGAACAACTTTAGTAATGAGGCAGTATTCGCCTCTCTCTCGCCCTGCCTTTCTCGGATACTACTGCCGATTGGTAGTTTTGGTTTATGTTCTTCACACATGGCTTTGCAGCAGCAGAAGCAGCAGTTTGAGTACATTGTCGGGGGGAAATGTTGCACGTGTCCGTATACTTGTTTGTGTGCGTTGGAGAGCAGTTGTACAGGTCACCCTATGTGAGACGCTGGCGGCGTGCGTTTTCAACGCGGTCGGCCGATGGTCAGGTGTAAGCTATCTTTGATTGAAGGTCTGAGCTCTGTGCTCGTGATACTGAGGATACTCAGGAGAAGGTACATATATGTATGAGCTCCGTGCCTTGGCGTTGAAATCAGCGAGGTTGGATGATGAGGGCGTGGCTCGCACAGTAGATGAGAGCAGCAGTGTGCGCTCGCTCTATACAAAACTTGGGCGATTACGGCTCTAAAGGTTTCGATACATCCTCTCTGGCGATTGCCTTTGCAGATCGATATATATCTCACACATGAAAGATGCCGTACGGCCCCACGCCGTGAACAGCGTGCCTTTCCCCCCACCCACATGGTACACTTAGGTTGTAGTCTTGCTGTTTGAACACACGTACGTGTAACGTTGCGCATAACAGTGAAGTACCGACATGGCGATGAAGTTGGCGATTCGGTTTGGTTCTAGTTTTTTCCGAAGCCTCTGCTGTGTTTGTTATGCCCTGTTACGGACGGACTGCTTGCTTGCGTGGATGTATAAACCCTTTGTGTTTCAAAGTCTTGGAAGTACGTTCACTAAATATTCCTTGGTAAGCTTGTGCATTACCGCCGGAAGGCCCTGCTTCTATTTCCCGTGCAGTATTTGATAGTTTCACAACCGCGCCGTCGGGTACGGTAGTTGCAGTGTGCCGGTAGCAGGTAAACACCGGTGGTGTAATTCATACTGTAGGAAAGCCTGGAATGGCTTAACTCAGACCGGTTTCATGGCGCGTAGTCGTGCCCCTGTGGCACCACACTTAGTCGTAGGATCTGGCCCAGGTTCTTTCAGGGTAGCCCAAGTCTGTGTTCGAGGGTAACTCCCGGTTGAAACAGACCGAGACATGGCGACGTCTGCTGTGATAGTTTGTGGCTCGACTTGAAGCGTTATAAGGGTATTGAGTCAGGTAGTGAGTGTGTCAAGTTATGATATGAGCTTGCCAGGCTCTTGGTTAGGGTGGTGATTTGTTGTATTGGTGCATATAGAAGAGATATAGATACATGTTTGTATGGGAAAGCAAACATTGCCACCACAGGTGGTCGATTCTGCACGTTGCGATGCGTACAGGAATGTACTCCGAGAGTACTTGGTAGCGGCTTTCATGTTCACTCAGAATTTTCATTAGAACGTTTGGAACATGTTTCGTCCACAGATTGAGGGCGCCACGGAGTTGTTCTGTCTAAGCGACAGCAGTTACCAACGGTTTGAGCCGCGGAGCTGCGTACCAGTCTAATCAAAAACATGTGTATTTTGCATACGTTTTTTCGCGGTTTGTCGCGCTCGTCATTCAAGCATAATCGGAGACTTTCTCCGCGTGCAGACGGCAACTGTGTTAAGCGGTTGTTTCATCCACTCCGTACACCTAACTTGTCTTCTTGCTACATAAATTTGTACGTGGAACGTTGCTGAGAGCCGCGGCGTTTTGGCAGTCAAGTTCACGAGAGACCGCGTCTGCTTTCCATGTAACACGGGACGCATGCTACGATAGAGGTGCACCATGTTTTTTCTGGAGCCTCTTACTTGAAGAGCTCTCTACCCCGCCCCGAACATACGTTTGGTGGAAAACAAAAATTGTTATTCGATGAACAATCCCATGGGTGAAGTGTACAAGGAACAAGATGGCAGCAAAAATAATGACAAGTACGCCGATTTGGGGTGAAGGAGCATTATTATCATTTAGAAACCATTTCAGCCTAAAAGTGCTATCTCTATCGTAGCACGCATCACGGATGGGCTTCTTGCCGGCGGCGTGGAGGTTTGGACCGTTCGTGTATGGCACGTTTGCACCGCCGGAAGAAGTGCACTCGCTGAGTGATGTTTTGGTTTGTAAGTTACCGCTGGATGACGTTCTCGACGTGTACGAGTACTTGCTTGGCGTTTTCACGATCGCACCATCGGGCACGGCACTAGCAGCGTGCCGGTGGCATATCAAAACCGGTGGCGTACTCCATGCTATAGGGAGGATAGGAAGATATGAAGCCAGCCTGTCTCACGGGGCGTGGTTGTGCTCCAGTGGGATATCAGTTTGTGGTCGGGCCTGGCCCTGCCCCTCGCAGGGCGTCCCATCCTTTTATTCGAGGGTGACTCGGCTAGACAAGACGGAGAGAGACGACGTATGCTGCGGTTAGGTCCGGTTAGACTTGCACACCTTTCAGTCAGGGTGATTGTGTGATGTCGCGAGTGTCTGTGGTTTTGCTCAGCTTGCTAGGCGTTCGAGTTGGGGGAGGTGTATAATGTTGGTACTATCATACCAGGTATTGTAGAAGGGTCGCTTTTAAGTTCCGCAGTTTCAGCCTATGAGAGACACTCGGCCAACTGGCCACCTTATTTCTTGCCAGTCGTAAGAGTGTTTCGGGTATATGCACCATGGAGTATTTTCTACTCTGCGACAACAAACCACGTGGTGTTTACGTCCAACGTTGAGCGAGGTACAGAGCCGCTCGCTCCAATCGTGTGAACGCGGAACTGAAAATGACGGTACCCCCTCCCCCTACCGCAGCACCAGTCTATACGGTAAGGAAAAATTGGCTCCGTCGGTGGTCGGTACGGCACGCCAAGACGTGTACGCAAAGAAATGTATTATGGGAGCAGTTGGCAGTGGTTTGCAGGTTCACTAAGCGTTTTCATTATAACTAATAGCATGCTTTCGGAAACAGAATGAAGGCGGCACGGCTTTTTCCTGTCTAAACGACAGTTGTCGACGGTTTGAGCTAAGATGCTCTCTATTGGAGTGATCCACGTAATCCGTAATTTGCCTCTTGTGCTACTCGTCATCCTACAATCATCGGAGCCTTCCACACAAATTTGGGGGGTGCCCTCCGGGTATGTGTTTTCCGCTTGAAATCCCAATGCCGCTGATTAGATTTTGTCCGTGGGCAATTGTTTCGCCACTTCATTTCTGGCTTGAAACCTGGAGTATGTCGAGGGCCATTTACATGTGGTATTATCGCGGACATCACGAACACGAAACGAAAAAACAAAATCAGCAAAGCCGGTTCAAGATACAGAAATGATCGATGAAGTCAGGCAAGTTCCACTTCAACTTCCATTATCCAGGTCAGGGCCAAGTCTACAGTACAATATCGGCAATCTGCAGACGAGTGCCTAAAGGCACGAGCGAGTGAACACTACCTTTTGGCACTCTGTTGTGATACTTGCTGACAGCGTGAACAGCTAGCGAAAGGCGTGTTCTGACGTCGTGCGGTCACTCCACAATTGTCGAAACGGTTGTGCGGCGAAAACACGGAGTTTGGTTTCTGCAAATTCGATGTTGTCGAAGGGCGCAAGCGATTTTGAAACCAGCGAAGTCGAGATACTCGTGCGGGCAATTGATTTCATCTGTAATTTGTACGAAGCCACATTCACATCAAGCTTCGATCTGTCCATGTTATTTATTTGTATTATCGGGCTTGAATATTGCAACACCGACCGTCCACTTTTTAGCCAAACCATCACCCAGCGCTCTCGACCCTCGGCCAGACCAGCTCGTGTGCATAGCTCTAGCAGGAGTTGCAAACACGAGAGAGAGGTGTCCAAACAGTGACTGTGCAGCAACAACGTATAATTCACGGACCTCAAAATCCAGAATTCCAACACGTCCCCTTGGTGAGACGCCAGCAGCTACACAAAACGTTCATGATAGAGTGCAAGAGTGACGCAGAATAGACCGATTAAACAGGCGTTATATATACTTGTATACGGTTAGGGGCAACTCTTATATATCGTGTGGGGGAGGGGCATGTCTGACGACGGGATCGTCAATCGCATTATAGGCTGCCGGATGTCTTTGTGGCAGATGCTTCGTATACAGTAGGCTTACCGCGCAACACGGCAAGTGATATGCTCCCCGGGATACATATGGAGTTCTTCCATAACCAGGGGCGACGCACAAAACGAAGACGTCGACTTTGGAAAGACCTCGTCCAACTAAATTCCATAGTATCATCGCTCTACGTTCTCGCGATGATTCCAGTGGTCGAGTTTGTTCGTGTCATTGTTTTTCAGTGTCGGCTTTCCGAGGTCCAGTTATCTCAGCTGCCTGATGCAAAAATAATCATCATGAGAACAACAGTGCCGGTGCTCTTGTGGGTATGGTGCAAAGTACACCCTCGGCCGTGTCTCGTGATTCAAGAGCGACCCTGGTACACTTGAAACCAAGGAGAAACATGTAAGTAATGCCACTGCTGTCAGGAGTAAGTACCCAAGAGAAGGGCCTAAGACTGCTATTAATACCATATAGCACGTAATTTGTTTATGGCATACTAGATAGCTCACGGCCTGGGATAAAACTCAATGTGCGGTTCTCCAAGCCGTGCGAGGAGGGGTGTACACAACGGACCATGTGGCTTTGTAAACATCTCGCCGATATATCGTCCCATAGAGACGTATCGCTCGACGCTTGGCACTCTCCCCGTTATGGATGAGATCGGCTTGAAGATTCGTCCGGGTGGGGGTGGGGCGTTACCTTATTTGTCACCCGTGTGATACGGGTACATGAGGCGTCGAAAATACCCTTTTAGTTTGCAAAGTCCGCTGTTCATGGAGAGGTATTTAGCTCCTCACTGCTAGGAAACGTAATATACTGCTACTGCAGATGGGTACTGCTCCTGTGGATGATGTGTTACCCTTGCTGCGTCGTTTTGTCGTATTAGTAAAATTTGCTCCCAGGTATCGTATGTTCCTGAAACCAAGGAGAAACAAGCTAATATAAAAGATGTCAGGTGTCGTATCGACAAAGCGCAAGTGACCACGAATACAGCAAGTAAAACCTGTTGATTGGGCAAAAGGGGGGACAAAACAAATGTCAGGAGTAGCATCGTCCGCACCTGGATTACGCCGACCGTGGCCACAACATCAAGCAAGCAGCGCACCGAGTGTCCCCAGCATGTTATAATCCAACTATTGGCATCTGCTGTTCATGTTTGATCGCATGGTAGAATATGCAACCATATGACACAATAAGCAAACGTTATATTTGGTCCAGGATACATTCCAGGATATCGCTATATATTAATACAGTGACGCAACTTCTGCTGCTTCTGCTGCTGCTCATCATGCTAGACGAAGAAAGCTGCCAGGTGCTATACAACATTTTAATTGTGGTTGAGATGATTTGCGCCGGGTTTCCTCAGGCGAGTTTTCGTAATATCATGGATGGGATTGCCATGATTGTGTTAGAGGTGCCATTAGTAGGGCTGATTGGGCATGTGTGTGATACGCCTATAAAAGCCACTACAGTTGTAGAGTGGGCGGGAATCGTCTGTCCCCACTACTTCGTGTGAATATATGTATATATATAAATGTTGTGTTTTTTTCCGCTGTGTGTTCCCGTTCGGGCTGCACTCAGAGGCTCCTCGAGAGGGTCGGAACAGCCAGAGAGGCACTACATGCACCAAGTTGCCTGGTGTTCATTCCTAGATCCACTAGTGTTTGCGCAATTGACTTCGTTAGATAGACACAAACTAGCATCCCATCATAGGCAACGCGAGCTCATGTTATTTTATCGATTTGCGGCGCTGGGAGCAGACGCATCCCAGATGGTACAACAACCCATTTTCTGTGGCGTTTAGTTTAAATCGTTTGGACTCTCTCCTCCTGGACCGGACGTGAATAAATTTGGGATATTCCCTGGGTAACTCATGTATGTGTCAAACACATACCAGCGCTCAGATGTCGGTGTGGGCTGGGCATGTATGTGGAGCATTGTACAGAGAAGGAGGCCTTTACTGCCACAGCCTGGAACTTGGCTAGATCATGATCTCGCGTTTGTTATTGTCTTTCTTCAACAACAGTGGCCCATGCCTATTTCTATTGTATCTACTCGTGCGTCGTTATACCACGCCTGCTGTAGCGCTTTCTCGGGCCCAATGTTGGCGCTTGTCATGCCATCGCTAGGATGCCAGATCTTAACCCAGCCGGCCACCCCCCATCACCCCCCGCACTCCTTGCTTCGGCACGGGTAGGTTCCAGCGGTTGCTTCCATCCGCTCGTCTACTTGAAGTTGTGCTGCCTCGTCTCCGTGCGAATGCCATACATATACAACATATACAAACGAGTACCTGGTATATACCATGTATATGTGTATGATACGTACACCAACCGGCACCTTTGCGCTATATACTTGCAATTTGATGTGTTTCAGTACACGTACAGGTAGGTATACATTGGAACAAAAAACAGAAACGCCAGAGCAAAAGGTTGCGGCAATCGAATTTATCCTCAAAACTCATGCTGGCAAAAGGTTGGTGTGGCACCTGAATGGCGCAATGCCACAAAGAAAGGGTGTGCGTCATGGCGCCATCGTATACCTTCTTAATATGTGGCGGTATTACTCTGTACGTAGCCTGCCGGGTGAAAGATGCTCCGGATTCGGTCCCATGGTCATATGACGTATGCACACCAGGTAGGTGCTGGCTTTGTCTGTCGATGTGCCGGCGGCGAAGTGAAGTCGAGATTCGACTCGAAATAACTTGCTGCTGCTGCTGCTGCGGCAAGGCAACGGAGAAAAGCTGCTTTGTCGTCTATTCTTGCCGTTCCGCCGCCCATTTGTAATACCCCAGGAATACATGTACAGTATATGGCAACGATATACCGCAACCCGCGCACACGCTCGGCCAGTCTGAAGATCGCAGGTTGCTCAAACGCGAGTATTTGCCTTTCATATTCCGACTCCAAATGCGGCCATTGCGTGTTCAAGCTACAGCGCCCCTGCGGATGCACGAACTGCTGGGGAATGTTGGATTTTGCTGCACAGCAGTGTAGTTTGCTTATTGGGCGCTCAACTAAATAGGAGGGTGCGGTTCACTGCTCTGGCCGGCGGTGCCGCGTCAATTTTTCGCGCAGACATAGAAACACTAATATTGAGAAAAGAGGTCAGAGTACACATAATTCATAGTATACAAATACTCATACAAATTCCGAAGAAAAAAACGAAAAAAAAAAACGAAAACCGGGAAATGCGTACTGGTATGTGACATTTTTCATTTTGATAGAAACCGAACCTCACTCGGCTGTGATATCGATATTTATTTCGTCGAAAACAAAATCCAAGCTACATCTACTGCCGTGGGATATTTCGTTCGCGCGTAGTTTTCGCCGGCGGTATCGGGACTGCCCCCTTTGATACCTGGCTCTCACTGAGATGAGGCGAGTCAGCCCTGAATATAGTAAGAGCGGCGATGGGTTCGAGATGTCGCGCTCAAGTCCGCATACAAATATAATTATTTGGCGAAAGGGGGGAAAACTGTGTGTGTTGGATAAAGTACGAATAATTAATTTAGCAATGGGGGGAACCCCCCCCTCCCTCCCCTCGTTTGCTTGTGCTGCACTGCACGTTTTACACACACACCCGTTCTCCTTTCCCCCTAACCCTGCCTTTTCTTGGAGTAGAGAGTAGGCAAAAAAAAACACTTTCGATTCAGGGGTCACCCATCTCCCTAATATCTCAATATATTGTTTTCCTGGATGGGGGTAGAGGAAATAAATTAATTAAGTACTTGAGCTATTAATAGTGGGGATTACTTAATTTAGCGAACGAGGGAAATACGCTCGCATTCTCCGCTTGGGGTTAAGCCGCCTAGCTTGGTGCCGCAAGCTGTCGCCCCTGCTGGCCGACAGGGGCAATGGTTAATCCTGCACCAGAACGAACTGTTTCCGTACGGAGCAGTACTATCAATGCCAGCATTGCTCTATATTGCTCTATAATGCATTCATTCGTGGGTAACCTTGATCACGCCCGACCGTAGTGTATACATATACAAACAATCCTGAACCAAAATACAAACTTATACCGTAGTGTAGTGCTGCCATTGCCCCATATTGCATTCCCGCCGGTACAGTATGCATGCGTGTTGTCGCCGTACGTTCCATTCGATAGTTTACCGCTGTACTTGCAACCGCCAGTGAACACGCGGGTAGGTCGAAACAATCTACCGGGTACACATTTTTGTGTCCATACGCCTATCCCAGCCTCTACTAACTTTTCATCAATCCAAGAAGGAAATACATAGAGCATCTACTGTTACGAGTAGTCATCTGGACCAAATATGCTCCCTAAAAAGACTGGAATGTATTTACCTTTTTTAGTATGTGATGGGTCATGGCTTTGCTCTGATCCCCCTTAATACCGTATCACATCAGGTCGGTGGGTTCTACTACTAACTGTAGTAGTAGTAGTAGCTGCCGGGCAACGCGGGTGCAGGACGAGCGAATAAACGCACCCAGGCGCTGCACAATCCGGAAGTCCGAGGAGCGTACTCCTTGTTGGAGTGCTACTATTCCCGTAATAATACGGGAATGGTCATACAGCAAAACGCTTGTATTCAAGATCTACGATAGACTCAAAACACCCCGTATCTCCCCCTTCATGTCTGTACACCATGCCTGGTTCTGGTTACATGTACAGGCTCATAGGAAAGCCAGGCGGAGATTTAGAGGAAACACATTAGTTTGGGAGTCGTTATACTGAAACTTGTGTACTGTAGAAAGCACCCTCTCTCAAACAAGGAATCCAGCCCGGACCAGATTTCCTGTTTCTTCTTGGATGTCCTGTACTGTACTGTGTCTCCCTGTAGCATGCCACTATTGTTGCAATAGATGATGCTTGTCTTTTGGAACCGAGCGCGGCGATACTTGTTCTAACCTTGGCATTTGCAACGTCATAATGTAGAACTGGTACAGGGTATCATGTGTCAGGAATATTCTTTATATTCCGCAATGTTGAGTGAGTACCGGGGACGATGACGACGTCGAAGTTTTCAGTTATTCCGCCCCACCACGCCCGTATTGTGCGTGTAGTTAACGGGAGCAAGCTACGATAAAGACGAGGCTAGGTTCAACAGTGTGTGTGGGCCAGACTTTATTGATTGGTGCCTTGAACTACAGACAGCAATGTGAGATTTGTGATATCTTCCTACTGTACTAATAGTTGAAGACACACTCCACCTACGAGGCGCGCGATACAGAAACTATGTCATGTCGTAATATACCATGTATATCTAGGTGATATAGGGGATAGGCATATCCCCTATAACTACTACTGTACTGCTGCGAACATACGTACCCCGCCGATGTTCTTCTCGCGTTTGTGTATGGACGTTATAGTCTTCGCTTGCGCTTAGCACATGTATGGAAACACGTCATACTTGACTTGATGCTTGTGACTCGTGCATTTCGTTTCCGCACGGCATACTGTACTGCTTTTGAAGTACTACTACTGTAGTACCCGAGAAAACGAGCACCACGAGGAAGGCGAGAAGCTGAGACTGGGACTACTGTACTGCAGAAAACCTCTGCCCCGCACCTGGAACAGACCATCCATTCCCACTTCATCGTGCAGCTACGTTCCTGCTCGGTATGCCCTACGTTACAGTAGCTCCCGTCGCTGGATGGGCGCCCTGTAACCAGCACGATCTATGGCACAACTCCTCGGTTGAACCTGTACTGCAGTATATACAGGTCCTGCACAACACCTCAAAACGATAGCGGCAGATTATTTCTAACCAAGATGAGCAATCACACGTGCGTGGAGTGCCATCTGTCCGATGCGTGAAGTATATACGATACTAAAGGTGGCGTACTGTAGAAAAAATCCAGGTATACGATGAATATTCTCAAATAAGAAGTCCGGTTCGGGTCGAAAACTCCCCTTCCGCTTTCGATTTATACTATGCGTACTACTGTACAATACCAGGTTGGTGTCGCGTACAGCAGTTCGTTACTAGCACGTAGCAAGGTTCTCTTTACGCTGTGTTGTGTGGACAACAACATAGAACGTTCCTGTGCAGCACAGGTCTATGTCCATCTATGGCTCAAATCGATTGGTCCACTTCACATGGCACACCCTCTCGGTTTTGTCTTGTCCTTGTGATAAGCTGACGGGCAATCTCTTCTTCTCCAGAGCTTTCTCAGGATCATTGTACAATATCACTTGCAGGAGGTATTTGCTTTTTGATCGTGTGGTTTCTTGATAGGGATATTTGTCTGAACTCCAACCTCCTTTGATATGTACTGTACAGTAGTACAGACGCTAAATATTGGCTTTTCTCGCGTCTTCTCGTCGCTTTCTAGATGGAAGTTGGAGGATCTCGTGCTGAGTACTTTCGTGCATCCATGGAAAGTAGAACTAGCCAGCAAGGTCCACAGGACGATCGTCTGGGACCATATACCCCCGAAGCCAAACGCCCGTATGCGATAAAGAGGCAGGCGACCTGGTCCATCATTTCCACAGCACCCCACACCTTTTAGCATACCATTGAACCTACCGCAAGCCCGATCTGAATCAGAGGTCCAGGCACGAAGAGTAACTGCCGTGGCAATAGTACGCCACATTCAAGACCCTGATGATAAATCCCGATATCCAATGGTTCTCGGCCTTTTATGACAGTAGGGATTGTCTCGTTGTCTATGGCGTCTGCCCACAAATAGACCAATCACGTCTGGCGTCTCAATCCTACCCCTAAAGCGCTACGAGTAGGGGCTACGGCACTTGGTTGTATACTGTATTGAATGTATATATTGACGCTTACTTTAAGACAGCCATCTGTAGCCCTCAACCATATGCTTACGCTAACCTTGAGTCCAATCGTCGGTCGTCTGGTTGTGTGCAGATCGGGTGCTGCTCACCGGGGGCCGTACCCGGCGTCTCTCGGCAGAAAACTCGTACAAAACCTTCTCGTTGGTTTCCATTATTTCGTCCACTGCAGTCTTTTTTCGGAAACACGTACTATGTACAGTAGCTATTGAACCTGACAACAGCGCTGCTCTCGATTATTTTCCCCGAAAATATCCTATGGTTGTTGAAATCCGGGTGTTTATGACGCGGTTCCTTTCTCCCCGTTTTTGTTGCGCGTCTGACGCAGCAATTCGTACGTACCTGACCCGGCACACGAATGTGAAGCTTCATCGCACTTTAGATACGAACGCTGGACAGAGCTTTTTCCGCGCTGGTTTTGTTTTCTCCCTGGCGGCATTGCTCGGAGGGCGATTTTGAACGCGCGCTCAAAACAATGCCGAACAAAGCTGTCTGCGCCGAAAGCTGATTCTGGCTCATTGTACAACAGAGTATATATATCTACGATTTACTAAATACTCTATAATACGACAATGAGGACTAAATCGGCAAAACACCGCGACGATCGCTATACGACAGAGATGATCACGAACCACCGACGCGACGGCTGGCTGTTTGAAAGAGGCTCTGAACAGCTGCTGCTCGCTGTTGTATATACAACAAGACGAAGCATGTACCAGGCGCCGTTAGCGCTACGCACGACAAATGATACCCCTCCCACCGGTAACATAGTCCGCGTATGGCATTCACAGTGTACGCGCTGCAAACGGTAATTTTGTTTCCGGGCCCGGAGTTGTACACATCGATTGTTGTGCACTCACTGACCCTAATGTAACAAAGATAGACGGTACACGGTGATGATATGGTACTATATGACTGCAAACGGTGTGATGATAAGTTCGGTCACGTAAGTGAATAGTGCGCCTCCCTTGGATCCCTTTGGTCTGTAGGTTTATCGCGACATACAACCTCGGATATTTGGAAGAACAAGTTTGAATATATAGATGCATCCAGTGCGCTCGTATTATACTTCAATTTCCCGCGGATGTTCGAATGGTGCTTCTTCCTGGATGATTCCGAAGCCGGCCACCGGTTCATTCCTTGCTTGACAACATAACATGGTGATGCCAGGTATATCTAGGTAATACACGAAGAGTGCCGTTTCTTTCACGTCGGCCGAATGCGTGACTTCCATCATAATGACACCGCCTCGCAGACAACCGGGCTCGGCTTCTTCGTTTTATTGTGTGTGTGCACACGTGCCGAGAAACACACGAATACGATGGTCTCAAGGCCGATTGAACAGGCAAATAAAATTGTCAAGACCACACGTAGAGACGTTGCCGTCAAGTTACTATCTTCATACGGAGTGTGCTCGCAAGGAACTCATAAAAATAAGCACATTTCTTGGAAACATGTATATATGCTTTCGTAAATCAGTTCACGGCACAAAATGCCAACTCGTTGCATTTGAACCTAACTACAACCCTGTAGCGCGGCCTACACGCGTCTGCCATCTCACGCAGCCAACCGGCACAGGGCTCGACATATATCGAGAGATATATATTCGGACCGGCGAGCCCATTCGACGCACAGCGTTGAGCGGGTGCACGTGCTTGCAATTCGGGGGCACGACTGCCAACTGGTCGACTGCTGCGGGCATGCCCAGCGGCCTTCCACTCGGCCTCCACGCTTTCATGACCACTTTACACGGCAGTAAACCTGAAGAGGGCTCGGCTTATGCATCGACACGAATCGACTGACCAGCTCCTGCAGCACATCGCGCAGCGTGAACACTGGACACGCCGCTGCCCACTCGTCGGGATGAAGGAAACTCTCGTAACGCTGCACAGTTTGGTGACTACTCTTCTTGTTCATCCAGTATTTAGCGATTGTCCACCTCTGTGTTTCCCTCAAACAATTGACTTATTGTTGGTTCGTGGTTGGCGCAGCGTGTAACAAACGACCCGATGGCGGTATACCAAAAACAGCATAAACATAGCAAGGCTGCAACGATTCAGTTATAGCCACTACTTTAAGCCGAGTGTCTCTCAGCGGCTAAAACGAAATGACCTACAGTAAATTCCGACCCCCGTTCCCACAGCCTCCGCCCACAAAAAGAAAAAGCACCACACCGACAAAATGCAACACCCCTGGCCCGTTCGGCTCTCGCACCTGACTGTCGTTCTTGGGCGCTCTCTCCTCCTAGTACAGCTGCTCGCCACCATCTCCACTGTGCCACGGGAGTAGCACGAGTATAAGCTTTGTCAACACGATACAAATAATGGTTTGGGAAAATGCCGCGTAGGGGGGGCGCGCTCAAGCCCGACGAATGGGCGACGTCAGCAAGTACCCTTTTCGGCACATTTTGTTCCGGAATAGTTTAGGTTTGCTAGGGCGCTTTCTGACTTTCGTCCACGTGGGGGTACGTGCTATGCATCCCCTCCAGCAACCACAAGTTTCACCCCTGCATGTGTCAACAGTGGCATGAAATAACCGGCACTGCTGCAGTTGGGATACACGCCCCTAAGTTTTCGCAATGAAAATATACTTTTACATGTTACGTAAAGTGACTGGAGGTGGGGGTGAGTGAGTAGTTGTTGTAGCAAGCAGCACCTCGAAAAACACGACAGACAAACAAAACAGTTTCAGAAAGGTTGGCAGTGCTAGGTCTCAGTCAGTATTCGAAGGCCCCGACCCGGTCATTGTGGTGGGTTAAACGGCGGGTGCGTCGGATGGCGATTGCCGA
Source organism: Saccharina japonica (assembly GCA_008828725.1). Classification (NCBI taxonomy): domain Eukaryota; class Phaeophyceae; order Laminariales; family Laminariaceae; genus Saccharina; species Saccharina japonica. The sequence continues at coordinate 438,116 of MEHQ01000807.1, forward strand.
AAGTATTCGAAAGTATAGTATTGTTCCTCCTACGGTACGTGCATACCGCTCTTTTGTGTCATTTTTACCCCAGTGCCAGGTGTTGAAGTTGGTGGTGTTTGGGGTAATGTGGACGTGCCATTCAATCATGTTCTGCACTGTTTCCTGGGGAGACCCTGACGGGAGCGGTGTCTCTTTGCGGTGTGCGGCTGTGTCGATTATGAGCTCCGAGCATGAATGATCGCAGCGGGCGCAGATGTTACGTAAGCGCTTGGAAGAAGGAAACAAATAATTTTACAACGAGAAGCATACAATATACCCCCCCCCCTGTACAAACGCTAGAATCGAAAGATCCCTCTAACATACGAGAGTGAACTTTTGGGGTCTACGGCGCACGTGAAATAAATGAACTATACACGGTGGTTACACCTTCGTTTGGCGAAGTCAATCATGGTGTGTAGCGCTATGGTAGGCACACCACGTAGCTGGGAACGAGGTGTGGTTGGTCGCTGGGGTGGTGATTCGTGATGATTTGGGTGGGGATTGGATTAGAGGGGAAGAAGGATGGGGAATGGCGACGTCTGCGATGATATATTTATGTTTGATGCAACGACTGCCAGGTCGAGTTTGTGAGCGCGGATCTAAGTAGTTGGGTTCTCCTTGTTGAAATCGACAGATGAATTACTCGGGGCGGAAGGGGGCGGGGTAGGCGATAGCTGGAGAATTTGCGGTTACGCCAGGGCAAGGATATTCGGCGTCTGCGGTCGGGAAAATGCCCACTCGCAATTCGTGCTGTATCGCGCCTTGCACCATGTGTTCAGCATTTACAGAAGACTGAAGAGTGATTACTCGTGACGTGAAGCGGGCGCGGTTTGCCCCTGTTTTTCTTATAGATATGAAGCATTTAGGTCACGGTGTGGTCTACCGATGCAACATATGCACCTGATACTCCAAACCTACACACATATGTGTGGTACGCATCATGCAAGCATCACTATGGGGCCTGTTGTCATGCGAACCAAGCACACAATCAACCTTGGGAAAATTCCAACGTCTGTGGATTGTTTCCTTCGCGCAATAACTGAAAAATCGTTTATAAAACGTGAAACGATTGGGTCGACAGCAACCCATGCTTGAAACGTAGCTTTGGTGGAGATCAGGCGTTCGGCCTGCTGCGATGGTTGAACCAAATATCACGACCACCACCACGCAGTACATGGCGGTAGCCGTATTGCGAAGGGTGACGCATCTGTCAAGATCGAGAGTGTCTTGCGACTTTGCAACACGTATCGCGGAGATGTCGAAAATGTTCCGCTGAAACGAGACCGCAATCATATGCCGCGCACGAAGCAGCCCCAGCTATAATCGTCTTGGGTTTTTTTCTGGGAACAAAATCGGCAATCATCCTACACCGTGTACCTAACTAACTAAGCAAGGCGCAACCTTGGCTCCCTCCGTCCAATCTCAGCCACCGGTAGATTTCCCTGAAAACGCCGTGGAGACCACGTTCACGCGTGGGAGGAAACTTGAAGAAGGCATCGAGCACAAAACGTGCGAGTGGAAGTGTTGCGGCGGCCGGGTGTCTACAACCACCGCCCCCGTCCTTCAATGTTTTACACTTTCATATATATTGTTCCCCGCCGACGTTGGAGCGAGCCTAATGTGTTTGCCGGAACCCCCGATCTTTTGACCCCATCTTCAAATTCCAACCCCAATCCATAGTTCGTGGGCATAAGGAGTTTTGGGCGGAACAGCCTTGTGCAATTAATACACCCCTCCACCATCGAAACGCCACGCCCGAATGGTCTCCTATTAGTAGAGTATGTCACGGCCTTTTTCCCCAAGATGGTAGCACACAGATTCGTCGATGCCCGTCCTGGCCACGCCTCCTGAAGATGGCGCTTCTTGTCCGACCCCACTAAGTAGACTGGCCTCCCGACCACACTAAGTAGACGAACTCGTGCTGCGTTGTGGGGTAACGTCCACCAGGACGATGCGCTGATAATTATGTAAACTATCTCCTTGATGTCCACAGAAAAGGTTTGAGTTATCTCCGGTTGAAGGATGCGTTGCTGTACACTGTCGGTACGGCCGCGGGGGGTGCTACCCCTCCCTATCCCCGGCCGAAGTTATGTCGCTGGAAACGAGCTCTCCAACCCTTTTGAGACACTTCCGCCATCGTGGTGTCTGTAGCGCCAGTCGGTTTCGCGGGTGTGGTTGAGCACTGCCGTGGATGACAATCGGGCGGCGTACACCGATGCCATCGCAACTCTGTTCGGCGACGCAACCGCTGTGTCGCCAATACGGCCCTGACGTATTCAACATCATGTGGAGTGGTATTTTGGTAGATTTGTCATGGAATAGCTCACCAATTATGAGTAGTTTCGTGATTGCATTGATATGATGCCGCAATGGTGAGGTACGTACTTAGCGGGTCGGCCTGGTCCGTCGCCGCCCTCGAGTCAACGGTGTACGCTGGGCGCTATCGATCACAACGTTTTCCAGACTCGAATGGGAGTGACGGCACCGACGTGAGAGGTACGGCCGTTCCGATGGTGGCTATGCCGGTCGATAGGATGAGTGGTGGAGTGGACCGCGCACCAAATGGTTTATTGACGATTGCGAAAGTTGACGTCTACGGTTTTGTTTTTGGCATGGGAGATTACGGGCCTACAATCAGGGATGGGGCCCCATGGTTGTTAGGTTAGGTGGTGCAAAATCACTAACAAATCGTTTGCCGCCACTGTAGTGGGTGTGGAGATTGAATCGATATATTACATGCAAAACGTTCTATATAACATCAGCATGGCCACCCGCACGAACACAAATCTCGATGCGTATTTGGCAGTCTATACTCAAACGTCGAAGACATCAACCATTCTATTTTGTGCGGTATGCCCACACGTATGTGCACATGCACGCTCGTACACGCTCTCGAGACACAACTCATTTTCGGTCGACGTATATCAACAGGTCGCGCCTCGCCCATATTCCTCCCGAAAGATCGGTACCATACGGTCATGCATCTTTATGCCAAAGATCATGAAACCGTGGCTGGGTGCACTCTTGGTCGCACCCGTTCTGAGCATGCCGGCCACACACTCGTATCGCCCCCAGCACTTGATTTCAAAGTCTATTAAAGCCACACTATGCCACGTACATCAGAGGTATGGCTTCGCTACTTTTTATGTTGACGAATCGCGCCTGGTTGCGGGTGAATGAAAACTTCGAATCGAAGGACCACAGCTGGGCACGAGAAGGTCGTATCACACGGAGTACGTGAAGATAACAACGACGCTCGGGCAACCTATATTCAGCAAACTGGATTCAAGGGAGTCCTCACAACGAAGCTTGTTTTGGCGCAGGTAGTTCAGGTCCGTACACTATTGACAGAATGGCAAGAGGGTGCAGTTCAGTATCCTAACAAGGGCAGTACGCTATTGACAGGAGGGCAAAATAATATGGTGCTATTCGGTAGCAACAACGATAGGAAACAGAATGCCGTTAAACAATCAAAACTACTAATCCCAAGAATATTTCATTTCAAAACCAAAAATACTCGAAACAATCTGTTTTTTAGCTGAAAAACAAAGGACCAGTTGAGCCCCTAAAGTGAGCAGTTACGGACAGTCCCTCGCAATTATGTTACGCTTGCTATTACCGTAGAATGACTATTTTAGGAGAAGCGCATAGAAAGGTAGATATAAATGTTGGGTTCGGATTGCGCGAGGAAACTCTCCTTCGAAGTTGTGTTTCGGGTGAGATGTTGAATTATTTATGCGAGGAGCTCAGAAGAACAGCCACCACGGCTACCACCGCAGTGCCTATTGAAAGCAGATCCGGACTCTTGCAACACCCTTTATGATGTACCCCTGGATGCCAGAAAGCCACTCGAACGAGTCCGAATTGCACCGTATAACCATCAGTGGCATGGCTGAATGTTTCCTCCGGGGATTTCCTAGCATAATGAAGGGAAAACACGGATGTACAGCATAATCGCGCTTGTGACTCCACGGCCAGGAATAATCCTGGAAATCCCAATTCTCCCCCCCATGTCCTCGTTAATGCCTACCTGATACCAGGTACATGATAGCAATACAAAACAAAAGGTGGTAGTTATGATCGATGTTGTGTAATATAATGTCCCGTAAAACTTACCTTGACGTGCCAACACAAACTTGGTACAGTAGGCACAATAAAATGGCGCCACCTCGGAATTACGAGTCCCGTAGAACTGACGTTAAGGTGCCGCCTGACACATCAGTTATCGACCCTGCATGGTTTGAGAAGTATACGTGCATCGTCTCCACCGTACCATCCACCAACATGGCAGGTCTCCGTACGGAAAAGACCTTTCACGCATGCGCAACAGACAGATGTAATTTCTTCTGACGGATGCGTTCGTGCTGTAGCGCCTCTGGATACATTAGGTAAGGACGAACACCAGTCAAGGTGTCTATACCCAACTCTGGCCGCGACAACGGGATACGTAAACTCCATGAACGAGCGTCTCCTCCCCTCGCTGCATCGTCGAACCGGGTGTACCCAGCCTTTTGCATCGTTTCTGGTACACGCGTCAGTCCGCATAGATAGCAACACCGTCATTTTGTTTTCCTCTAACCAGAAGAAGCTAATGCCCCCGTAAACAGGCGTTCTTAGACCTTTCCTTGTTTTTTGCGCGAACGTTACTACTGTTGTGCTATAGCCGGTGTTCCTTTTGGTCCACACAGACGTGAACCGACTTTCAGAACGGCATTTTACAATGCTACTGTACGTACGTACGCCTATAAGCACCACATTACATATAAAAAACAATCAACACCACCAGCAGGCAGGCATATAAACACCATACTCCATAAAAAAAACAGAAACGGTTAACACCAGCAGGCAGGCAACCCGTTTGTCTGATATGGCACCATTTTCACCGGATTGCCTTGCAGCCACACCTGGTGTTTTCAAGTTCGGCCCGTACTATGCTGGCTGCGGGCACAGGCATATAGCTGCGTGGCAGCTACTACTGCGCTCTGGAATGATCTTGATCGCGAGAGCACATACAAAAAAGCCAGCAATGTTCTTCAGGGCTGAGCGCGTGCGACGGACCGAACCAAGCGAGCTGTATGTAGTATTTGCTTCGCGGCGGGTGTACCGGACGGCAGCCATGCATTGCCATTAATTGGACGTGTAGCCATTTCTGTACCTTTATTTACTAAACTAACTGCTTGTTATATATGCTGGTTTGAGTAGCATGTGCCTGGTGTGGTACTACGAGCACCCTTGACGGTGAATACAATGCACGTTTGATGTTGATATCACACCATCTCCTTGGTAGAGCACCACGCTCTCTCTTTGGCGGTTTGATGTTTGAAGGCATTTTTTATGTATGGTGGATGTTGTAGCTTCCATGATGTTGGTGTACCATACCAGGAGTGATACGTCATGACATGTACTGGTAGCGCATCACGCTCTCTCCTTGGCGGTTTGATGTTTGATGGCAGTGGTGAATATATAGTGTATGTTGTAGCTTCCATGGTATATCATAGCAGGCGTCTAAAGTCATGACATATACAGTAGCGCATCACGCTCTCTTTACGGGTGTGATGTTTGATGGCATTATTTTGTATGGTGGATGTTGTAGCTTCCAACGGGGTATATCATAGCAGGCGTGATACGTCATGAAATACATGTAATGGGCATCACGCTCTCTCCTTGGCGGCTTGATGTTTTGATGGCTGGACTGCCGGGTCGTCCGTCTTCGGGACAGATTTCGTCACAGCCCGGTATGGATACATGGATGATCTCTGCAGCAGAGGTTTCGGCACAGCAAACACTACTACAGCCAGCAGCAGTACTGCTGTGTTAAACACGATGTCCCTAAATATACGGCATGTTTGCAGTATGTTTTCATTCCAAACGGTTCATATATATTTCGGGGCATATTGGTACAGTCGAAATCAATCATGTTTTTGTTTCCGTTTTGCGGTGTGGAGGTGCAAGTGTGGATTCTCACAGACTCGAACAGAGAACCTCCCCAGCATTAAGTGTATAGCACTGCCTGCCTGTCGTCTGTAGCACTAGCCAAAGCCCTTCCTTTCATTTGCAGTACTACTACTGTAAGTACGTATATTGTTAGTATTACCATTGCGTTTGCCGTCCGACAAAGTTCGGCATGGGCTTCAACGTTGATCACACATAAAATAAGCATTCACTTCCCGAATGAAAAACCCTATGATACTTACGTATACGTACCAGGTACATTTTCGTTGTACTGATTCAGCAGGAGTTGTCGAGACACCATCAATATCTGATACCAACCACCACACATACGGTGATAACAAGTTGCTTCTGAAAACCACCACAGCAGCATCAATCAGTGCGGTAGTGTCAACAACAGAGTGTCTCCATGACTGACAGTACTAATACGTGACATATGGACAACCACAGGCATGGCATACCTTTTCAAAGCGCGCCGGTGCCATCAAGCCGAAAACCGCAATGAAAACAGTTAGCAGCAGGTCACAGAATATTAATAGCGTGTCTTCAATCACTCAAACGCCACGGGCATGGTTGGGGTGCCGTGTTGTGTGTGTGTTGTACAGCAGCGAAGGCTTCAGCTTATAAGCGCAAGTTCTACCGGCATGGCTGGGGTTACACCACCATGCTCTCTATTCTGTGTGGGGGTGGTTTGAGCTCGATTGAACACACCGCGCCCATGCGTATAGGGAACTGATGTGTCGTTAAAATGACGTCGGCGTGTGTACCGCGTGTAGGGGAGGGTCTCTGCGCACACCCGTACACACACACCACCGGTCGGTGTTGCTCCACGCTTGCTTTTTGGGTATAGGATGAACCGAAACAGTTTTTCGAAAATGCCGTTTTTCCCCATCGGATGGAATCAATCATGCATGCTGACTTGTGGACACTGTATGCCACAGCAGCCAGTACGTGACGGAACTTACATACATGATATATAATGAAAATAGCAGTAAGTACTACGTAACAAGTAGTGTTCAGAAATATCGGTTCGACATATTTATGGACGCGAAATACACTAAACAATAAAAGTATTGCTCTATTAATAGAAACACAATACATACAGCAGTAGGAGTATATTATTCACAGCGTAGAGCGCGCCCTGCTTCACATAAGAATAAGAACTTGAGAATTAATTGGCCGCAAATATGTGTTTCTTAGCTCTTCGCCACGCTGCAAAGCATATGCCACACTCGTTGCAAGTACTGTAGTGTGTCCCCAAAATATGCGGTTACAGTTCTGCTTACTATCAGTACTACTGATACAGTACTGCTGCATGCACCACATGCAGAGGCCGGCGCTCAACAGGGAAATTGATTATGCTTGTCGGTTTTCTGCTTGTCGGCGCATCGTGTTTCCTCGAGACATCTAACAACCCCACTTCCCGGCCGTGACCTAATACTCAGCATTACGCGTGTTCTGCCGCAATTTCATTCATTGTATTGACCAACTCTCCGAGTGAGTAAGGGATGTCCACCACGATGTCGATAACAATACGGAGGATGCATTTGATTGTGCCATATCAGTATAACTTCAGTTATCCTGTGTAGAAGCCTGTGCCCAGCTATTAATAGCATTCTCTCAGTTACCGCGGATGAATGCCCTTGACCAGACGGGTACGTTTCTTAAGACAACACTGCAAGCTGTATACATTCGAGTTGTAGTATTTCCAAGTAATTTGTTCCCAAACTATCGTATAATAGTGCAGTTCCAGAGATAGCTTAAGAAATGGGCTTCGTACGCACACAGACCCAATCACTTCAGATAACTACTGCGACATTTAATAGGCAGAACTCGCCTGTAATTGGTGGCCGATCTCAAACGACATCAACTGACTGCACCAGGGAAAATAGTGTGCGGTGGAGTTTGAGCGGCGGCTTAAGAAACTGCCTACTACATAATACACACACAGGCACGATTATTTATTTAACAACAGACAAAATCCAGAAGACATGGCCGATCGCGAATCACACCATTTCACCAGCTGGAGCTAGACCGGGGAGAAGGATCTGCGCTGGAGTTTAGGCGAAGTGTATCTAAGATCGAGAATTTGTCGCTAAATTCCGAAACAGTATGTAGCGTACAGTTTCCCCGAGTATAATTCCGTGTCTTACGTGCAGTTCGTAGTTCGATGTTATTCCTGCGCAAAACGGTTGTCACCCCTGTTTGTTTTGTTTGGTTTGGTTTCGTTTGTGGCGGTGTGCGCATTTTTGACGCGAATTTCGCGAAAAACGTGACACCGGTGGCAGCAGCAAATAAACGCAAAAATAAAATAAAAATGTTTAAACAAATTTAAGAACATGGGGTATTTTCAAGCGAAGCTTACTATTAACAGATGTATCTGCTCACGATCTTCCCTCCGCCATAAACCTCCGCTTTTCGACTACCCCGCAGGTTTGCCGCGAGGTGGCTGCCCCCCCCTCCCCCCCACACACAACACACCACCACCACCACCACCGAGCACACCTCACACACCCCACCGCACACTATAACACACCACACCAACCCACACCCCAGCCTTCGTCTCCTTCTGCTGAGATATCGCACAAACGAAAGCAAGCAAGTGCGTAGCGTCTTATAGGGCACCATGCTGACAATGCTTCGGACGTTTGCGGTCATGACCTTGCTGGCAGCGAGGGGAGCCGACGCGGCAAACACGGCTTCGAAGAACAAGGCCATCGCGAAACCGTCGTGCAAGTCTAGCACCAAGGTGTCCATCCGGTACTCCAAGACGTCGAAGCGGCTCTACCTGGAGTCGGCAGACGGCAACACTCGAGGCGGCTGCGTCACGCTCGAGGACATCTGGAGAGACCTGGACGGCGGCGCCCCTCTGTACGCCGTGAAATCCAGCAGCGGCGACGTGAGCAGCACCATCACAGGGACGTGGCTGCTCACCGAGAGCTTGTACGTTGAAGACGGCATCACTCTGCAGGTGAAACAGATACTTCTACTACTGTATTACTGTATTACTGTATTACTGTTGTTGTACCGGTACATGTTTTCAAATTATAGAGTTGATGGGCGCTGTGCAAGTACGTACGACGTACTCCAGGTATGTCTGTAACAACTGTATATCTGCGAGAAATGACAGCGGCTGATATTCGTATTATATTCCAGGTATATTATTTTTAGGATTTTATACTTTTCAAGCATCAACCGTGTGCGATTGAAGACGCTGCTCTCCTCGAAACTGTTATTAATATAATATAGAGTTGCAAGCCGTTTCACACCAGGTATGTATGTCGGCTATATAAAATCATATAAAACAGCAGCACTCACTCGTTGGCCGAGAAACGTCGACTCCACCCCACGCACCTATTTTATGCATACGGTGGTAGTAGCAGTATAGCACATCACGATTCCAGTTTGGGTGGTGAGAACGAAAGCAAGCTGTCAATATAATCCCTGCTGTCACCTCGTACCAAAACAACACCGCCATTGAACCCGTGGTACCAAAAACAAAACAACACCGTGAGTTTTGTTCTGTGTGGTCCACGAAGCACATGTATTTCGCGTTAACCGCAAGAATGTAAGCACGCGCGTACAGCTGCTATTATTATAGCTTCGCTGTATATTGTATATTGTTCTCCCCACAGTTTGTCAAAATTGTAAATGAATCCACTCCTACTATCGTCTCCCGATGTTGTCAAAATGAGTGAATCCACACTACTACTGCTACTGTAATGTGCGTACGTACAGTATCGTGTGCCTCCTACGCGTAGTAGGTAGGTGAAAACTATTATATTGGAGGAGTAGCGGTGTGTGTGCAGTTATTCGGTGATTACAGCAGTAGTCGTTGTATTGCGTGTTCATATAAGTGCGCGCTTTGTTTTTGCCCTGTACATTCTTTATTATTAGTATTATTATTATCATCTTTGCCATCTGAAAATGTGCAGCATGAGCTTCAACGTTGATCACTCATGACATTCCCGAAAGCAGAAAAGCACGGAAACAAAGCGTTGTGCTCGTTGTCGCACAGTGAAACACGTTTGTTTCCAGCTTATTAGGTTATAGTCAGTCGCGGCTGGCGTAGTACGCAGAATAAGGGACAGTCGTGTTCGTCAACAGTATTACTACACACAGCAGTAGATCAACCTTGCTGGATAAAGGTTTGTCGTTGACTCACGGTAGGTCCGTGTTATATGCCGATTGCACCTTATTTTCACCTTAATATTATATTTGGATGTAGTGCTTGGTCGTGTGGTATATCGTGTGTTGTGGGTTTTCGCTCTATTCTCACTGGTGGTCCATTCATAATATACCAGGGTATGATATCGCGTGTTTTTGCATCGCGCTTTGATTGGATTGCCTTATCGAATAATTACGTAAAATATGTCGTCGTGCAGTTATTAGTCGTTGCATGTCGTAGTGCGTATCTTCCCCCTCTTTTGGCAACATTATTAATGAATCCATACTACAGTATATACTGGTACTGTACTGTAGCTCATGTAGTTAACGAATGGATCACTGTCTCATGAAAAAAACAGTTGCAGCAGTAATTAATTTACACTGCGTACGTAGCTCGAGCCAAAAACAGTTAATGAATTAACACTCCGTAACTCCAATCAATATAATTCGGCCAAAGAGAGACACAATGATATCATACGAATATCCATATATATATATATATATATACCTGGTACAGCAGTAGGTGTAGGGGTGAATAAGAAATAACAATTAATAGTGGCTTGAGCTACGGCATACTGTAGTTATAATGTGGGTTAAATAAAAAAAACAAGAAAAACAGGGAGACAATTTTTTCCCCGCGAATAAATGCGTTGTCGATGTAGAAACCCACGAGAGGGGAACATTTGTTTTCATAAAATGTTTAATTCATCCATACCAATTCAAGCCGTTAACCGTTTTCACCTATTGCAGGGGACCGAATATAGTAAAAAATAACATGGAGAAATACAGGGGCGTCCGGAAAAAAGAGAAAACGACACACCACACCCCCAGAGGTCGGAATAGAAAACCGTTGCAACCGTTGTGATCACATGATGAAATAAGAAAATGGGGGGAAAAAAAATCCTTATTTTCATTTTTTTCACTTGGTT
>MEHQ01000807.1:450906-462372 GCA_008828725.1 Saccharina japonica
CACACAATGTGCTTCTCGGTTCCAGTTGCAATCGTTCGGTTTGACACATATTCCTCAACAATCCTCAACATATATCACGTTATGACCAGGTTCGAGGGCTCTGCAAGGACCTGAGCAACCTCGAAGTATTCGACAAGGTCAACGTCTACGGCAACATCTACGACTCGGACATCCACCACAACTACTTCGGAGTGTACACCTACGGCCACGAGAAGGGAGACTGGAGGAGGAACAAGATGCACCACAACTCGGAGTACGGCTTCGACCCCCACGACGACAGCGACTTCCTGACCATCCACGACAACGAGGTCTACAACAACGGGAACCACGGCATCATCGCCTCCAAGCGCTGCAACGGAGTGTCCATCCAGGTATGTTCGTATTCACAGTAGCACCATTCGCTCCGTTTCCGCCCCTACTCTTGCTGGGCGGTTGGCGCCGTAACGGGTTTGTGTTCGAGCTTGGTTGTGTTATCGGAAGCCTGAAGGCTTCTTACCCCGATGACAGAGCAGCCTCAGCAGAGTCGCTCTAACTCTGCCGCCAAATAAAATGGGAAGCAGTACATCTTGGACTCTCCATGGCAAACAGAACGACCCCACGAGCGCTGTACAACAGTGCACCTTAACATCTAGTCTGCGTCGAATAAGTTGGCATGCAACGGCTTCTCATTCGTCGTGCCCTGTTGCTGTTGTTTTTGTCTGTTTCGATGTTCAGGGGAACGAGGTGTACAACGGCGCTGCCAAGTCGGTGGGCATATTCCTGCACAGAAGCAGCGACGACGCCATTGTCAAGGGTGAGCAAAACCGACTAAACACAATCGAGATATCATGCGCAGTGTACCTATCGATGTGTCCGGTCGTACAAACAGTCGAGGTGTGGGTTGGCATTCGCTTGGTGCTTTCGTGCCTACAGAAGGGCTGCTGAATACCATGCACCGGACCGGTTACGATGAATACGTGGTATATTGTTTGAAACATGAAAAAGGTTGGATGTGATAGCTTGATGAGTTGTTTGTCACGGATTATCTGCTGGAGAAAGTAGCCAACGAGATGTCGACGTACTACATATGTAAGAAAAACATAAACACGGTCTTTCGGTTTTGGCTCTGCTTTCCGTTCACGCTTAGATCGGCGCCTAGCGAGCATGCAGCGGCTCACAACGCGGCCCTGCGCATACACCAATTTCTTGTCGGTAAAGGCCCCGAGACACAGATTATCTCGTGTGCTTTACACCTTTTCGGACCACACTACGGTACAGATGTGGGCAGAATTTTCTTGGAACTAGATTCACGTTTCGGTTTCTTTGCCGTCCATTACCTAACGGATCAAAAAGCGGGTCATGTCCAGGCGCTATATGTCTAGGACGCATCGGGTCGCGCTTTTGAGTTTTCCCAAAGCTATGGTTTGGGTGATAGGTATGGAACATTGGAATCGTTGGGCGTATCCCTACAGCACCGTAGCAAAACAATGTACGAATACGAGGTCAACACACACATGGCATTCTAAGTCTGGGTTAGAGCCCCTCAAATATTCCCGTCGAGTTCACCGCGTTCCATCACCTGTCTTCGCTTGGCCATATTATCTACTACCGCAGACAACTACGTCCACGACAACGGCGACGCCGGGATGGCGCTGATGGAGACCTTCAACGCCGACGTGTCCAACAACAAGTTCGAGGACAACAAGTACGGCATCAGGATGTCCGTGGGGTGCGCCGACAACGTGTTCTCTAAGAACGACATCACCGGTTCTTCCAAGTGAGTTTACACGTTGGGCAAGTCCTCCAAGAGAAGGGGGTCGGCTACACAAGAGTAACACTCCCTCTCCGCCTCCGGCCTTCATTGCTCACGTAGTGCCGCGGGGTTTTCGCCCATTGGTATGAACACTGTGACAATCTCTCTACTTCTCTGCATTTATTTGTGTTGCATGTGCTCTCTTACCGTCAATCACGAATCAACTATTTTGTTCCTTCTACTGTATCGTATATCCCCTTGTTTTGCGAAAACCGCGTACGAGTACGCTTACGAGTAAACTCCATACAATGGAAAACCGGACCTTTGTTTTGATTCCCTCGAGCAGCCCGGCTGATCGTTAGTATCCCCATCCTGGCGACTTTCAAGGTGATCTGTGCGGTCCACAGACCTCGACAGTGGTTCCGCCCGACTCTGACAAACTCTACGTAGTCAAGTATGTGCACCCAGTCTTAACCATGACCGTGTCTTTCTCGGATCGGGATCGTGTTTTCGTCTCCTCAGGTACAACGTTTACACGTACCAGGGATCCGATGCCCCGTGGGTGGTCGATTCCGGGCGGTCGCAGGACAACGTCTTCTCGGACAACAACATAAGCGGCGGCCAGGAGACCATCAAGCTCACCATGGCGGACGGCACCGAGTTCATCGACAACACCTTCAAGAGCGCAAAGACGATACGCTTCGAGGACTGCCAGGGAACCCTTATGTCCGGCAACAGTGGCCTCGGCAGTGCTTCGCTGAAAGTCACCGACGGGTCTTGTTTCGACAAGAAGTCCGACAGTGCCTACAAGCCTGTTTGCTAAGCGGACAGCAGGAACAACTTTAGTAATGAGGCAGTATTCGCCTCTCTCTCGCCCTGCCTTTCTCGGATACTACTGCCGATTGGTAGTTTTGGTTTATGTTCTTCACACATGGCTTTGCAGCAGCAGAAGCAGCAGTTTGAGTACATTGTCGGGGGGAAATGTTGCACGTGTCCGTATACTTGTTTGTGTGCGTTGGAGAGCAGTTGTACAGGTCACCCTATGTGAGACGCTGGCGGCGTGCGTTTTCAACGCGGTCGGCCGATGGTCAGGTGTAAGCTATCTTTGATTGAAGGTCTGAGCTCTGTGCTCGTGATACTGAGGATACTCAGGAGAAGGTACATATATGTATGAGCTCCGTGCCTTGGCGTTGAAATCAGCGAGGTTGGATGATGAGGGCGTGGCTCGCACAGTAGATGAGAGCAGCAGTGTGCGCTCGCTCTATACAAAACTTGGGCGATTACGGCTCTAAAGGTTTCGATACATCCTCGCTGGCGATTGCCTTTGCAGATCGATATATATCTCACACATGAAAGATGCCGTACGGCCCCACGCCGTGAACAGCGTGCCTTTCCCCCCACCCACATGGTACACTTAGGTTGTAGTCTTGCTGTTTGAACACACGTACGTGTAACGTTGAGCATAACAGTGAAGTACCGACATGGCGATGAAGTTGGCGATTCGGTTTGGTTCTAGTTTTTTCCGAAGCCTCTGCTGTGTTTGTTATGCCCTGTTACGGACGGACTGCTTGCTTGCGTGGATGTATAAACCCTTTGTGTTTCAAAGTCTTGGAAGTACGTTCACTAAATATTCCTTGGTAAGCTTGTGCATTACCGCCGGAAGGCCCTGCTTCTTTTTCCCGTGCAGTATTTGATAGTTTCACAACCGCGCCATCGGGTACGGTAGTTGCAGTGTGCCGGTAGCAGGTAAACACCGGTGGTGTAATTCATACTGTAGGAAAGCCTGGAATGGCTTAACTCAGACCGGTTTCATGGCGCGTAGTCGTGCCCCTGTGGCACCACACTTAGTCGTAGGATCTGGCCCAGGTTCTTTCAGGGTAGCCCAAGTCTGTGTTCGAGGGTAACTCCCGGTTGAAACAGACCGAGACATGGCGACGTCTGCTGTGATAGTTTGTGGCTCGACTTGAAGCGTTATAAGGGTATTGAGTCAGGTAGTGAGTGTGTCAAGTTATGATATGAGCTTGCCAGGCTCTTGGTTAGGGTGGTGATTTGTTGTATTGGTGCATATAGAAGAGATATAGATACATGTTTGTATGGGAAAGCAAACATTGCCACCACAGGTGGTCGATTCTGCACGTTGCGATGCGTACAGGAATGTACTCCGAGAGTACTTGGTAGCGGCTTTCATGTTCACTCAGAATTTTCATTAGAACGTTTGGAACATGTTTCGTCCACAGATTGAGGGCGCCACGGAGTTGTTCTGTCTAAGCGACAGCAGTTACCAACGGTTTGAGCCGCGGAGCTGCGTACCAGTCTAATCAAAAACATGTGTATTTTGCATACGTTTTTTCGCGGTTTGTCGCGCTCGTCATTCAAGCATAATCGGAGACTTTCTCCGCGTGCAGACGGCAACTGTGTTAAGCGGTTGTTTCATCCACTCCGTACACCTAACTTGTCTTCTTGCTACATAAATTTGTACGTGGAACGTTGCTGAGAGCCGCGGCGTTTAGGCAGTCAAGTTCACGAGAGACCGCGTCTGCTTTCCATGTAACACGGGACGCATGCTACGATAGAGGTGCACCATGTTTTTTCTGGAGCCTCTTACTTGAAGAGCTCTCTACCCCGCCCCGAACATACGTTTGGTGGAAAACCAAAATTGTTATTCGATGAACAATCCTATGGGTGAAGTGTACAAGGAACAAGATGGCAGCAAAAATAATGACAAGTACGCCGATTTGGGGTGAAGGAGCATTATTATCATTTAGAAACCATTTCAGCCTAAAAGTGCTATCTCTATCGTAGCACGCATCACGGATGGGCTTCTTGCCGGCGGCGTGGAGGTTTGGACCGTTCGTGTATGGCACGTTTGCACCGCCGGAAGAAGTGCACTCGCTGAGTGATGTTTTGGTTTGTAAGTTACCGCTGGATGACGTTCTCGACGTGTACGAGTACTTGCTTGGCGTTTTCACGATCGCACCATCGGGCACGGCACTAGCAGCGTGCCGGTGGCATATCAAAACCGGTGGCGTACTCCATGCTATAGGGAGGATAGGAAGATATGAAGCCAGCCTGTCTCACGGGGCGTGGTTGTGCTCCAGTGGGATATCAGTTTGTGGTCGGGCCTGGCCCTGCCCCTCGCAGGGCGTCCCATCCTTTTATTCGAGGGTGACTCGGCTAGACAAGACGGAGAGAGACGACGTATGCTGCGGTTAGGTCCGGTTAGACTTGCACACCTTTCAGTCAGGGTGATTGTGTGATGTAGCGAGTGTCTGTGGTTTTGCTCAGCTTGCTAGGCGTTCGAGTTGGGGGAGGTGTATAATGTTGGTACTATCATACCAGGTATTGTAGAAGGGTCGCTTTTAAGTTCCGCAGTTTCAGCCTATGAGAGACACTCGGCCAACTGGCCACCTTATTTCTTGCCAGTCGTAAGAGTGTTTCGGGTATATGCACCATGGAGTATTTTCTACTCTGCGACAACAAACCACGTGGTGTTTACGTCCAACGTTGAGCGAGGTACAGAGCCGCTCGCTCCAATCGTGTGAACGCGGAACTGAAAATGACGGTACCCCCTCCCCCTACCGCAGCACCAGTCTATACGGTAAGGAAAAATTGGCTCCGTCGGTGGTCGGTACGGCACGCCAAGACGTGTACGCAAAGAAATGTATTATGGGAGCAGTTGGCAGTGGTTTGCAGGTTCACTAAGCGTTTTCATTATAACTAATAGCATGCTTTCGGAAACAGAATGAAGGCGGCACGGCTTTTTCCTGTCTAAACGACAGTTGTCGACGGTTTGAGCTAAGATGCTCTCTATTGGAGTGATCCACGTAATCCATAATTTGCCTCTTGTGCTACTCGTCATCCTACAATCATCGGAGCCTTCCACACAAATTTGGGGGGTGCCCTCCGGGTATGTGTTTTCCGCTTGAAATCCCAATGCCGCTGATTAGATTTTGTCCGTGGGCAATTGTTTCGCCACTTCATTTCTGGCTTGAAACCTGGAGTATGTCGAGGGCCATTTACATGTGGTATTATCGCGGACATCACGAACACGAAACGAAAAAACAAAATCAGCAAAGCCGGTTCAAGATACAGAAATGACCGATGAAGTCAGGCAAGTTCCACTTCAACTTCCATTATCCAGGTCAGGGCCAAGTCTACAGTACAACATCGGCAATCTGCAGACGAGTGCCTAAAGGCACGAGCGAGTGAACACTACCTTTTGGCACTCTGTTGTGATACTTGCTGACAGCGTGAACAGCTAGCGAAAGGCGTGTTCTGACGTCGTGCGGTCACTCCACAAATGTCGAAACGGTTGTGCGGCGAAAACACGGGGTTTGGTTTCTGCAAATTCGATGTTGTCGAAGGGCGCAAGCGGTTTTGAAACCAGCGAAGTCGAGATACTCGTGCGGGCAATTGATTTCATCTGTAATTTGTACGAAGCCACATTCACATCAAGCTTCGATCTGTCCATGTTATTTATTTGTATTATCGGGCTTGAATATTGCAACACCGACCTTCCACTTTTTAGCCAAACCATCACCCAGCGCTCTCGACCCTCGGCCAGACCAGCTCGTGTGCATAGCTCTAGCAGGAGTTGCAAACACGAGAGAGAGGTGTCCAAACAGTGACTGTGCAGCAACAACGTATAATTCATGGACCTCAAAATCCAGAATTCCAACACGTCCCCTTGATGAGACGCCAGCAGCTACACAAAACGTTCATGATAGAGTGCAAGAATGACGCAGAATAGATCGATTAAACAGGCATTTTATATACTTGTATACGGTTAGGGGCAACTCTTGTATATCGTGTGGGGGGGGGGCACGTCTGACAACGGGATCGTCAATCACTTTATAGGCTGCCGGATGTCTTCGTGGCAGATGCTTCGTATACAGTAGGCCTGCCGCGCAACACGGCAAGTGATATACTCCCCGGGATACATATGGAGTTCTTCCATAACCAGGGGCGACGCACAAAACGAAGACGTCGACTTTGGAAAGACCTCGTCCAACTAAAGTCCATAGTATCATCGCTCTACGTTCTCGCGATTATTCCAGTGGTCGAGTTTATTCGTGTCATTGTTTTTCAGTGTCGGCTTTCCGAGGGCCAGTTATCTCAGCTGCCTGATGCAAAAATCATCATCATGCGAACAACAGTGCCGGTGCTCTTGTGGGTATGGTGCAAAGTACACCCTTTGCCGTGTCTCGTGATTTAAGAGCGACCCTGGTACACTTGAAACCAAGGAGAAACATGTAAGTAATGCCACTGCTGTCAGGAGTAAGTACCCCAGAGAAGGGCCTATGACTGCTATTAATACCATATAGCACGCAATTTGTTTATGGCATACTAGATAGCTCACGGCCTGGGATAAAACTTAATGTGCGGTTCTCCAAACCGTGTGAG
This sequence comes from Saccharina japonica, assembly GCA_008828725.1. Taxonomy (NCBI): domain Eukaryota; class Phaeophyceae; order Laminariales; family Laminariaceae; genus Saccharina; species Saccharina japonica. The sequence goes on from MEHQ01000807.1 coordinate 458,042, forward strand.
GAGGGGTGTACACAACGGACCACGTGGCTTTGTAAACATCTCGCCGATATATCGTCCCACAGAGACGTATCGCTCGGCGCTTTGCCCTCTCCCCGTTATCGATGATATCGGCTTGAAGATTCGTCCGGGTGGGGGTGGGGCGTTACCTTATTTGTCACCCGTGTGATACGGGTACATGAGGCGTCGAAAATACCCTTTTAGTTTGCAAAGTCCGCTGTTCATGGAGAGGTATTTAGCTCCTCACTGCTAGGAAACGTAATATACTGCTACTGCAGATGGGTACTGCTCCTGTGGATGATGTGTTACCCTTGCTGCGTCGTTTTGTCGTATTAGTAAAATTTGCTCCCAGGTATCGTATGTTCCTGAAACCAAGGAGAAACAAGCTAATATAAAAGATGTCAGGTGTCGTATCGACAAAGCGCAAGTGACCACGAATACAGCAAGTAAAACCTGTTGATTGGGCAAAAGGGGGGACAAAAAAAATGTCAGGAGTAGCATCGTCCGCACCTGGATTACGCCGACCGTGGCCACAACATCAAGCAAGCAGCGCACCGAGTGTCCCCAGCATGTTATAATCCAACTATTGACATCTGCTGTTCATGTTTGATCGCATGGTAGAATATGCAACCATATGACACAATAAGCAAACGTTTTATTTGGTCCAGGAAACATTCCAGGATATCGCTATATATTAATACAGTGACGCAACTTCTGCTGCTTCTGCTGCTGCTCATCATGCTAGACGAAGAAAGCTGCCAGGTGCTATACAACATTTTAATTGTGGTTGAGATGATTTGCGCCGGGTTTCCTCAGGCGAGTTTTCGTAATATCATGGATGGGATTGCCATGGCTGTGTTAGTGGTGCCATTAGTAGGGCTGATTGGGCATGTGTGTGATATGCCTATAAAAGCCACTACAGTTGTAGAGTGGGCGGGAATCGTCTGTCCCCACTACTTCGTGTGAATATATGTATATATATAAATGTTGTGTTTTTTTCCGCTGTGTGTTCCCGTTCGGGCTGCACTCAGAGGCTCCTCGAGAGGGTCGGAACAGCCAGAGAGGCACTACATGCACCAAGTTGCCTGGTGTTCATTCCTAGATCCGCTAGTGTTTGCGCAATTGACTTCGTTAGATAGACACAAACTAGCATCCCATCATAGGCAACGCGAGCTCATGTTATTTTATCGATTTGCGGCGCTGGGAGCAGACGCATCCCAGATGGTACAACAACCCATTTTCTGTGGCGTTTAGTTTAAATCGTTTGGACTCTCTCCTCCTGGACCGGACGCGAATAAATTTGGGATATTCCCTGGGTAACTCATGTATGTGTCAAACACATACCAGCGCTCAGATGTCGGTGTGGGCAGGGCATGTATGTGGAGCATTGTACAGAGAAGGAGGCCTTTACTGCCACAGCCTGGAACTTGGCTAGATCATGATCTCGCGTTTGTTATTGTTTTTATTCAACAACAGTGGCCCATGCCTATTTCTATTGTATCTACTCGTGCGTCGTTATACCACGCCTGCTGTAGCGCTTTCTCGGGCCCAATGTTGGCGCTTGTCATGCCATCGCTAGGATGCCAGATCTTAACCCAGCCACCCACCTCCCTCACCCCCCGCACTCCTTGCTTCGGCACGGGTAGGTTCCAGCGGTTGCTTCCATCCGCTCGTCTACTTGAAGTTGTGCTGCCTCGCTTCCATGCGAATGCCATACATATACAACATATACAAACGAGTACCTGGTATATACCATGTATATGTGTATGATACGTACACCAACCGGCACCTTTGCGCTATATACTTGCAATTTGATGTGTTTCAGTACACGTACAGGTAGGTATACATTGGAACAAAAAACAGAAACGCCAGAGCAAAAGGTTGCGGCAATCGAATTTATCCTCAAAACTCATGCTGGCAAAAGGTTGGTGTGGCACCTGAATGGCGCAATGCCACAAAGAAAGGGTGTGCGTCATGGCGCCATCGTATACCTTCTTAATCTGTGGCGGTATTACTCTGTACGTAGCCTGCCGGGTGAAAGATGCTCCGGATTCGGTCCCATGGTCATATGACGTATGCACACCAGGTAGGTGCTGGCTGTGTCTGTCGATGTGCCGGCGGCGAAGTGAAGTCGAGATTCGACTCGAAATAACTTGCTGCTGCTGCTGCTGCGGCAAGGCAACGGAGAAAAGCTGCTTTGTCGTCTATTCTTGCCGTTCCGCCGCCCATTTGTAATACCCCAGGAATACATGTACAGTATATGGCAACGATATACCGCAACCCGCGCACACGCTCGGCCAGTCTGAAGATCGCAGGTTGCTCAAACGCGAGTATTTGCCTTTCATATTCCGACTCCAAATGCGGCCATTGCGTGTTCAAGCTACAGCGCCCCTGCGGATGCACGAACTGCTGGGGAATGTTGGATTTTGCTGCACAGCAGTGTAGTTTGCTTATTGGGCGCTCAACTAAATAGGAGGGTGCGGTTCACTGCTCTGGCCGGCGGTGCCGCGTCAATTTTTCGCGCAGACATAGAAACACTAATATTGAGAAAAGAGGTCAGAGTACACATAATTCATAGTATACAAATACTCATACAAATTCCGAAGAAAAAAACGAAAAAAAAAAACGAAAACCGGGAAATGCGTACTGGTATGTGACATTTTTCATTTTGATAGAAACCGAACCTCACTCGGCTGTGATATCGATATTTATTTCGTCGAAAACAAAATCCAAGCTACATCTACTGCCGTGGGATATTTCGTTCGCGCGTAGTTTTCGCCGGCGGTATCGGGACTGCCCCCTTTGATACCTGGCTCTCACTGAGATGAGGCGAGTCAGCCCTGAATATAGTAAGAGCGGCGATGGGTTCGAGATGTCGCGCTCAAGTCCGCATACAAATATAATTATTTGGCGAAAGGGGGGAAAACTGTGTGTGTTGGATAAAGTACGAATAATTAATTTAGCAATGGGGGGAACCCCCCCCTCCCTCCCCTCGTTTGCTTGTGCTGCACTGCACGTTTTACACACACACCCGTTCTCCTTTCCCCCTAACCCTGCCTTTTCTTGGAGTAGAGAGTAGGCAAAAAAAAACACTTTCGATTCAGGGGTCACCCATCTCCCTAATATCTCAATATATTGTTTTCCTGGATGGGGGTAGAGGAAATAAATTAATTAAGTACTTGAGCTATTAATAGTGGGGATTACTTAATTTAGCGAACGAGGGAAATACGCTCGCATTCTCCGCTTGGGGTTAAGCCGCCTAGCTTGGTGCCGCAAGCTGTCGCCCCTGCTGGCCGACAGGGGCAATGGTTAATCCTGCACCAGAACGAACTGTTTCCGTACGGAGCAGTACTATCAATGCCAGCATTGCTCTATATTGCTCTATAATGCATTCGTGGGTAACCTTGATCACGCCCGACCGTAGTGTATACATATACAAACAATCCTGAACCAAAATACAAACTTATACCGTAGTGTAGTGCTGCCATTGCCCCATATTGCATTCCCGCCGGTACAGTATGCATGCGTGTTGTCGCCGTACGTTCCATTCGATAGTTTACCGCTGTACTTGCAACCGCCAGTGAACACGCGGGTAGGTCGAAACAATCTACCGGGTACACATTTTTGTATCCATACGCCTATCCCAGCCTCTACTAACTTTTCATCAATCCAAGAAGGAAATACATAGAGCATCTACTGTTACGAGTAGTCATCTGGACCAAATATGCTCCCTAAAAAGACTGGAATCTATTTACCTTTTTTAGTATGTGATGGGTCATGGCTTTGCTCTGATCCCCCTTAATACCGTATCACATCAGGTCGGTGGGTTCTACTACTAACTGTAGTAGTAGTAGTAGCTGCCGGGCAACGCGGGTGCAGGACGAACAAATAAACGCACCCAGGCGCTGCACAATCCGGAAGTCCGAGGAGCGTACTCCTTGTTGGAGTGCTACTATTCCCGTAATAATACGGGAATGGTCATACAGCAAAACGCTTGTATTCAAGATCTACGATAGACTCAAAACACCCCGTATCTCCCCCTTCATGTCTGTACACCATGCCTGGTTCTGGTTACATGTACAGGCTCATAGGAAAGCCAGGCGGAGATTTAGAGGAAACACATTAGTTTGGGAGTCGTTATACTGAAACTTGTGTACTGTAGAAAGCACCCTCTCTCAAACAAGGAATCCAGCCCCGACCAGATTTCCTGTTTCTTCTTGGATGTCCTGTACTGTGATGAGGAAGAAGTACTACCTGGCTGGGTGGATGGCGAACTGGGTATTGTTTCCCTTGGTTATTTCTGGTGTTTTTTTTTTTTTTTTTTTTTTTTTTTT
>MEHQ01000807.1:462552-492207 GCA_008828725.1 Saccharina japonica
ACTGTACTGTGTCTCCCTGTAGCATGCCACTATTGTTGCAATAGATGATGCTTGTCTTTTGGAACCGAGCGCGGCGATACTTGTTCTAACCTTGGCATTTGCAACGTCATAATGTAGAACTGGTACAGGGTATCATGTGTCAGGAATATTCTTTATATTCCGCAATGTTGAGTGAGTACCGGGGACGATGACGACGTCGAAGTTTTCAGTTATTCCGCCCCACCACGCCCGTATTGTGCGTGTAGTTAACGGGAGCAAGCTACGATAAAGACGAGGCTAGGTTCAACAGTGTGTGTGGGCCAGACTTTATTGATTGGTGCCTTGAACTACAGACAGCAATGTGAGATTTGTGATATCTTCCTACTGTACTAATAGTTGAAGACACACTCCACCTACGAGGCGCGCGATACAGAAACTATGTCATGTCGTAATATACCATGTATATCTAGGTGATATAGGGGATAGGCATATCCCCTATAACTACTACTGTACTGCTGCGAACATACGTACCCCGCCGATGTTCTTCTCGCGTTTGTGTATGGACGTTATAGTCTTCGCTTGCACCTAGCACATGTATGGAAACACGTCATACTTGACTTGATGCTTGTGACTCGTGCATTTCGTTTCCGCACGGCATACTGTACTGCTTTTGAAGTACTACTGTAGTACCCGAGAAAACGAGCACCACGAGGAACGCGAGAAGCTGAGACTGGGACTACTGTACTGCAGAAAACCTCTGCCCCGCACCTGGAACAGACCATCCATTCCCACTTCATCGTGCAGCTACGTTCCTGCTCGGTATGCCCTACGTTACAGTAGCTCCCGTCGCTGGATGGGCGCCCTGTAACCAGCACGATCTATGGCACAACACCTCACAACGAGAGCGGCAGATTATTTCTAACCAAGATGAGCAATCACACGTGCGTGGAGTGCCATCTGTCCGATGCGTGAAGTATATACGATACTAAAGGTGGCGTACTGTAGAAAAATCCAGGTATACCAAGGTATACGATGAATATTCTCAAATAAGAAGTCCGGTTCGGGTCGAAAACTCCCCTTCCGCTTTCGATTTATACTATGCGTACTACTGTACAATACCAGGTTGGTGTCGCGTACAGCAGTTCGTTATTAGCACGTAGCAAGGTTCTCTTTACGCTGTGTTGTGTGGACAACAACATAGAACGTTCCTGTTCAGCACAGGTCTATGTCCATCTATGGCTCAAATCGATTGGTCCACTTCACATGGCACACCCTCTCGGTTTTGTCTTGTCCTTGTGATAAGCTGACGGGCAATCTCTTCTTCTCCAGAGCTTTCTCAGGATCATTGTACAATTTGACTTGCAGGAGGTATTTGCTTTTTGATCGTGTGGTTTCTTGATAGGGATATTTGTCTGAACTCCAACCTCCTTTGATATGTACTGTACAGTAGTACAGACGCTAAATATTGGCTTTTCTCGCGTCTTCTCGTCGCTTTCTAGATGGAAGTTGGAGGATCTCGTGCTGAGTACTTTCGTGCATCCATGGAAAGTAGAACTAGCCAGCAAGGTCCACAGGACGATCGTCTGGGACCATATACCCCCGACGCCAAACGCCCGTATGCGATAAAGAGGCAGGCGACCTGGTCCATCATTTCCACAGCACCCCACACCTTTTAGCATACCATTGAACCTACCGCAAGCCCGATCTGAGTCAGAGGTCCAGGCACAAAGAGTAACTGCCGTGGCAATAGTACGCCACATTCAAGACCCTGATGATAAATCCCGATATCCAATGGTTCTCGGCCTTTTATGACAGTAGGGATTGTCTCGTTGTCTATGGCGTCTGCCCACAAATAGACCAATCACGTCTGGCGTCTCAATCCTACCCCTAAAGCGCTACGAGTAGGGGCTACGGCACTTGGTTGTATACTGTATTGAATGTATATATTGACGCTTACTTTAAGACAGCCATCTGTAGCCCTCAACCATATGCTTACGCTAACCTTGAGTCCAATCGTCGGTCGTCTGGTTGTGTGCAGATCGGGTGCTGCTCACCGGGGGCCGTACCCGGCGTCTCTCGGCAGAAAACTCGTACAAAACCTTCTCGTTGGTTTCCATTATTTCGTCCACTGCAGTCTTTTTTCGGAAACACGTACTATGTACAGTAGCTATTGAACCTGACAACAGCGCTGCTCTCGATTATTTTCCCCGAAAATATCCTATGGTTGTTGAAATCCGGGTGTTTATGACGCGGTTCCTTTCTCCCCGTTTTTGTTGCGCGTCTGACGCAGCAATTCGTACGTACCTGACCCGGCACACGAATGTGAAGCTTCATCGCACTTTAGATACGAACGCTGGACAGAGCTTTTTCCGCGCTGGTTTTGTTTTCTCCCTGGCGGCATTGCTCGGAGCGCGATTTTGAACGCGCGCTCAAAACAATGCCGAACAAAGCTGTCTGCGCCGAAAGCTGATTCTGGCTCATTGTACAACAGAGTATATATATCTACGATTTACTACTGTAAATACTCTATAATACGACAATGAGGACTAAATCGGCAAAACACCGCGACGATCGCTATACGACAGAGATGATCACGAACCACCGACGCGACGGCTGGCTGTTTGAAAGAGGTTCTGAACAGCTGCTGCTCGCTGTTGTATATACAACAAGACGAAGCATGTACCAGGCGCCGTTACCGCTACGCACGACAAATGATACCCCTCCCACCGGTAACATAGTCCGCGTATGGCATTCACAGTGTACGCGCTGAAAACGGTAATTTTGTTTCCGGGCCCGGAGTTGCACACATCGATTGTTGTGCACTCACTGACCCTAATGTAACAAAGATAGACGGTACACGGTGATGATATGGTACTATATGACTGCAAACGGTGTGATGATAAGTTCGGTCACGTAAGTGAATAGTGCGCCTCCCTTGGATCCCTTTGGTCTGTAGGTTTATCGCGACATACAACCTCGGATATTTGGAAGAACAAGTTTGAATATATAGATGCATCCAGTGCGCTCGTATTATACTTCAATTTCCCGCGGATGTTCGAATGGTGCTTCTTCCTGGATGATTCCGAAGCCGGTCACCGGTTCATTCCTTGCTTGACACCATAACATGGTGATGCCAGGTATATCTAGGTAATACACGAAGAGTGCCGTTTCTTTCACGTCGGCCGAATGCGTGACTTCCATCATAATGACACCGCCTCGCAGACAAACCGGGCTCGGCTTCTTCGTTTTATTGTGTGTGTGCACACGTGCCGAGAAACACACGAATACGATGGTCTCAAGGCCGATTGAACAGGCAAATAAAATTGTCAAGACCACACGTAGAGACGTTGCCGTCAAGTTACTATCTTCATACGGAGTGTGCTCGCAAGGAACTCATAAAAATAAGCACATTTCTTGGAAACATGTATATATGCTTTCTTAAATCAGTTCACGGCACAAAATGCCAACTCGTTGCATTTGAACCTAACTACAACCCTGTAGCGCGGCCTACACGCGTCTGCCATCTCACGCAGCCAACCGGCACAGGGCTCGAGATATATCGAGAGATATATGTTCGGACCGGCGAGCCCATTCGACGCACAGCGTTGAGCGGGTGCACGTGCTTGCAATTCGGGGGCACGACTGCCAACTGGTCGACTGCTGCGGGCATGCCCAGCGGCCTTCCACTCGGCCTCCACGCTTTCATGACCACTTTACACGGCAGTAAACCTGAAGAGGGCTCGGCTTATGCATCGACACGAATCGACTGACCAGCTCCTGCAGCACATCGCGCAGCGTGAACACTGGACACGCCGCTGCCCACTCGTCGGGATGAAAGAAACTCTCGTAACGCTGCACAGATTGGTGACTACTCTTCTTGTTCATCCAGTATTTAGCGATTGTCCACCTCTGTGTTTCCCTCAAACAATTGACTTATTGTTGGTTCGTGGTTGGCGCAGCGTGTAACAAACGACCCGATGGCGGTATACCAAAAACAGCGTAAACATATAGCAAGGCTGCAACGATTCAGTTATAGCCACTACTTTAAGCCGAGTGTCTCTCAGCGGCTAAAACGAAATGACCTGCAGTAAAGCCGACCCCCGTTCCCACAGCCTCCGCCCACAAAAAGAAAAAGCACCACACCGACAAAATGCAACACCCCTGGCCCGTTCGGCTCTCGCACCTGACTGTCGTTCTTGGGCGCTCTCTCCTCCTAGTACAGCTGCTCACCACCATCTCCACTGTGCCACGGGAGTAGCACGAGTATAAGCTTTGTCAACACGATACAAATAATGGTTTGGGAAAATGCCGCGTAGGGGGGGCGCGCTCAAGCCCGACGAATGGGCGACGTCAGCAAGTACCCTTTTCGGCAAATTTTGTTCCGGAATAGTTTGGGTTTGCTAGGGCGCTTTCTGTCTTTCGTCCAAGTGGGGGTACGTGCTATGCATCTCTTCCGGCAACCACAAGTTTCACCCATGCATGTGTCGACAGTGGCATGAAATAACCGGCACTGCTGCAGTTGGGATACACGCCCCTAAGTTTTCGCAATGAAAATATACTTTTACATGTTACGTAAAGTGACTGGAGGTGGGGGTGAGTGAGTAGTTGTTGTAGCAAGCAGCACCTCGAAAAACACGACAGACAAACAAAACAGTTTCAGAAAGGTTGGCAGTGCTAGGTCTCAGTCAGTATTCGAAGGCCCCGACCCGGTCATTGTGGTGGGTTAAACGGCGGGTGCGTCGGATGGCGATTGCCGAAAGTATTCGAAAGTATATTATTGTTCCTCCTACAGTACGTGCATACCGCTCTTTTGTGTCATTTTTACCCCAGTGCCAGGTGTTGAAGTTGGTGGTGTTTGGGGTAATGTGGACGTGCCATTCAATCATGTTCTACACTGTTTCCTGGGGAGACCCTGACGGGAGCGGTGTCTCTTTGCGGTGTGCGGCTGTGTCGATTATGAGCTCCGAGCATGAATGATCGCAGCGGGCGCAGATGTTACGTAAGCGCTTGGAACAAGGAAACAACTAATTTTACAACGAGAAGCATACAATATACCCCCCCCCCTGTACAAACGCTAGAATCGAAAGATCCCTCTAACATAAGAGAGTGAACTTTTGGGGTCTACGGCGCACGTGAAATAAATGAACTTATACACGGTGGTTACACCTTCGTTTGGCGAAGTCAATCATGGTGTGTAGCGCTATGGTAGGCACACCACGTAGCTGGGAACGAGGTGTGGTTGGTCGCTGGGGTGGTGATTCGTGATGATTTGGGTGGGGATTGGATTAGAGGGGAAGAAGGATGGGGAATGGCGACGTCTGCGATGATATATTTATGTTTGATGCAACGACTGCCAGGTCGAGTTTGTGAGCGCGGATCTAAGTAGTTGGGTTCTCCTTGTTGAAATCGACAGATGAATTACTCGGGGCGGAAGGGGGCGGGGTAGGCGATAGCTGGAGAATTTGCGGTTACGCCAGGGCAAGGATATTCGGCGTCTGCGGTCGGGAAAATGCCCACTCGCAATTCGTGCTGTATCGCGCCTTGCACCATGTGTTCAGCATTTACAGAAGACTGAAGAGTGATTATTCGTGACATGAAGCGGGCGCGGTTTGCCCCTGTTTTTCTTATAGATATGAAGCATTTAGGTCACGGTGTGGTCTACCGATGCAACATATGCACCTGATACTCCAAACCTACACACATATGTGTGGTACGCATCATGCAAGCATCACTATGGGGCCTGTTGTCCTGCGAACCACGCACACAATCATCAACCTTGGGAAAATTCCAACGTCTGTGGATTGTTTCCTTCGCGCAATAACTGAAAAATCGTTTATAAAACGTGAAACGATTGGGTCGACAGCAACCCATGCTTGAAACGTAGCATTGGTGGAGATCAGGCGTTCGGCCTGCTGCGATGGTTGAACCAAATATCACGACCACCACCACGCAGTACATGGCGGTAGCCGTATTGCGAAGGGTGACGCATCTGTCAAGATCGAGAGTGTCTTGCGACTTTGCAACACGTATCGCGGAGATATCGAAAATGTTCCGCTGAAACGAGACCGCAATCATATGCCGCGCACGAAGCAGCCCCAGCTATAATCGTCTTGGGTTTTTTCTGGGAACAAAATCGGCAATCATCCTACACCGTGGGCCTAACTAACTAAGCAAGGCGCAACCTTGGCTCCCTCCGTCCAATCTCAGCCATCGGTAGATTTCCCTGAAAACGCCGTGGAGACCACGTTCACGCGTGGGAGGAAACTTGAAGAAGGCATCGAGCACAAAACGTGCGAGTGGAAGTGTTGCGGTGGCCGGGTGTCTACAACCATCGCCCCCGTCCTTCAATGTTTTACACTTTCATATATATTGTTCCCCACCGACGTTGGAGCGAGCCTAATGTGTTTGCCGGAACCCCCGATCTTTTGACCCCATCTTCAAATTCCAACCCCAATCCATAGTTCGTGGGCATAAGGAGTTTTGGGCGGAACAGCCTTGTGCAATTAATACACCCCTCCACCATCGAAACGCCACGCCCGAATGGTCTCCTACGAGTAGAGTATGTCACGGCCTTTTTTCCCAAGATGGTAGCACACAGATTCGTCGATGCCCGTCCTGGCCACGCCTCCTGAAGATGGCGCTTCTTGTCCGACCCCACTAAGTAGACTAGCCTCCCGACCACACTAAGTAGACGAACTCGTGCTGCGTTGTGGGGTAACGTCCACCAGGACGATGCGCTGATAATTATGTAAACTATCTCCTTGATGTCCACAGAGAAGGTTTGAGTTATCTCCGGTTGAAGGATGCGTTGCTGTAAACTGTCGGTACGGCCGCGGGGGGTGCTACCCCTCCCTATCCCCGGCCGAAGTTATGTCGCTGGAAACGAGCTCTCCAGCCGTTTTGAGACACTTCCGCCATCGTGGTGTCTGTAGCGCCAGCCGGTTTCGCGCGTGTGGTTGAGCACTGCCGTGGATGACAATCGGGGGGCGTACACCGATGCCATCGCAACTCTGTTCGGCGACGCAACCGCTGTGTCGCCAATACGGCCCTGACGTATTCAACATCATGTGGAGTGGTATTTTGGTAGATTTGTCATGGAATAGCTCACCAATTATGAGTAGTTTCGTGAGTGCATTGATATGATGCTGCAATGGTGAGGTACGTACTTAGCGGGTCGGCCTGGTCCGTCGCCGCCCTCGAGTCAACGGTGTACGCTGGGCGCTATCGATCACAACGTTTTCCAGACTCGAATGGGAGTGACGGCACCGACGCGAGAGGTACGGCTGTTCCGATGGTGGCTATGCCGGTCGATAGGATGAGTGGTGGAGTGGACCGCGCATCAAATGGTTTATTGACGATTGCGAAAGTTGACGTCTACGGTTTTTGTTTTTGGCATGGGAGATTACGGGCCTACAATCAGGGATGGGGCCCCATGGTTGTTAGGTTAGGTGGTGCAAAATCACTAACAAATCGTTTGCCGCCACTGTAGTGGGTGTGGAGATTGAATCGATATATTATATGCAAAACGTTCTATATAACATCAGCATGGCCACCCGCACGAACACAAATCTCGATGCGTATTTGGCAGTCTATACTCAAACGTCGAAGACATCAACCATTCTATTTTGTGCGGTATGCCCACACGTATGTGCACATGCACGCTCGTACACGCTCTCGAGACACAACTCATTTTCGGTCGACGTATATCAACAGGTCGCGCCTCGCCCATATCTCTCCCCAAAGATCGGTACCATACGGTCATGCATCTTAATGCCAAAGAACATGAAACCGTGGCTGGGTGCACTCTTGGTCGCACCCGTTCTGAGCATGCCGGCCACACACTCGTATCGCCCCCAGCACTTGATTTCAAAGTCTATTAAAGCCAAACTATGCCACGTACATCAGAGGTATGGCTTCGCTACTTTTTATGTTGACGAATCGCGCCTGGTTGCGGGTGAATGAAAACTTCGAATCGAAGGACCACAGCTGGGCACGAGAAGGTCGTATAACACGGAGTACGTGAAGATAACAACGACGCTCGGGCAACCTATATTCAGCAAACTGGATTCAAGGGAGTCCTCACAACGAAGCTTGTTTTGGCGCAGGTAGTTCAGGTCCGTACACTATTGACAGAATGGCAAGAGGGTGCAGTTCAGTATCCTAACAAGGGCAGTACGCTATTGACAGGAGGGCAAAATAATATGGTGCTATTCGGTAGCAACAACGATAGGAAACAGAATGCCGTTAAACAATCAAAACTACTAATCCCAAGAATATTTCATTTCAAAACCAAAAATACTCGAAACAATCTGTTTTTTAGCTGAAAAACAAAGGACCAGTTGAGCCCCTAAAGTGAGCAGTTACGGACAGTCCCTCGCAATTATGTTACGCTTGCTATTACCGTAGAATGACTATTTTAGGAGAAGCGCATAGAAAGGTAGATATAAATGTTGGGTTCGGATTGCGCGAGGAAACTCTCCTTCGAAGTTGTGTTTCGGGTGAGATGTTGAATTATTTATGCGAGGAGCTCAGAAGAACAGCAACCACGGCTACCACCGCAGTGCCTATTGAAAGCAGATCCGGACTCTTGCAACACCCTTTATGATGTACCCCTGGATGCCAGAAAGCCACTCGAACGAGTACGAATTGCACCGTATACCCATCAGTGGCATGGCTGAATGTTTCCTCCGGGGATTTCCTAGCATAATGAAGGGAAAACACGGATGTACAGCATAATCGCGCTTGTGACTCCACGGCCAGGAATAATCCTGGAAATCCCAATTCTCCCCCCCATGTCCTCGTTAATGCCTACCTGTTACCAGGTACATGATAGCAATACAAAACAAAAGGTGGTAGTTATGATCGATGTTGTGTAATATAATGTCCCGTAAAACTTACCTTGACGTGCCAACACAAACTTGGTACAGTAGGCACAATGAAATGGCGCCACCTCGGAATTACGAGTCCCGTAGAACTGACGTTAAGGTGCCGCCTGACACATCAGTTATCGACCCTGCATGGTTTGAGAAGTATACGTGCATCGTCTCCACCGTACCATCCACCAACATGGCAGGTCTCCGTACGGAAAAGACCTTTCACGCATGCGCAACAGACAGATGCAACTTCTTCTGACGGATGCGTTCGTGCTGTAGCGCCTCTGGATACATTAGGTAAGGACGAACACCAGTCAAGGTGTCTATACCCACCTCTGGCCGCGACAACGGGATACGTAAACTCCATGAACGAGCGTCTCCTCCCCTCGCTGCATCGTCGAACCGGGTGTACCCAGCCTTTTGCATCGTTTCTGGTACACGCGTCAGTCCGCATAGATAGCAACACCGTCATTTTGTTTTCCTCTAACCAGAAGAAGCTAATGCCCCCGTAAACAGGCGTTCTTAGACCATTCCTTGTTTTTTGCGCGAACGTTACTACTGTTGTGCTATAGCCGGTGTTCCTTTTGGTCCACACAGACGTGAACCGACTTTCAGAACGGCATTTTACAATGCTACTGTACGTACGTACGCCTATAAGCACCACATTACATATAAAAAACAATCAACACCACCAGCAGGCAGGCATATAAACACCATACTCCATAAAAAAAAAAAAGAAACGGTTAACACCAGCAGGCAGGCAACCCGTTTGTCTGATATGGCACCATTTTCACCGGATTGCCTTGCAGCCACACCTGGTGTTTTCAAGTTCGGCCCGTACTATGCTGGCTGCGGGCACAGGCATATAGCTGCGTGGCAGCTACTACTGTACTGCGCTCCTGAATGATCTTGATTGCGAGAGCACATACAAAAAAGCCAGCAATGTTCTTCAGGGCTGAGCGCGTGCGACGGACCGAACCAAGCGAGCTGTATGTAGTATTTGCTTCGCGGCGGGTGTACCGGACGGCAGCCATGCATTGCCATTAATTGGAAGTGTAGTCATTTCTGTACCTTTTTTTTACTAAACTAACTGCTTGTTATGTATGCTGGTTTGAGTAGCATGTGCCTGGTGTGGTACTACGAGCACCCTTGACGGTGAATACAATGCACGTTTGATGTTGATATCACACCATCTCCTTGGTAGAGCACCACGCTCTCTCTTTGGCGGTTTGATGTTTGAAGGTATTTTTTTTATGTATGGTGGATGTTGTAGCTTCCATGATGTTGGTGTACCATACCAGGAGTGATACGTCATGACATGTACTGGTAGCGCATCACGCTCTCTCCTTGGCGGTTTGATGTTTGATGGCAGTGGTGAATATATAGTGTATGTTGTAGCTTCCATGGTATATCATAGCAGGCGTCTAAAGTCATGACATATACAGTAGCGCATCACGCTCTCTTTACGGGTGTGATGTCTGATGGCATTATTTTGTATGGTGGATGTTGTAGCTTCCAACGGGGTATATCATAGCAGGCGTGATACGTCATGAAATACATGTAATGGGCATCACGCTCTCTCCTTGGCGGCTTGATGTTTTGATGGCTGGACTGCCGGGTCGTCCGTCTTCGGGTCAGATTTCGTCACAGCCCGGTATGGATACATGGATGATCTCTGCAGCAGTAGTTTCGGCACAGCAAACACTACTACAGCCAGCAGCAGTACTGCTGTGTTAAACACGATGTCCCTAAATATACGGCATGTTTGCACTATGTTTTCATTCCAAACGGTTCATACATATTTCGGGGCATATTGGTACAGTCGAAATCAATCATGTTTTTGTTTCCGTTTTGCGGTGTGGAGGTGCAAGTGTGGATTCTCACAGACTCGAACAGAGGACCTCCCCAGCATTAAGTGTATAGCACTGCCTGC
Source organism: Saccharina japonica (assembly GCA_008828725.1). NCBI lineage: Eukaryota > Phaeophyceae > Laminariales > Laminariaceae > Saccharina > Saccharina japonica. Next base: position 473,338 of record MEHQ01000807.1, read on the forward strand.
CTGTCGTCTGTAGCACTAGCCAAAGCCCTTCCTTTCATTTGCAGTGCTACTACTGTAAGTACGTATGTATTGTTAGTATTACCATTGCGTTTGCCGTCCGACAAAGTTCGGCATGGGCTTCAACGTTGATCACACATAAAATAAGCATTCACTTCCCGAATGAAAAACCCTATGATACGTATACGTACCAGGTACATTTTCGTTGTACTGATTCAGCAGGAGTTGTCGAGACACCATCAATATCTGATACCAACCACCACACATACGGTGATAACAAGTTGCTGCTGAAAACCACCACAGCAGCATCAATCAGTGCGGTAGTGTCAACAACAGAGTGTCTCCATGACTGACAGTACTAATACGTGACATATGGACAACCACAGGCATGGCATACCTTTTCAAAGCGCGCCGGTGCCATCAAGCCGAAAACCGCAATGAAAACAGTTAGCAGCAGGTCACAGAATATTAATAGCGTGTCTTCAATCACTCAAACGCCACGGGCATGGTTGGGGTGCCGTGTTGTGTGTGTGTGGTACAGCAGCGAAGGCTTCAGCTTATAAGCGCAAGTTCTACCGGCATGGCTGGGGTCACACCACCATGCTCTCTATTCTGTGTGGGGGTGGTTTGAGCTCGATTGAACACACCGCGCCCATGCGTATAGGGAACTGATGTGTCGTTAAAATGACGTCGGGGTGTGTACCGCGTGTAGGGGAGGGTCTCTGCGCACACCCGTACACACACACCGGTCGGTGTTGCTCCACGCTTGCTTTTTGGTTATACTCGTAGGATGGACCGAAACACTTTTTCGAAAAATCTGTTTTTCTCCATCGGATGGAACCAATCATGCTGACTTGTGGATACGGCATGCCACAGCAGCCAGTACGTGACGGAACTTACATATATGATAAATAATGAAAATAGCAGTAAGTACTACGTAACAAGTAGTGTTCAGAAATATCGGTTCGACATATTTATGGACGCGAAATACAATAAACAATGAAAGTATTGCTCTAGAAACACAATACATACAGCAGTAGGAGTATATTATTCATAGCGTAGAGCACGCCCTGCTTCACATAAGAATAAGAACTTGAGAATTAATTGGCCGCAAATATGTGTTTCTTAGCTCTTCGCCACGCTGCAAAGCATATGCCACACTCGTTGCAAGTAGTGTGTCCTCAAAATATGCGGTTACAGCAGTTCTGCTTACTATCAGTACTACTGATACAGTACTGCTGCATGCACCACATGCAGAGGCCGGCGCTCAACAGGGAAATTGATTATGCTTGTCGGTTTTCTGCTTGTCGGCGCATCGTGTTTCCTCGAGACATCTAACAACCCCACTTCCCGGCCGTGACCTAATACTCAGCATTACGCGTGTTCTGCCGCAATTTCATTCATTGTATTGACCAACTCTCCGAGTGAGTAAGGGATGTCCACCACGATGTCGACAACAATACGGAGGATGCATTTGAATGTGCCATGATCCTGTGTGTAAACCTGTGCCCATGTCAGCTGTGAATAGCATGCTCTACAGTTTCCTTGGCGAGACGGGTACGTTCCTCAGACCACACTGTATGCATCGAGTTGTAGTGTTTCCAAGTAATTTGTTCCCAAACTTTCGTAGTGCAGTTCCAAAGGTAGCTTAAGAATTGGGCTTCGTGCGCACACACACCCAATCAATTAAGATAGTAAACATTTAATAGGCGGAACTCGACTGTAGGTGGCTGATGTCAAAGGACATCAACAAACTGCACCAGGGAGAGGAGTGTGCGGTGGAGTTAGGGCGGCGGCTTAAGAAATTGCCTACTACATAATACATACACAGGCACGATTATCAAGGTAACAACAAACAAAATCCAGAACTTGCCAGAAGACATGGCCGATCTCGAATCACACTATTATTTCACTACTCAGCTGGACCGGGGAAACGGATCTGCGCTGGAGTTTAGGCGAAGTGTATAAGATCGAGAATTTGCCGCTAAATTCCGAAACGGCAGTATAGCGGACAGTTTCCCCGAGTATAATGGAGCACGTTGTCGAAACTCCGTGTCTTACGTACAGTTCGTAGTTCGATGTTATTTCTGCGCAAAACGGTTGTCACCCCTCTTTGTTTTGTTTTGTTTTGTTTGTGGCGGTGTGCGCGGTTTTGACGCGAATTTCGCTACAAACGTGACACACCGGCAGCAGCAAATAAACGCAAAAAAAAAAAAGTTTAAAAATATGAGAACATGGGGTATTTTGAAGCGAAGCTTATACTATGAATATATCTGCTCACGATCTTCCCTCCGCCATAAACCTCCGCTTTTCGACTACCCCGCAGGTTTGCCGCGAGGTGGCTGCCCCCTCCTTTCCCCCACACACAAAACACCACCACCACCACCACCACCACCGAGCACACCTCACACACCCCACCGCACACTATAACACACCACACCAACCCACACCCAAGCCTTCTTTTCCTTCTGCTGAGATATCGCACAAACGAAAGCAAGCAAGTGTGTAGCGTCTTATAGGGCACCATGCTGACAATGCTTCGGACGTTTGCGGTCATGACCCTGCTGGCAGCGAGAGGAGCCGACGCGGCAAACACGGCTTCGAAGAACAAGGCCATCGCGAAACCGTCGTGCAAGTCTAGCACCAAGGTGTCCATCCGGTACTCGTCGACGTCCAAGCGGCTCTACCTGGAGTCGGCAGACGGCAACACTCGAGGCGGCTGCGTCACGCTCGAGGACATATGGAGAGACCTGGACGGCGGCGCTCCTCTGTACGCCGTGAAATCCAGCAGCGGCGACGTGAGCAGCACCATCACAGGGACGTGGCTGCTCACCGAGAGCTTGTACGTTGAAGACGGCATCACTCTGCAGGTGAAACAGATACTTCTACTACTGTATTACTGTATTACTGTATTACTGTTGTTGTACCGGTACATGTTTTCAAATTATAGAGTTGATGGGCGCTGTGCAAGTACGCACGTACTCCAGGTTTTTCTGTAACTATATCTGCGAGAAATAACAGCGGCTTATATTCGTATTCTATTCCAGGTATATTATTTTTTAGGATTTTATACTTTTCAAGCATCAACCGTGTGCGATTGAAGACGCTGCTCTCCTCGAAACTGTTATTAATATAATATAGAGTTGCAAGCCGTTTCACACCAGGTATGTATGTCGGCTATATAAAATCATATAAAACAGCAGCACTCACTCGTTGGCCGAGAAACGTCGACTCCACTTCACGCACCTATTTTATGCATACGGTGGTAGTAGCAGTATAGCACATCACGATTCCAGTTTGGGTGGTAAAAACGAAAGCAAGCTGTCAATATAATACCTGCTGTAACCTCGTACCAAAACAACACCGCCATTGAACCCGTGGTACCAAAAACAAAACACCACCGTGAGTTTTGTTCTGTGTGGTCCACGAAGCACATGTATTTCGCGTTAACCGCAAGAATGTAAGCACGCGCGTACAGCTGCTATTATTATAGCTTCGCTGTATATTGTATATTGTTCTCCCCACAGTTTGTACAAATTGTAAATGAATCCACTCCTACTATCGTCTCCCGCGATGTTGTCAAAATGAGTGAATCCACACTACTACTACTACTGTAATGTGCGTACTACGTACAGTATCGTGTGCCTCCTACGCGTAGTCGGTAGGTGAAAACTATTGTGGATAAATCTCGGCGGGAAGCAGACATAGAAGAGTGTTAGACTGTACGCATAGGTTTCCTTGGTTTCCGTGGTTTTATGCTTTTGGGAAATTTGTGAGTGATCAACGCTGAAGATCATGCTGCACATTGTCGGATGGCAAAGATGATAATACTAATAATTAGTATTGGAGGAGTAGCGATGTGTGTGCAGTTATTCGGTGATTACAGTAGTCGTCGTATTGTGTGTTCATATAAGCGCGCGCTTTGTTTTCGCCCTGTCCATTAATTATTATCATTATTTTCATCTTTGCCATCTGACAATGTGCAGCATGAGCTTCAACGTTGATCACTCATAACATTCCCGAAAGCAGAAAAGCACGGAAACAAAGCGTTGTGTTCGTTGTCGCACAGTGAAACACGTTTCCAGCTTATTAGGTTATAGTCAGTCGCGGCTGGCGTAGTACGCAGAATAAGGGACAGTCGTGTTCGTCAACAACAGTATTACTACACAGCAGTAGATCAACCTTGCTGGATAAAGGTTTGCCGTCAACTCACGGTAGGTCCGTGTTATATGCCGATTGCACCTTATTTTCACCTTAATATTATATGTGGATGTAGTGCTTGGTCGTGTGGTATATCGTGTGTTGTGGTTTTTCGCTCTATTCTCACTGGTGGTCCATTCATAATATATGATATCGCGTGTTTTTGCATCGCACTCTGATTGGATTGCCTTATCGAATAATTACGTAAAATATTTCGTCGTGCAGTTATTAGTCGTTGCATGTCGTAGTGCATATCTTCCCCCTCTTTTGGCAACATTATTAATGGATCCATACTATTAATATATACTGTACTGTAGCTCATGTAGTTAACGAATGAATCGTTGTCTCATGAAAAAAACAGTTGCAGCAGTAATTAATTCAAACTGCGTACGTAGCTCAAGCCAAAAACAGTTTGTTAATTAACACTGCGTAACTCCTATCAATATATTTCGGCCAAAGAGAGACACAATGATATCATACGAATATCCATATATATATATATACAGCAGTAGGTGTTGGGATGAACAAGAAATAACAATTAATAGTGGCTTGAGCTACAGCATACTGTAGTTATAATGTGGGTTCTAAAACAGAAAAATACAAGAAAAACAGGGAGACAATTTTTTTTCCCCGCGAATAAATGCGTTGTCGATGTAGAAACCCACGAGAGGGGAACATTTGTTTTCATAAAATGTTTAATTCATCCATACTACAGTAATTCAAGCCGTTAAGCGTTTTCACCTATTGCTGGGGACCGAATATAGTAAAAAAAACACATAGAGAAATACAGGGGCGTCCGGAAAAAAGAGAAAACGACACACCACACCCCCAGAGGTCGGAATAGAAAACCGTTGCAACCGTTGTGATCACATGATGAAATAAGAAAATGGAGAAAAAATGATCCTTATTTTCATTTTTTCACTTGGTTTTAGTAACCCCCCCCCCCCCTAACGAACAAAGAATTCTGTGAGATGTCGAAAAATAATTTTTCGACCACCCTCGAGAAATATGTTGTTTTTTGTTATTACCGTAGGTTCTATTTACTATGGGCGCCCGTAACACGAGGAACACGATATATGGGTGCCGGGCAACATCGTTTTTTTTTCGTTTTTTTTCCTGACCTTGACTGATTAATGTGATTCGTTCGAAATGCACTTCCTAAACTGCTGTACGACGACCGGCCCCCAAATGACGCGATTTTCGACGTCGGCCGGCCCTCCTCTGTCTGTGTTTCGGATGAAGGTGCACGGAAAGTCTGCCGGGGGCAAAGCCGACGAACTGCGCCTGCTTAGCACCAGCAAAGACTTCATCAACTTGCGGGCCCACGGTGGAAGCCTCGATTTCGTCAGCACGAAGGTACATCATATTATATTATATTTTTTGCACGTAAATATCAGCAATCAACCTCGGACCAAAGAGGGCCAGGTGTGCTTTCGTTCGTAATGAGAGAGAGTTGTGTTGTCCCGTTCTCCAGTCGCCACGGCACGTATGTATGTGCCTCTTGTCTTGCTTAATTGGCCGTAATTCCGCAGGAGCGCCGCTATTGATAAGTATGCGGCATTGATTCTCACTGCTGAACTAGGCGGTATAATCGTTTTTCTATTATTTCGGACTTTACACTTATCATCTTCGATCGCTGAGGGGTGCATGGGCATATTGCAGGCTTCACATATATAGACATGCTTGCATTAGATTATGGTTCACAGTCAGTTCAGTAGTGTGTGTATGAGTCATGTGTTGGTCCTGGAGGCATGTCGTCTAGAAAAAAACGGGTAGACTTCGACATTTTCGCCCCACTTACTGCAGACCCTACCTGTGATCATTGTCCGTACGTCCCCGCTGCCGCTCCTCTGCTGTTCGCGTTCGATACTATCGCAAGGATTGTCACATTCTTGTGCGTTCTGGGTTTTGTTCATGTCTACTTCATTTTGTTTGGCTCTGAGGCATTCTCGTCCGAATGGCTAATAATAGTATACAGCAGTAGATCGCGATTTCTCGCCTATATCTTAAGCATCGTGCCCGTTCCATTCCCCCACACCACCACCGCTGGTGCACCTCAGGTGTTCGCATGGGACACCTCCAAAAACAAGGTTCGCACGGACGATAGCAAGGGCCGGTCGTACATCAGCGCCGTGTCGGAGGTCATCACCGACAGCAAGGAGAAATGCGACGGCAAGGCGAAGAAGAACATGGGGGAGGCTCGGATGGACATCGAGGACAGCGAGATGGCCTACCTCGGCTACCAGGGGAGTGAGAGCTACGGCCTAACCTGGAAGGTGGGACAAATAACCACATGTTGTTGTTGTTGTTGTTGTTGTTGTTGTTGTTGTTGTTGCTGGTGTTGTTGTTATTGTTGTTGTTGTTGCTGTTGCTGTTGTCGTTTGAGGACGGGGGCCCATGTGTTTTTTAGGTCGCGACTTATTCTACCTTGTGACACAGGTATAGACGGGGCTTGGGCAAGATACTTCGTTCGTTTCAGCTACAGTAACTAACAACGTGAACGCCGGCCTTTTTCGTGGTTTTAGGTCAGCAATTTAGAAGCACACAGATGTGCGCACAATGGTTTACAGAAGGGTGATGGATCGAATCGTGATACCGTACGAAGCAGTCGTCCCGCAACATGCAACAACAAAGGAGCAAATACGTGTTGCCACGAAAGAAGGCAGTACTACTACTGTGCTGAATATCCCCCTCCAGTAATCGTCACGACACACGCTACAACTATTCCTCTTTGGACGCATGCTACGATAGAGGTGCACCATGTTTTTTTCTGGAGACTCTTACTTGAAGAGCTCTCTACCACGCCCCGAACATATGTTTGGTGGAAAACAAAATTGCTATCCGATGAACAATCCCATGGGCGAAGCCTACGAGGAACAAGATGGCAGCAAAATAATGACAAGTACGCCGATTTCGGGTGAAGGAGCATTATTATCATTCAGAAACCATTTCAGCCAAAGCGTGCTATCTCTATCGTAGCACGCATCTTTCGTAGTTGTCCTTGTTCTCCAATATGCTTACCACACAGTGCGCTTCTTAGTTTTGTTGACAACCGTATTAATGTCAAATACGCTTGCTTGACACCTCTTGTCTTCGCCTCTGCTTACCACACAATGCGCTTCTCGGTTTTGTGTACAACCTCACGGTTGCTATGTACGCCTGAACAACCACCACACAACCCATCACTGTATCACCAGGTTCGGGGGCTCTGCAGGGACCTGAGCAACCTCGAAGTGTTCGACGAGGTTAACGTCTACGGCAACATCTACGACTCGGACATCCACCACAACTACTTCGGAGTCTACACGTACGGCCACGAGCAGGGAGACTGGAGGAGGAACAAGATGCACCACAACACCGAGTACGGCTTCGACCCCCACGACGACAGCGACTTCCTGACCATCCACGACAACGAGGTCTACAACAACGGAAACCACGGCATCATCGCCTCCAAGCGCTGCAACGGAGTGTCCATCCAGGTATGTTCATATTCACAGTAGCACCATTCGCTCCGTTTCCGCCCCTACTCTTGCTGGGCGGTTGGCGCCGTAACGGGTTTGTGTTCGAGCTTGGTCGTGTTATCGGAAGCCTCAAGGCATCTTACCCCGATGACAGAGCAGCCTCAGCAGAGTCGCTCTAACTCTGCCGCCAAATAAAATGGAAATCAGTACATCTTGGACTCTCCATGGCAAACAGAACGACCCCACGAGCGCTGTACAGCAGTGCACCTTGACATCTAGTCTGCGTCGAATAAGTTGGCATGCAACGGCTTCTCATTCGTCGTGCCCTGTTGCTTTTGTTTTTGTCTGTTTCGATGTTCAGGGGAACGAGGTGTACAACGGCGCTGCCAAGTCGGTGGGCATATTCCTGCACAGAAGCAGCGACGACGCCATTGTCAAGGGTGAGCAAAACCGACTCGAACAATCGAGATATCATGCGCAGTGTACCTATCGATGTGTCCGATTGTACAAACAGTCGAGGTGTGGGTTGTCATTCGCTTGGTGCTTTCGTGCCTACAGAAGAGCTGCTGAATACCATGCACCGGACCGGTTACGATGAATACGTGGTATATTGTTTGAAACATGAAAAAGGTTGGATGTGATAGCTTGATGAGTTGTTTGTCACGGATGATCTGCTGGAGAAAGTAGCCAACGAAATATCGACGTACTACATATGTAAGAAAAACATAAATACGGTCTTTCGGTTTTGGTTCTGCTCTCCGTTCAGGCTTGAATCGGCGCCTAGCGAGCATGCAGCGGCTCACAACGCGGCCCTGCGCATCCACCGAACTCTTGACGGTGAAGGCCCCACCGAACTCTTGTCGGTGAAGGCCCCGAGATACAGAATATCTCGTGTGCTTTACACCTTTTCGGACCACACTACGGTTGTGGGCAGACTTTTCTTGGAATTAGACTCACGTTTCGGTTTATGTGCCGTCCACTACCTAAAGGATCAAACCGCGGAGCATGTCCTGGCGCTATATATCTAGGACTCATCGGGTCGCGCTTTTGAGTTTTCCTAAAGCTATGGTTTGGTTGAGAGGTATGGAACATTGGAATCGTTGGGCGTATCCTTACAGCACCGTAGCGAAACAATGTACGAATACGAGGTCAACACATACATGGCATTCTAAGTCTGGGTTAGAGCCCCTCAACTATTCCCGTCGAGTTCACCGCGTTCCATCACCTGTCGTCGCTTGGCCACATTATCCACTACCGCAGACAACTACGTCCACGACAACGGCGACGCTGGGATGGCCCTGATGGAGACCTTCAACGCCGACGTGTCCAACAACAAGTTCGAGGACAACAAGTACGGCATCAGGATGTCCGTGGGGTGCGCTGACAACGTGTTCTCTAAGAACGACATCACCGGTTCTTCCAAGTGAGTTTACACGTTGGGCAAGTCCTCCAAGAAAAGGGGGTCGGCTACACAGGAGTAACACTCTCTGCCCGCCTCCGACCTTCTTTCTTCACGTAGTGCCGCGGGTTTTCGCCCATTGGTATGAAGACTGTGACAACCTCTTTGCTTATCTATTTGTGTGTTGCATGTCGTCTCTTACCGGCAAACACGAATCAATCATTTTGCTTCTTCTACTGTATAGTATACCCCCCTGTTTTGCGAAAAACGCTTACGAGTACGCTTACGAGTATACTCCGTACACTGGAAAACCGGACCTTGGTTTTGATTCCATCGAGCAGTCCGGCTGCTCGTTAGTATCCCCTTCTAGGCGACTTCCAAGGTGATCTGTGTGGTCCACAGAATTCGACAGTGGTTCCGCCCGACTCTGACAAACCCTACTTAGTCAAGTTATGTGGACCTGGTCCTAACCATGACCGTGTCTTTCTCGAATCGGGATCGTTTTCCCGTCTCCTCAGGTACAACGTTTACACGTACCAGGGATCCGATGCCCCGTGGGTGGTGGATTCCGGGCGGTCGCAGGACAACATCTTCTCGGACAACAACATAAGCGGCGGCCAGGAGACCATCAAGCTCACCATGGCGGACGGCACCGAGTTCATCGACAACACCTTCAAGAGCGCTAAGACGATACGCTTCGAGGACTGCCAGGGAACCCTTATGTCCGGCAACAGTGGTCTCGGCAGTGCTTCCCTGAAAGTCACCGACGGGTCTTGTTTCGACAAGAAGTCGGACAGTGACTACAAGCCTGTTTGCTAAGCGCACAGCAGGAACGACTTTAGTAATGAGGCAGTATTCGCCTCTGTTTTGGCCTGCTTTTCTCGGCTACTACTGCCGATTGGTAGTTTTGGTTGGTGTTCTTCACACATGGCTTTGCAGCAGCAGCAGCAGCAGCAGCAGCGGTTTGAGTACATTGACGGGGAAAACGCTTGCACGTGTCCGTATACTTGTTTGTGTGCGTTGGAGAGCAGTTGTACAGGTCGCCCTATGTGAGACGCCGGCGGCGTGCGTTTTCAACGCGGTCGGCCGATGGTCAGGTGTAAGCGATCTTTGATTGAAGGTCCGAGCTGTGCTCGTGATACCGAGGATACTCAGGAAACGAGGGTACATGTATGTATGAGTTACGTGCCTTGGCGTTGAAATAAGCGAGGTTGGATGATCAGGGCATGGCTCGCACAACAGTTTTCGAGCAGCAGTGTGCGCTCGCTCTATATATAAAGGTTGTGCGATTACGGTTCCAGAGGTTTTGAGACATCCTCTCTGGCGATTGCCTTTGCAGATCGAGATATATCTCACACACACGAATGATGCCGTACGGCCACACGCCGTGTACAGCGTACTTGTTGTGCCACCCACACAGTACACTAAGCTTGTAGTCTTGCTTTCTGAACACACGCACGTGTAATATCGCTGCGCGTAGCAAGTATAGTGTCGACGTGGCGATGAACTTAGCGATTCGGTTGGTGTTTGTTTTTCTTCGAGGCCACTGGCTGTGTTTGTCGTGCCCTCGTTCGGAAGGGACTGCTTGCTGGCGTGGAGGTATAGCCCCCCGCTTTGTTTTGGAAGTGCGTTCACTAAGTGTGTTTTGGTAATATTGTGCATTACCGCCTGAAGGCGCTCCTCATATTTCCCGTGTACAATTTGATAGTTTCACAACCGCACCGTCGGGCACGGCATTTGCGGTGTGCCGGTGGCAGGTAAGCACCGGTGGTGGTGTATTTCATACTGTGGGAAAGCCGGGAATAACTTAAGTCAGCCGGTCTCGTGGCACGAAGTCGTGCCCCCGTGGCACCACAGTTCGGCGTCGGATCTGGTCCAGCCTCTCTCAGAGCAACCCGTGTCTGTTTTCGAGGGTAACTCGCGGTTAAAACAGAGCGAGACCTGGCAACGTATGCTGTGATAGCTTGTAGTTCAACGTGAAACGATGTAAGGGTATTGAGGCAGCTAGTAAGTGTGTGACGTTTTGTTTTCAGCTCGTCAGGCCCTTGGGTTGGGTGGTGATTTGTTGTATTGGTGCATATATATATAGATAGATACATGTATGTATGGTAAAGAAAACGTTGGCACCACAGGTGGTTGATACTGCACGTTGCGAGGCGCACAGGACTGTACTCCGAGAGTAATTGTTAGCGGTTTGCGTGTTCACTCAGACTTGTCATGAGAACTAGCGGGGCGTATTTTGTCAACAAAATGAAGTCGACACGGCGTTATTCCTGTCCAAGCGACAGTTATCAGTTATCAACGGTTTGAGCCGTGTTGCTCCCTACTGGATTAATCAAAAACATGGATACTTTGATTATTTTTTTCGCGGCTTGTGCCACCCGTCATTGCAGCACCATCGGAGACTTTCTTCTCATGCAGGCACCAGCCGTGCTAAGCGTTTGTTTCATCCACTCCGTACACTTGACTCGTGTTTTTGCTATATCAATGTGTGCATGTAACGCATGTAACGTCGCGGATACTACGTAGGGAAGATTTTGCAGTGAGGTTCACGATTCGATATGATGGTCTGTTGTTTCGAGCAAATCGTGTCTGCTTGCCAAGGTACGTGGACGGGATTCTTGCTGGCGTGGAGGTTTGGACCGTTCGTGTATGGATTTGGCACCGCCGTAAGAAGTGCCTTCGCTGCCTGTTGGGTAGGTTTGTAAATTGTCGCTGAATGGCGTTTTCTAATATTTCCCGTGTATGTGTTTTGTGGTTCCACAACGGCACCGCCGGGCACGGCACTAGCAGTGTGCCGCCGGTGGCATGAGAGCACCGGTGGTGTGTTACATAAAGGAGGGAATATTCGAAGATTTTACGTCAGCCGGTCTCACGGGGCGTGGTTGTGCACCCGTGGGACGAGAGTGAATCGTCGGTCCTGGCCCAGCCTCCCGCAGGGCGTATCGTCCTTTTTTCGAGGATAACTCGGTTAGACCAGACGGACACACGCCCGTCTGCTGTGATTGATTTTTGGCCCGACTGGAATATGTTTCAGTCAGGGTGGTTGGGTGAGCTGGTGAGTGTGTGTGGTTTTTCTCAACTCGCTAGGCGTTTGAGTTGGGTGGGGGGGTTATTGTGTGGGTACTATTATCTACCAGTACACGGTAAGGATAAGTTGACTCCGGCGTTGATCGATACGACATGCCGCGAGGCATAAAGGAATGGAATCCGAGAGTACTGGATCGCGGTTTGCACGTTCATTCAGCGTTTTCGTTATAACCGGCAGCATATTTTCGTAATCAGAATGACGACGGCCTTCTTTCTGTGTCTAACGACAGTTGTCCACGGTTGGAGCCAAGGTGCTCCCTATTGATCTGATCAACAGCATCGATACTTCGCACACTTTCGCGATTTTTTGTACGCGTCAAATCCTAGCATCGTCGGAGCCTTCAACACGAAATTGAAGGGGGTGTTTACTTATATCTTAAACGTGCTGGTACGTGGTTTTCGCTGTATCGCGCCTTGTACCACGTTCTCAGCCTTTACAGCGGACTGAAGAGTGTTCGTTCGCGAAATGAAGGGGGCGTGCGGTTTGCCCTTGTGTTTCTTATATCGATATGAAACGTTTGGGTCACGGAGTGGTCTACCGGTTCAACACATGCACTTGATGCTTAAAACCTACACATACATGAAAATGTGTGGTACGCATAATGCAAACATCCACTGGGGCTTGTTGTCATGCGAACCACACACAATAAACCACGGGAAACTATCCAATCCCCGGATAGTTTCCTTCGCGTAACTAACAATTGGAATTTTTTTTTATCAAACGTAAAACGATTGGGTCGAGGGCAAGCCATGTTTCATTCCCAAGCTTGGTTTGAGGCGTCATATTGGTGAAGATCAGCCGTTCGGCTCCTGCTGAAAGGCAGGCTATGAGTGAACCAAATGACACGACCACCACCACGCAATAGATGGCGGTAGTCGTATTATAGGGGGTGGCCCCTGTGCCACAATCGAGAGTGTATTGACGATTTGCAACACATCAATCGCGGAGATCTCGAAAACAACCCCGCTAGAAACGGACAGATGCCATATGCCACGCACGCACGAAGCAGCCCCAGCCATAATCATCTTGGGCTTTTCTGGGGACCAATCGGCTATCATCCTATATACCCTGTATCAAAGCAAGTCGAAAGATGCGCTCCTTGAGCTTTCAACCCCAGCCATCGGTTTATTTCCCCGAAAAACACGTATAGATCACGTTCACGCGTGGGGGGGGGGTTGACGAAGGCCTCGAGCACATTTAGAACGACGAGTGGAAGTGTTGCGGCGGCCGGGTGTCTAGAACCATCGCCCCCCATCCTTCAATCTTTCACACTCTCATATGTATATGTTTCCCCACCGGCATTCGATGGAGCCCCTAGGGCTTGTGATACCAACTTGAAACTCCCACGCCAATCCAGAGCTGCTCGTGGTGTTTGGAGTTGTGGGTGGAACAGTCTTCTGGACAGCTGCGTGTAAATACGCGGCGTTGTGTATTTCACGCTTTAATACACCCCCCCTACCATCGAAACATCACGACGTGATGTCTACACCTGGAGCGCCCAAACGGTCTCCTCAAAGATGTCAAGGCCTTTCCCCCCAAGGTAGCACACAGATGCCCGCCCTGGCCACGCCTCCTGGTGATGGTGCTTGTCGGCCGACCCCACTGGGTAGACTAGACCCCCGATCACGCGCGACTTCGCACAAGATCGTCGGCTAACGTCCACGGGGACTATGCTCTGAAGATTATATATAAACGACCCCCGTGATGTTCTCACAGAGAAGGGTTGAGTTCTCTCCGCTCGGTTGAGAGATGGGTTGCTGCACACTCTCGTTACGACCGCGGGGGGGGGGTGTTTCCCCTCCCTATCCACGGCTGACAAATGTGCGGCTGGAAACAAGCTTTCCAACCCATGAGACACTGCCGCCATCGTGGTGTCATAGCGCCTCTGGAAACATACAGTAGGTGATGACGAACACCGACCAACATGTCTATACCCACCCCTGGCCGCGATAACGAAATACGTAAACTCCATCAATGACGAGCGTCTCCCCCCCCCCACCACGTTATCATCGAATCGGGTTATACCCAGGCTTAGGCGGCTTTGCTGGTGCACGCGTCTGGCGGCATAGATAGGAGCACCGTCATTTTGTTTTCCTTTCAGCTGACGCTAGGGTTAGCGTCCCAGCAAACGGGCGTTCCTAGACCATTCGTTGTATTTGGAGCCAAAGAGGTTACTGCTGCTGTTGTAGAGTGTGTGTTCTATTTGTTCCACGCAAACGCTAAACGGCCTTCAGAACGTTTTTTTTGTTTCCCCCAATGCTGCTACTGTACGTACGTACGCCTATAAAAATAACATTTCATCAAAAACACTTTAAACACCAGCAGGCAGGCATATAAACACCATACTTCATTTATAAGAATACGCAACACCAGCAGGCAAGCAGGCAACCCGTTTGTCTGATATGTCTCCATTCTCACCGGACGGCCTTTGTAGCCATACCGGGTGTTTTCACGTTCGGCCCGTAGTATGCTGGCTGCGGGCGCAGGCCGTGTGGCGGCGTGGCAGCTAATACTGCACTCTGGGATGATCTTGATCGCGAGAGCACAGAAAAAAAGCCAGCAACATTCTTCAGGGCTGAGCGCGTGCGATGGACCAAACCCGGCGAGCTGTATGTAGTATTTACTTGGCGGCGGGTGTACCGAATGGCATAAATATATATATGTATTTATATTATATTCGAGCCATACATTGCCATTAATTGGAAGTGTGGCCATTTCTGTACTTTTTTTATTTAATTGCTACTCTTAACCTGATTGTTGTGCTGTTTTTTATGGCATTCACCAATCTGTCCCAAAATATAGGCACATGTTTATTCAATACTAATGTTTTTCAGTGTTTTTATATTCCGGGACAGAGCGGTGTGGTACTACCCTCGCCGTCAAACAGAATCCACGTTTTGATATTGACATCACAACATCTCCTAAACGGGCCTTCAGTCCTGGCCAGATCGGGATTAGTGCATGTATGGTGGACGGTGGATATGTTGTACCCCATGGTGGCGCAGCAGGCGTGGTACATCGTGACATGTACTGGTAGCGCATCACGCTCTCTCCTTGGCGGTTTGATCTTTGATGGCATTGGTGAATATATGGTGGATATTGTAGCTTCCATGGTAGTATGGCAGGCGTGGTATTTCATGAACATATATATATACAGTAGCGCATCACGCTCTCTCCTTGGCGGTTTGGTCTTTGATGGCATTGGTGCTCATGTGTGGTGGGTGTTGTAGCTTCCATGGTGGTATGGCCGGCGTGGTATTTTATGAACACATATATACAGTAGCGCATCACGCTCTCTCCTTGGCGGTTTGATGTTTGATGGCATTGGTGCTCATGTGTGGTGAACTGTGTAGCTTCCAACGGGATATATCATAGCAGGCGTGATACGCCATGACATACATGTAACGGGCATCACGCTCTCTCCTAGGCGGTTTTATGTTTGATGGCATTCGTGAACGTATGTATGGTGGATGTTGTAGCTTCCAACAGGGTATATCATAGCAGGCGTGATACGTCATGACCTATTATACATGTAACGGGCATCACGGTCTCCTTGGCGGTTTGATGTTTCATGACGCGACTGCCGGGTTGTCCGTGTTCGGGTCAGATTTCGTCACTGCCCGGTATGGGTGTATGGATGAACCCTGCAGCAGTAGTAGTAGTAGTATCGGCACAGGCACAGCAAACCTCACTTCAGCCAGCAGCAGTACTACTGCTGTGTATTAATATTAACAGCATTATTCTGAACATGACGTCCCTAAATATACGGCATGTTTGTATAAAATTAAAAAATATAAACGGTTTTAATATTTAGGGACATATTGGTAGAGTACAGTAGAAATCAATCATGTTTTTTGCTTTTTTGTTTTGGTGAATGAGGTTAAAGTGTGGATTCTCACAGACACGACCAGAGGATCTCCACAACATTAATGTTAGCACTGTCGGCCTGTTGTTGTATGTAGCACTAGACAAAGTCCGTTCACTTTATTATCATTGCAGTACTACAAGTCAGTAGCCTCCCGCCCAGTATGGCATACCTGGTAGTAGTTATGTGCTATAATTTATCGTTGCGTTTGGCATCCAACAGTGTGCGGCATCAGCGTCGACGTTGATCACCCATAAGCACCCTCCCTCCCCGAAAGAAAAAGCCTACGTAAAACGTACCAGGTACGTTTTCGTTGTACTAGTAGTTGCAAAGACAACATCAATAAACAGCCGATTTTCCCAATTGAGAATTGCCTTTCCGATGAGAATGAAATTCGATTTTAGTACTTCGTTATTGTTTAAGAGTTGTATTTCGCTCACGATCAAAATTTGACTGGAACTATGTTCCTCGATGGTAGGTATCGATCCACGAAAAAAAATGAAATCAACCTTGACAGGCTCGAAAAATCAAGGATATAAGGGAAAATGCGTTTATGAGCGAGGTACCTCGCCCATAAATCCAGATTTTCTGGGATCTTCGATATCTTGAGACTGCCGATGCAGTTTTTTTGTGATTTTTTTTTGCATCGACGGGTGTCACAACTGACAATAGTTTACAGTGAAAAAATGACTGTGAGGGAAGTACATATCTTACCTTTAAAAAAACATCATTTCCATTTTCATTCTCATCGGAAAGGCAATGATATCAACTAGGAAAATCGGCTGCTAAAAGTTTATAGCAACCACTATACATACCGTGAAAACATGTTGCTTCTGCAAACCACCACAGCAGCATCAATTACTGCTGGAGTGTTAATAACATAATGTCTCCATACCCGACATACGGATAACCACAGGCATGTGCCATACCTTTTCAAAACGCGCCGGTGCCACCAAGCCGAAAACCACAACAAAAACAGTAAATATTAATAGCAGTATCACAGCACCGTGTCTTCAATCCATAGCAGTATCACAGCAGTAGTAGCGTGTCTTCAATCACTCAAACGCTACGGGCATGGTTGGGGTGCCGTGTTGTGTGTGTGGTACAGCAGCGAATCCGGCTTAAACTTACTTACGCAAATTCTACCGGCGTGGCTGGGGTCACACCATCATGCTCTCTATTCTGGGTGGGTGGGTGTTTTGAACTGGATTGGACACGCCACACCCACGCGTAGGGAACTGATGTGTCATCGAAATGACGTCGGGGTGTGCACCGCGTGTAGTGGAGGGTCTCTGCGTACACTCACACCGGTCGATGTTGCTTCTCCACATCTACTTTTTGGGTATAGGATGAACCGAAACAGCTTTTCGAAAATACCCTTTTCCCCCATCGGATGGAATCAATCGTGCATGCTGACTTGTGGATACTGTATGCCACAGCACAGCCAGTACGCGACGGAACTTACATGATAAACAATGAAAATAGCAGTAAGTACTGCTGTAACCAGTAGTATTAATAGTAGGTGTTCAGAAATCTCGGCTCGACATATTTATGGACGCGAAATACAATACATGTAAAATAAAATAAACGTACTGCACTAAAAACACAATACCTGGTACGTAGTGTAGTATTCGTAGTGTAGGGTGCGCCCTGCTTTCACATGAGAAAGTAAGAACTTGATAACTGGTTGTCCACAAATAAATGTGGGTTTCTTAGCTCTTCGCCACGCTGCAAAAAATATTCCTCACTCAATTCCAAGTAGTTTGTCCCCAAAATATGCGGATACAGTTCTACTTACTATTAATAGTACTACGACATTACCTACAATACGCGACAGATAGATGTTAAGAACCTGATCATTAAGAATTCGAGACTGAAATATTAGGGGGGAAAACAAAAATGCGACCTCTTCGTACTGAAAATAGTGTGGAACACGCCCAGTCGTATATCCGAATTCCAGTCTGGCCAAAAATAAGATATTCTTCACTTATTATGTCGAGAGCCGGACTACTGCATGCACCACACACGTGCAGAGGCCGACGCTCAAGAGAGAACTATTCTCTGCTTGTTGGTGCTCTGCTTTTGGGTGCATCGTGTTTCCCCCAGACGTCTTATAACCCCACTCCCCGGCCGTGGCCTACCCAATATTAGTATACTCAGCAGCACGCGTGTTCTGCCGCAATGACATCCAATGTGTTGGCCAACTCTCCGAGTGAGTGAGGGATGTCCACCACGATGTCGACAACAGTACGGAGGATGCATTTGAGTGTGCCATATCAGTATAAATTCAGTTATCCTGTGTAGAAGCCTGTGCCCATGTCAGCTATAATATTTTACAGTCGCCGCGGGTTAATGTTCTTAGCGACACGGGCATACGTTTTTCTTAGATAACACTGCATGCATCGAGTTGTAGTATTTCCAAGACCTTTGTTCCCAAAATATCGTGGTCCACTTCCAAAGATAGCTCAAGAAATTGGCTGCGTGCGCAGGCCCGATCAATCATGTTAATAAACATTATTTATAAGCCAGAACTCGCCTGTAGGTGACCGATCTCAAACGACCTCAACCGACTGCACCAGGGAGAAGAGTGTGCGGTGGAGTTGGACGGCGGCTTAAGAAACTGCATACTACATATATATATATAGAAGCACGATTGTTTATGTAACAAAAAACGAAATACAGAACTTGCCAGAAGATATGGCCGATCTCGAATCACACGATTTCACCAGCTTGACCGAGGAGAAGGGTCTGCGCTGGAGTTTAGGCGAAGTGTATATAAGATCGAGAAATTGCCGCTAAATTCCGAAACCGCGTACAGTTTCCCCGAGTACAATATAGTACGTCGTCGAAACTCCGT
>MEHQ01000107.1:0-83061 GCA_008828725.1 Saccharina japonica
AGGTACAGCAGTATAGTACATACCGCACACAACAGCCAAGATACACGCAACACACCCCCTGGCCTGAATTTCCGAATTTCCTATGATATTAATACAGTAGCCGGTTTTCTCCAGAGCAGCTGACAGCTGACAGCTGACAAGAGGGGGCACACACACAACGAGAAGGGTGGCTTTCGTAGAGATATTTCCCTACTACCTGGTATGATATCATATCATACATACATACCAGGTACGAGGGTATATGTATTAGTGATACATTTGCCTGTTGTGTTCGTAGGAGTACACAGACAGGCAGGAGGAATCCTTTGTGTTCTCCTTCGAGGACGACTTTGGCCGTGAAAATTGCCCAACAGGCAGCGCAATTGCCTCCACCGAAGCTGCCGCTGTCAACAAATTGATCCACCTCTTTTTTCCTTTTTTTTTGTTCTATTTCTTTTTTCTTCTGTTCTCCTTTATCTTCTTCCCTTCCTCTTATCTACTCCAGTCGTAATTCAGATCCGGGGTCACAAAGTAGGCTCTTTCCCTCCTCCCCCACTGACGGTTCTTGCCTTGGCATTTTTTCGCGACGAAGATTTCAGCAGCTTTCTTCCTAGGCCGTTTCTTATGGGATTTTTCTTGAGGTTCATTAATGGACCCCTTTTGACTCGTGTGTTTGTGACTTCATTTTTGAAGTCTTGTAGCCAAGTGTAGTTTCTTATGGAAGTGTATGACAAAAAAACGCATTTCATTTTTTTCGTATGAGGCGGAGACCACGAAAAGACGAGAGACCACACATAAACCAAGTACTGCCATGTACTCCTGGTACCAGGTATGATATTTCCAGGTAATTATATGTAGTACAGCAGTTCAGACAGCAGTGCTCTGGACGACCGTACAAAGCAGGTACCACCAGATCGTACTCGTTCAAGAGAAAGTTAGCATCGAGCCACCCCAACATCGCGCAGCGTACGTAGTGTGTACTTAATTTTGGCCCAAAAAATACCAGGTGTACCGTGTTTTGGCTAAAACCCTTTCAGAAAAAAACAAATTCGCACAGCGGTCGGTCTACACGTATACCGGACACCTGACACCTGGTGTGAAAAGCGACAAGCCTGATTTTTTGCATGCATGTGCAACGAGCAACGAGCAACAGACCATGTGCCTTGGGAAATATCGAAATTATTTGGGTTGGGGATATGTAGCTAATATTAGTAGGGGGTTGGGAGTTGGCGATATCTGTGGGTGCGTGCAAATCACGGCAAGGCTGCTCTACGTGCACCCTCCCCACGCACAGTGGTTGCACCGGGAGCAATCGCCGAGAACCGAGGCAGTCCTGGTGGATAGTTTGGAATGCATATACTCTCGGGGACTCGGGGATATCAACACAGCAGCAGTAGGGTTCGCAGCAAGAATACCGGAAAGCAAGCGAGGGCTTACCGAAAAAAGCTGCTGCTGTTGGGAACAAGGATCCTCCGCAAACTTCAAATGCACTGGTGAATGTCTGCCGTCCTTAGGAGGAGGACGGGCCACTGCCCATTTCCGCGCGTGGACAGAAGAAAAACCAACAGATCTGATGAGCCTCTACGAGGATGCACGAGTGAGGTGCGAGGTGCGACGAGGCGCGAGTACGAGTATGCCTCTCGTTGTCAAACGAAAAACGAAACGTGGGGTTTCCAGTAATTATGAAGGATGCATGAAACCGTTTATTTTTCTATTATTTTCGACACCAAGCCGACGAGAGCTCGTCTACGCCTCACACAGGCTCGCAGGGTGCACGTGTGCATGTAGCAGCAAGTCAGCCGATCAGCAGCCAAGCGGCTGTGGTGAGGATCTGCGCATTTATTCCCACAGCGAATACATAGCGCATCAGCTGAAAATCTGAGAATTGCATCGCGAACCATGTCGCACAGCGGTCACAAAGCTTCCAAGGTGGACGACACGTCAATCAGCCGCGTCAAGAAGCAAAAGTGAGTACGAGTACGAGTACGTACGTACGCGTATGCTCGTGAACTTGTATAGCAGTAGTACATACTCGTACTCAAACGAAGTGATGAGGTGTTCTCCTCATACGGCGGAAGAGCTCCTAGTCCACCATGCGCAAGTTGCACCCTCTGTCGCCGGCCCCTTTTTAGACTGCACACGGACCGGTGTATGTTGGGTCTTGACACCGAAGAAATGAAGCCCTTCGTGCAAGCGGTTCGTCCGTCAGAGGATTCTCCACTGGCTGTACTTGAGGTGCCTGAGACAACCAGCGGCACTCCGTGTACGTACGTATGTATCATATGTACTCGCACACCCACCCCGCGCGCACGTCAAGCGTCAAGGTTGCAACTTTTAACTTCACTATCGCCCTTATCGCAAGCTTTCAGCATCCTTTTCTGTCACGAGTCACGAGGGCTCGCATGTGGCCTTGCTCCGTGAACACGACACTACTGTTTTGGTGCCTTCGACTCGGCATTCATAGAGTACTACTGTTGTACGTTCCTGGTGCTCCACAGCGGGTGCGCGAGCTTTTTTGGTACTTGGTATATACTGGCCAGTCTACGTGCGAGTACTGGTTGTAGTACTGCTGTAGGTGACAGTACACACCTACCTGGTACCAGGTATTATATGATACGTACGTATGATACTTGCGTCGTAGCTCGCAGGCTGCTCACCACTCTGCTGCTGTCTTATGAACGTGTGTGTTCATTATATGTACCATACAGGGAGGCCATCAAGAACATCCGACATGGAAACGAAGTGCTCAAGTCTGACCTCGCCTGGGAGGCTCGAGAGTCGCGCTTCATCACCAACCCTTCTGCGGCATCAGAAATCCAGAGGCTGCAAGACCAGGCCGACATCTACGCTAAGAAAACGGAACAGGTGCGAGTCCTTGCCCTTCGGCGGCTGAGCTGTACACTACTGTGCATGCCATGCGTGGGGGGGTCACGGTTAAGAGAGGGGTGTACATTTTGTACATAAACCTTCTGGAAACCCTTATTACACAGTGGAGAGCCCCGTACAAGCAGCGCTCCTAGCTGCATGTTGCTGTTATCTGCAGTGGGCACTATATATCTAGCTTTTAGTACAGGTGGGACAAGCCGTTTTGACCGGAATATGCTCTTAACTTGGCGCTCTTAACTCGGGGTACCCACTGTAAATATACCGCGTATTTCGTCCTGCCGACGACGCCACTCGTGAGGTTATGGGTAGGGGACACCAGAGCATCCCTTGCCAGGCTTGCCTATTGAACAAGTACTCGTTGGTGATCACGTGCGTTGTTGGCTTAGAGATAGAAGAAGAGCAGCTTTATTCCTTTTCTCACGATGAAACGTTGAAAGGCTGAAGGCTCGAGATGCCTCGCCTTGGAAACCCCTGGTTTCCATATAAAATACGCCTTCCAAGTACTGCCAATACGACCCCTATACATTTTACCTCTGGTATATACCATATACCGGAATGTCAGGTAATTCCAGCAATACTATGACACGTACCCTGGTAGAGCTCTTGAGCCGTAACCCCCACTGTATATACATCGTATGTACCGTACGTATATAGGACTTGGGATATGAGCGGGCTATCTGCCCTGAAAGAGCTACTGCTGTAGATCGTGAACTAGGGATATGATCCATCTGATGTACCGGCATCTCATCTGTCCGACATGTTGGGGGTATACACAGTACATAGTAGTAACGGCGTATTTCGGCTGCATATTCAAGAGCAACCTCCGTCGTGTGGTGACGGGGTGACAGCTGCATCTGCCTGCGCCCTCCTTGTGAGTCGTCGGTTGCAGGTATCGTGTCCTTTGTCGTTGAAGTGAGGGTGCGTTGCACATGGCAAGGCTACTTGTCTTTCTTACGACAGAACCCCGGGTCTTCTACGAATAGGCACGACTGGCTTTCGTTCTTGTTTCTTCCCGTTTCCTGGCACGGCACTGGCCATCGTTTTCGTTGCGCGAAGGGGAGGGGAGGGGTCAGCACTTATTTCGCTTGTCAACCCCCTCGCGTCTAATTGCGTCTAATTGTACTGGTACTGGTTTTGGTACTACAGTAGTACCGTAGTACGGGTACTGCACTTGGACTTGATACAGTGGCATGCACTGCGTTTAGCGTGCATCTATTCAGTATCATCTCCTGCCCCCCTCCTCTCCCGTGCCCCGATCAACCCTTTGAGCACAGGCTTCGAACTGCATCCAGCATGCATCTATTAATTGACTGCAACCTCCTCCGCCCTTTTCCCTCCCTTCCGTATCTCGACATAGATACCATTCGCGCGCGGGTTTCCACAGAGAGAGGTGGCGGCGCGGCTTGTTTACAGCGGGGCTGGGGGGACATGACACCCCCTCTACGGAGCGGCCACTCTTTCTTACTGTTGTGGCCACCCAAAGCACGGGGCGGAGAAGAGGAGCCCATAGTTAGGTCTAGCACAGCCCTTCGCGAGACGGGGGCTGTCGATCCGGCGGGCGACTTGGTGAGAGCGCGAATATGTTGTTGAGAGTTTTCACAAATTGTGTACGTCATACAGCGGTTTTTGTAAGTGGCACCTTGGTGTTCTCGAAGGATTTATGATGTACCTGATACTCGTACTGGTATGTACCCGTGGTATTTATTTGTAAGGTTTTCCCGAAATGTTTGTTGCTTTTTGGGTCAGGGAAATGGGGACCCTTCGCGAGACGGAGGGTGTCGGCCGGGCGGGCTACTTGGTGAAAGTGGAGCGCGGGTAGTTTTGAAGTTTTGCTCGTGCCTGTGTCGCCTGTTTTCTCTTGTCAGGAGCAACTTGGTGTGTTTGAAGGATTTCCGAAATTACGAAATGTTTTGTAGGTTTTCACAAGCTTTGTGCGGCTTTTTTTGTATGGGAAATGGGTCTTAGCACTTCGCGAGACGGCGGGTATCGGCCTGGCGGGCGACTTGGCGAGGAAGGAGGAGCGCAATTTTGTTGTGGCTTTTCACGAGTAAAGGTGTGGCATTTTTGGTCAGGGAAAGGGGTCTAGCGCGGGCCTTCGCGAGACGGAGAGTGTCGACCGGGCGGGCGACTCAGTAAGCGCGAAGGCATGTTTGGGGTTTCACAGGTGATGCGTGGCATGTTTTGCTAGGGAACTCGTAAGTCTAGCGGGGTATTCCTAGAGCCTCGATATGTAGTCTAGTGCAGTGGGGCATAAAGAGGAGCCTAAGCCGGTTGGGACTCCGTCTCTCCCGAATTTCCATCGGACATTATCTGAACTTTCTACCAACATTTCCCAAGTTTGTTCTGTATTCGTTCATCATTTTGTTCGCAGCGTTTGCTCGATTTCTCCTCAAAACTTCCCTCCAACTTTCCCCGATTACTTCCTCCTTGAATTTTCGTCGAATTTTGTTTCGCCAGCTGGAGAACGAGCTCCGGGCACACCTGGCCATGAAAGCCTCTCTCTCTCTGGGATGACATACATACGAGCTGGTTCCAGCGACAAGCGTGAGATTCCACCTTCGGGCAATAAAAACCGGAATACGTTGATATTTTCAATACTAAAGATATCCACATGCCCGCATGAACAAGGGGAACACATCGCTGAAGAGATTTTTGGTGTACGAGTTGTAGTTCGCGAGGTATGGACATTTTTCGTATTACTTGCGGAGGCGTTGTTGTATAGGGGTGGAAACTGCCCATACTGAAATTCATATAAAATCGTATTCAGGCCATAAGTCGGCCAATACGTCGAATAATTCGACACTAGAAGTGTCGAAATGATCGTATCAACAAGGGAAAGATGCTTGTGACATTGTTTTTGTTCTGCGAAACATGCAAGGCTGTTATATTTACCACCTTCCAAATTACTAGACTTTAACATGAACCGGGAACAATTTTCGAGTACTTTCACGGGAATCATTTTGCACTTTGGTTTTTGAGAGTTGGAAAACCAAATTTGGCATGGTGGTGCATCATAAGAAGATAAAAAAACTGACGACTGGTCTTTTTTTTTTTTTGTGAATTAGGGAGGGTTAAAGAGTTCGTTTTCCAACTCTCAAAAACCAAAGTGCAAAATTGCGAAGAAGGAATCTTCTGGGTGTCGCTGGAACCAGCTCGTAGGGTTTCCTTAACTGTAGGAAGGCGTTTTTAATGCGGGGTACAGCTTTTAACGTGAATTGCTGCGGGCTGCGGATACCCTCACATGCCCTGTGACACTGCAGCGCACAACGCGAGATCCACACACACACACATGGCGGAACAACCCATCTCTCTCTACGGTGCCGACGGCGTCAGCCCTGGCGCACCCAATGCCAACGCTGAGGGCGGAGATCCCGTCGGCGGAGGTGTGGCCATTATCGGTCCGCGGACCACCTTGGCGAGTGCACGCGACCCCGAAACGATGTTCTACCGCGTGAAGCATGAGCAGAGGCGCAGCAAGCCGCTCAGATCCAACAACCCGCTGTGGAAGTTTTTAGGACTTGCCGTCGTCATCGACGCGCGCGTTTCGCGCAAGGTTGGCAGAGACGTTAATAAACGAATAACATCACGGAGGGATCCAAGACCTTTTCTTCTGGGGATAATTTTTGCACCGCTATCTTGGTGATGAGTTCGCTTTTTCGCTCGTATCCCCGCCAGGTAGTATTGCGACTCAAATAATTGCTGTCACGTTCCTCTAGTCCGGGGTAGATCTACCTATTATAGTACATGCACATGCGTTGTACTGAGTACATCATACAATCCGTTAGCTCGGATATTTAAGGCATGATTTTGTCTTAAAAATTGTGTACCTGTGGTCCGCATATCGTAATTGTGGTCCGCGCTCGGAATGTTCTCGCAATTTTCTCGCTAGATGCAAAAGCGACGCAGCCGCGTTTCTCGCCCGTTTCTGGTCCGGTTTGGGTCCGGTTTGGGTTAGGGTTAGGGTTAGGGTAGGGGGTTGGGTTGGGTCTACGCCCGTACCTTGATCCCACCAGGAAATTCTTCCTAGCTCGCAAAGCAATGCGAGAAGTGAACAGCCCGCCCCTAGGAAGATCCGAGCTAACGAATTGTATAAGGGGCTCGTTGTACTTGTCGTTTTTTGTAAATTTCTTGTGTAAACTGAAGCTTTTTAGTGTTTTTGGTTCGAAACTTATGTGAATCTAGGTCATATTATTTGCGCTTTTCTTGCGTAAAATGAAGCCAAATAGCGTATGTTTTGCCTCCGGCGGCGCCTTCAGTGGGATCTTCCGGAGGCGCCTCCGGCGGGCCCTCCGGGGGCGCCTCCAGCGGGACCCCCTCGGCCGGGGGGGGCTTTTTTGGCTCGCTTCGCTCGCCTGACTTTTGTCGGCAAGTCGGCTGGCTTCCCCAGCCGACTTACCGACTAAAGCCAGCTAGTCGGCTTCGCCGACTAGCGACTAGTTATTAGTCATGAAATGAAGCCGACTCACAGCCCTAAAAATACGCCTTCCAAGTACTACCAATACGATCCCTATACCTGTTACCGGGTATTTACCGGAATTTCAGGTAATTCCAGCAATACTATGACATGTACCCTGGTATAGCTCTTGAGCCGTAACCCCCACTGTATATACCTCGTATGTACCGTACGTATATAGGACTTGGGATATGAACGGGCTATCTGCCCTGAAAGAGCTACTGCTGTAGATCGTGAACTGGGGATATGATCCATCTGATATACCGGCATCTCATCTGTCCGATGTGTTGGGGGTATACACAGTACGTAGTAGTACCGGCGTATTTCGGCTGCATATTCAAGAGCAACCTCCGTCGTGTGGTGACGGGGTGACAGCTGCATCTGCCTGCGCCCTCCTTGTGAGTCGTCGGTTGCAGGTATCGTGTCCTTTGTCGTTGAAGTGAGGGTGCGTTGCACATGGCAAGGCTACTCTCTCGCTGTCTCTCTCTGCTGCCCCTGTGACACAATTGTCGACTAGAGAACAGCAATCCTATATCCTATCAGGCGTATCGCAGGAAAGATCAGAGCAGGAGTTGGCATTCAGGCGCGGGTCTACTGGAATGGGCATAACATATCTGTGCCAGAAATCCCTACGCTATAAATGTTATTGAAGTAAACAGCGATCACAACCCACGATAAATCCCAAAAACATGTATCCCCCTATGTTTACACACCACCCTCGGTTCTGATGACTATCTATCACTATGTGTTACTGTGGATCCCCGTAATGACACACGTCACGGGGGGGCTATCGTAATAAAAGGCAACCAGAACCCACAATGGACCCAAAAACCACAAAATATCCCCTCATCCTTAGGCTCCATTTTCACTCTGATTATTATTGGTACTCGATAAGCATGCACTCGCGCCACTCTCTCACTTTGTATCTCCTCCGACCATCGTCTCTTCTTCGAGACCGCTGATATGCATTTATATATTTTTTCCATCCCATGTGTTATCTTCGCCCTTCCTTTCTCTCTCCTTCCTGGTCGTAACTCAGATCCGGGGTCACTGAGTTGGCTTTTTTCCCTCCCCCACTACGGTTATTGCCTTGCATTTTTATCGCGAGAAGATGTCATCACCTTCTTCCCTTGTCAACACAACAACTGGGACCATCTTCTCCTACCAGCTCTGAGGAGCTCGCAGCTCATACTGTATCAGTCGACCCACATCGATTGAGTGCTTACCTCTGCCCCATGCAAGGATTAATCAGTATCATGTTCCCTCGTGATAGTGTTAGAAGGGCATTGCTGTTGGTGGACACGAAGAGGGTATAATACCGCTGACTGCTGTGGGTGAAAATAAGCAGTTACCAGGCGCATTCTAAATTTCAACTTGGGCAGGCTTGCGTGGATATTTTAAGTTTTAATGCCTTCAAAAGCTAGAACTCCGAGACAAACTACTTGGAATACGTGTTGTTAAAATTGTTTGTCATGGTATCCCCTCTCCCCTGTTGCGGCGTTATGATTTGTTGGAAGTGCCCTCTCAGCATACCTGGACAATGTTGTCATACTGCGTACTGCCTGGGAGATGGATCTCTCGCCCCTTTGATCAGAAGACATCCCGGCGAGCAAGCGACTAATAAAATACCCTATATAGCCTTGAAGCATCGTCAAGCACCCTTGTGTGAGTGACCAGAACAGAGCCAGACAGCCACACCTACCTGTTAGCGGTGGTCGGTCCCTAGCTCCATACTGCCCTTAAGGTATTGCAGTATTGTTAATATTACGGGCGGCCATGGCAGATAGAACCTGCGGTATATACAAAAACCTACATATTTCCCTATGTTCACTAACAATATTTGATCCTTTCTACCATGGTCCTCCGTAATAGTACATACTTGTAGTACAGTAAAAAAATAAAAAGCAACCAAATTATCAGGTACACTGTAAACTATCATGTACTGACAGGCTTGCGCGAGATTTCTCTTTGCGTGGTTTTAAGCTTTCACGTGGCGCTTTGGTTCGCCTTTGCAGGATCGGCGAAAAATACAGGAGTTGGATCGGCTGATAGCCGCCACCCAGGCGAGGGTGCTGGAGCAGCGGCAGAAGATGGGGGGGCTCAACGCGTCGCAGGAGAACAACGAGATGATCGCCAAGCAGATACGGACTTTGGAGAACAGACTAGATAAGGTGGCTCGATTAACCCTTCAGGGCTTTTCAAGGGGAAGCCTTTGACGAACCAACTCTACGAACAGAAAGACTTGGTACCTATCGTAGGATTCCTTCTTTTTTGTTCTCCTTCCTTTTAATCTCTTCGTTCTGGGAATGTCTGTTATCTTATCATAGTGATCGACCTTGAAAGGTCATGCTAAACGTTGTCGGAAGACAAAACAGAATAACCCAGTACCATAACAACAGCCTTGCTTGGGCTGTGGATTGGTGGGCGGTCCATCAGGAGTCCGAACTATAGACCGCTCCGGACGGAAATATAATGTCCGTTTGGACCCTGATGTCAATATCTAAAGTTGATTATATTTTAGGCCAGAGGTGTGCTATGCAACGAGTTGTACGGCATGGTACTACTGTAGTCCTATATATACCGCGGCACGCCTACGCTGTAACAGACGGTTGTGTCCAATAAAGGGCTCTGGTGTTTTGAGCAGGGCTGGGATGGGTTCGTAGATGGGGGCACTGATCATGCAAAGTGCCATCATAGAGTGGCTTTGGTCAGGTACCTCCCAGGCTGGAAAGGATCAGGGAGAAAACACGTCTGTTGTCTCTCTGCGTTTTCCTCCGCACCGGTATATAAATATCTCGACACTCAACAGCTTGCTACTACCGTACAAACCGCACGTGCCATTTTTGGGGTGGTTGCAACCAATACCGAAAGGGTCAGTCTAATGTAGTCAATTGCCATGCTGTACTCGCAGATTACCATCGTATCACCCCCTGGAAAATTCCCAGCAGCTCCCGTGATTGAACCATGACGTGGAGTACTGCTTTGACGGGGAAGAGGTGTTGATGAATTGCCATGTGTTGGCCTTAGGCCGCCGTTTTAAGGTGGCGCTCCACATAATTACGGCAGTACAAGGGTTTTACGACGGATATGCACACAGGACACCCATTTAAATGGTAAGTAAAAAGGCGCGACGGGGTAAATCTAAAGTATGGTAGTGTTTTGTTTGATGGGCCTGCACGATGACCAGTATACTGGGGCAATCCAGTACACCGGTATTTGTTAGGCCAAAAAGTGGTGTACCCTTACCGAGGCATTGTTCAAGTACTGGCTACCCACGGAGTCAGTATAACTGATATCTACTGATTGAAGTACCATATCGTATATAGCACAGAAGGTGTGCTGTGATGCGGATTTTTGTTCTCAGCTTTTTTTATCACGGTTTCGTATCTCGTCGCAACAACCCCACGACAGGCGCTGGTAAAGTTCAACGAATCTCTGGCGCTGAACAAGAACCTTCGGGAACGCATCGATACGCTGAGGAGGGAGAGAGTGGTGTTTGACAGCATCTACAAGAAGCTAGAGAGGGAGTTGCACGAGAAAAAGAAGGTGAAGCATGTTTTTTTTATGGTGGGCTAGTGGTACCCTCGAATGCTGCTAGAGTTGATTTCGTGAGTTCAAATCCCACGTGAGTCAGACCTTTGAGTTTATTCGCAAAAAAATAAAATACAACGGAATCAACTGCTGAGAGCGCCTAGCATCGTGGGTAGGCGCAATTCGATGCGAGTCGACGAGAGAAAGAAAGGGCTTAAGTGTTGTCGCAATAAAATTCAAGGCACGAACCGTAGTGGGGAGGAGGGAGAAATGCCTACTTTGAAACCCCGGATCTGAATTAAGACTACGTAGGAAGGAGAGAGAAAGAAAGGGCGAATATAATAAACGGGATGGAAAAGAAAGAAGAAGTCTTGAATGTATCACAACTGACCTATTTGACAGCACCTACAAGAAGCTAGAGAGGGAGTTGCACGAGAAAAAGAAAAGCTGAATCGCGTTTTTTTATAGTCGTCAATGTATCACAGCTAACGTATTTGATAGCATCTTCTACAAGAATGTAGAAAGGGAGTTGCACGCGAAAAAGAAGGTGAAGATATTTTTTTTTAATAATCCTAAATGTACCGTAGCTGGCATATTTGTCAGCATCTACGAGGAGCTACTCGTAGAAAGGGGTTTGCACAGAAGATGGTGAAGCATGTTTGATAGATGGAACTATCACTATCATTCCTGCTAGACTACTTGGTTGGCGTACTCAACATAGCTCTTTCTAACTTAATTTTACTTGATTTAAGTACCGAGGGAAAAACGAATTACCTGGTAGTAGATACACAGGCCGGCTTCCTTTCGGTGGTCGTAATGCCTTTCGGTTTTTGGGCTGTTTTATATTTCAACACTTCAACGGCTGGTGGTCCTTTCTTTTTTTTCGGCTGCACAAAACGTCGTTCGATTGTGCCTAGCCCTGGTGTCACCCCACGCCGGAAAGCCTCTGAATGGAAACCTTGTAAAAATGACGGTCACAGCTTCGGCCATATGAACCAACCTTGGCTGTTAGATTTCGATTTTAGGGGATGATGCTTTAATGTCGGACACCTTTGCACACGT
Source organism: Saccharina japonica (assembly GCA_008828725.1). Classification (NCBI taxonomy): domain Eukaryota; class Phaeophyceae; order Laminariales; family Laminariaceae; genus Saccharina; species Saccharina japonica. Next base: position 11,912 of record MEHQ01000107.1, read on the forward strand.
AGGACAAATCAGATGCATTAGATATATCCTCTACAGATAGATCCTCTACAGATCATCTAGATCATAGCCTGCCGTTATGATATGTTGTGCAGGATCTGCTTAGTACAGATCAAATCCAAGAAACGAGTCCTTGGATCATGGAGGGTATGCAGCTCCCACGCGACAATGTGAGCTAGATCATACCAGGTACATATCATACAGATCAGGAATACACCTGCCCCGGAAAGACCTAGATCATGATATATCTGTAGATGATCTGGCCGACGTATGCAACCATGCAGGGGCCTGGATGACTCTCGCGTGGCATGAACTGTCATCGTAACACTGCACTTCTCATTTCTTATTTTTTCTAAGGGTGTGAGTAAGGCACGCCTTTTTGGCTGGACTTCCCGGCTGGTTATTAGCTGGATTGGTTGGATTAGTTGGCTGACGAAAAAATCCAACTAACTGGCTTAGTTGGCAAGTCGGCTGGCGCTATTTAGCTTCATTCTACATACAAAATATGATAAAATATGCACCAATGGCCTTCAGCACCGGCAGCGTCGATGGCGATAGGTTTTGATGCGCCACAAGTTGGAGTAGACCTCTCAGCTCTCTCTCTCTCTCCCCCTCTGAGCGAGTAGTCTCCCCGGGAAATGCGCACCCGGTAGCAAAGAAGCCTTCCATATACAAGGAAAAGCAAATGGCCGGATAGTTGGCACCGCTGCAACTACTAGTAACTGCAGTACGAAGTACCTAGCCAACTAATACCTAGCTGGCGACTTTTAGTCGTCCAACTCACAGCTCTATGTTTGTGGCCTTATACGAAGTGTATCGATGTGTCCCGAATCGGATAAGATTTTCGATCCACAGCCAACCCTGGTTTGGGTTTACACCCTGGGAGGCATTCATAGGTCGGGGGTGTCAAAGAGTGTATACCGCGAGCTTTCCACGACGGTTAAACGGCCGAGGTTTGTTGAGTTTAAAGACTCTGTCTGGGTTAGGTTTTAAGGTGCTGCAGTAGGGTGCCTTGAGCTGGACTCTCGGTCGCAAGAGCTAAGGTGCTTGCCTCCTGAGGCAAACCGCCGGGGTGAAAAGTCGTTCGATCACCAAGCCCAGTATAAGCCTTGCTTCATACCTGGTACGTACCTGGACGCATGCTACGGTAGCCTGCATGCAGGTGCCGCACCATGTTTTAGCCTTCTGAGGGTGGTCACTTGAGGAGCTCTATACCTGCAGTAGCCTGCACACTGATTTTGGAGTAAAATAAAAGTGCTATATACCCGATAACCAACCCCACGGCCTAAGTGTAAAATGAAACATTCTGCAAGATAAGAATGACATTCCTTAAGATAAGACGATTTTGGATCAAGGAGCCTTTAATAGATCATTCAGAAAACGTTTCAGCCAAAAAAAGGTATACCTCTACCTCTATCGTAGCCTTGTGCCTGCACCCCGTAAAGAGCTACGCCGGATTCTGAAGAAGTATGTCCACCAGAGCGACATCTCACTACCGATTTTCGTCCCTGCTATATATATTTACCGCTGTGCCGCTGCTGTGCCGCTGCTGCTGTGTTCGCAGGAAATGGCGGCGATAATCAGCGACAGCAACAACGCCTACCACGCTCGAGACAAGGCTCAGAGCGAGATGATGGCCTTACGGCAGCAGGTATGATGTAATATGTAATATGATATGTATATATAATGTCGGATATCGTATCGAAAGAGTCGATATATATACACATATATATATATATATGGAGCCTGGCCAGGTCGTCATATATTCGTACTCGTGGGTTCGAATCCCACGGTGGTCACCAGTATGGAGCCTGGCATCTCACGGATTCTGGCGTCGAAGTGGAGAGGACGGTCCCGGAGGTCTGGTACTCGTCCCGGAGCTGGCGTTGAAGCGGAGGGGTCGTCGTAGAGCTGATGTCGAAGCGGAGAGGTCGTCGCGGTGCTAAGGTCCCTTGACGATCGTCTTCACAGCCGACGCAAGCTGAGACTTTATATTTCATAGATGTAGCAAGGAGATGCTAGAAGCTAGAGTGACCGTGGTGCGCTATGCCACAGGTCAATGCGGCGGGATTATCTCTCGGTGGCTGATTCTCCGGGGACGGGTCAACGCCGTCTATGACGGGTGACACCGCTCGCGATTCGGGATCGTATATTGCCTGACCGGTGACGCGTCCTCTCGCGCATGCGTGTACGAGATTTACGATAGGTATCTACCACCCTGTCTTCCACATATATCGATATATATATGCATAGACTATATATGTATATATCGAAATTACTCGATACCAGGTACCAGGTATATCGTATCGAGCGGCTCACAACGACGACTACCACGCGAGACAAGCCCGAGAGCGAAATGATGGCGTGACGGGAACAGGTATACTAGGTATAATAGGTATAATAGGTATTGCAGTACTGTAGTACTGTGACGCATGGTATAGCAGAAGAGATGGACCATGTTAATAAGCTTTTGCCTTCTGAGGGTGGTGACTTGATTATCTTGATTATAGTATAGGAGATCTACGCATACCTGACCCGAAATTTTTTTTTGGAGGAAACTAAAAGTGCTATATACCCGATGAGCAATATCATGGCTTAACTATACAATGAAAAAATGTTGCACCACAAGAATGAAAGTCAATATACTGAGCCTGGGGCCACCTGACTATTAACCCCTTAAGAACTGGTCCCCCGAATTTGGGGACAAACCACTTGGAATTAGTGTGGGATATTTTCTTCCAGGGCTGAATGGGTTAAGAGTCTTCGATATCGTGTCGATTTTTTCGATACATGGAAATGGCGAACTTTCGGTGTACAAGTCAGTGGGTTCCCCGATTTAAAAGCGCCCCGAGATAAGAGCATTCGGGATGTAAGAGCGGTCCAATCGGCATGTCCCGTCTATACTAAAAGCTAGATATTTCCCACAACCGATAAGAGCAATATGGAGTTAACAGCGTTTTTTTTTTTCTTGTCACGGGGCGCTCCTATATTGAAGTACCTACCCACTGTATATCATATCGTTCAATATCGAACACACTACATACTGTATACGGTAGTATTGACCGTGAGGTTACTCCACCTTCCTTCATGGGGGTCCTTGAACGACAACAGGCGGAGAAGGACCGTGCCGAGTTCGACGTGGAGTGGAAAGAGCTGGGCAAGCTGATTGGTCAGGACAGGAAGCTCAGGGAGACGTTGCGCCAGAGACAACTCGACCGTAACAGAGATCTCAGGTGCGCCATGTTTCGGTATAAACATACCGTAATAAATGCGAGTAAACGCCCCCCCCGCTTGGTGCTAGCAATGTCTTCCTGGTCGGTTAAAGCCCGACATGCTCCGTCCCGGCATTGTAGGGATGCGAGGGTCTATGGTCATACGACTACGGCCATGCATGAAAATGAAGTACACCCCCCCCCCTTCTGGACCGACTTTTCGAGCTCGATGCCTCGACAGCAAGAGGCAAGAAGCAAGAACAAATAATGGCAGCGCCGAAAAGGGTACCGTTGCCGTTGGACAGAATAGATGTCTCTTAAACCGAGGGCTGTCCAAAAACGTGTCGTTTGGTAGAATTTTGGCACCTTCTTTGTTACGGAGAAATCGAGCTCGAAAAGTCGGTCCGGGCGGGGGGCGTTTACTCGCGTTATTACGGCATTCCGTCGTCGTGCTTTATGTATGTATAAAAAATAAAAAATCATCAGCTGCGAGATCCGAGGATTGCTTGAAAACCCCTCTTTACTAGATGTTGTGATGTATTCTGTTGTTGGGGGTAAAGGGAGTGGAGCAATAGCGTTGCCGTGAGTTGGGTGGCGAAGTAAGCCAACTAGTTACTTGTTAGGTGGCGAAGCAAGGCAATTAGTTATTAGTTGGGTGGCGAAGTAAGCCAACTACAGTTGTTATTAGTTGGGTGGGGAGGGGAAGTAAGCCAACTATATAGTTATTTGTTGGGTGGCGAAGCAAGCCAGCTAGTTCTTAGTTGGGTGGCGAAGTAAGCCAACTAGTTATTAGTTGGATAACGAAGTAAGCCAACTAGTTATTAGTTAGGTGGCAATGTAAGTGAGCTAGTTAATACCTGGGTTGCGACGTAAGCCTCCTTGTTATTAGTTGGGTGGAGAAGTAAGGTATTAATAGTTATTCGTTGGGTGGCGAAGTAAGCCACTACTGTAGTTAATAGTAATAGTTGGATGGAGAAAAATCCCAACTAGTTAATAGTTGGGTGGCGAAGTAATCCAACTACTGTAGTTCATACCTACTAGTTGGGTGGCAACCAACTATTAATAGTTAGTCGTTGGGTAGTGATCTAAGCCAACTAGTTATTATGAATAGTTGGGTGGCGAACTAAGCCAACTATAATAGTGTCCGCTCTTGCACCTCTGCTGTACTCGCGCAGTTGAGTTGTGTACGAAAGTCTGAGAACAAACCCTTGGGGCCACTGCTGCCCTTCTCCTTTTCGGCTGTAACTCGCTATTATACTGGCCTACAGTACGTCAGTAGAGATTCGTGACTGATTTCTCCGGCAGCAAATGAAAACGCGATAAAATCATAAATTTACTGTGCGAACTGACTACGATCTTACTCTTATTAAAGCTCAATCTTAACTCCGAATGTCTTGAGTGCTGTTACTTTCATGTACTTGTACACTCTATTTTTACTGTACTGCTGTACAACTACTTCAGGGCCGAGGGAGAGTCAGCTGGAGACGGAACGGAAGAAAAGAGGCTGATGTCGGGCAGCGGGGGGGAGGAGTGGGGGCCCGGCTCGAAGGACCGGCAGCAGACAACCTTCAGCCAACCGGAACAATCCTACGAGGCTGCGTTCAATAAGGTAACAATAAGGTCTGCCCATCCAAGTTCATTTTGAAAACGGGAAACATTTTACACATCGCACAGATGAGATAGATCAGATAGATCAGATCCCCATTTCCCACATAGGGCAGATCATGTAGATCCCCATTTCACATATCAGATGGATCAGATCCCTTTTTATCACACATTGGATAGATCAGATAAATTAAGATGCCCGATTGGTACATCGGGCAGGTCAGATAGACCAGATAAATCAAGATGCCCAATTCGTACATCGGACAGGTCAGATAGATCAGATAGATCAGATAGATCAAGATGCCCAATTCGCACATCGGACAGGTCAGATAGATCATATAGATCAAGATACCCAATTTCACACGATAGAGGGATAAGGTATACCTTTTTTTGGCTAAAATAGTTTCTGAATGACGGAGCTCCTTCACCCAAAATCGTCGAAATTTCATCTTTTTTTGCTTTTTTTGCAGTATATATGATGTTTGCGTATACCTAATAGGCCATGTGGTTATTATTTCTCAAAAACAGTTGTTGACTTCGTAGTAGTATAGAGCTCCTCAAGGGAGGAACGTCAGAAAAAAAAGGGTGTACCTCTACCTTAGATCCCCATCTCATACATCGGACAGATGAGATAGGTCAGATAGACCAGATCCCCATTTAATTATCTAGTTATTCGAGGGTGTACAAGGATCCGAGTCCCTGACACCCCACTACCCCCAGAGCTCAGAATGAAAAACCAACCGGACCGTTGTGATCCCAGGAATCAATAAGCCAACTTTGTTTTTTATAGCCCCCTCTCCCCCCCCCCACACCAGCGAAACAAAATAGGAGGGGTCTCTAAAACCAAGTGAAAAAAAAGGAACTAAAACCGGGGGGAAAATGGTTTTCGCTCATTTCGTCCTGTGATCACAGCGCTCCGGTTTGTTTTCCATTCTGACCTTCCTAGGAGTGTGGTGTCGTTTTCTCTTTTTGTCGCATACCCCTGAGATATTTCGGGGGAAGTTTTTATTTTTCCTATCCGCATCTATTTTTATTTTGCGTACTTCTCCAGCTCCCTATATACTAATAGATATATATACATCTGTCCGGGGTCTGATAATATTGTTGCTCGGTTCATACAATTGTGGCAGATCAAGGAGGCTACGGGCATGACCAACGTGTCGGATATGGTGAACAATTTCCTTCAGGCAGAAGAGAAAAACTTCAGCCTCTTCAACTTTGTCAACGAACTCAACAGGTAAACGGCACACCGTGCTTGTTCGATCCGTAATTGGTACCTGGTAATTGGTACTTAGTCATACAACTGTGGTACCAATATTTGCGTAGAAACCCCCCAATAGGATTGTGCTTAACTTCTACAACCACCCTGCACGACACACCGCCTAAGAATGCGATGTTATCCTCCCGCGATGTAGGCAGGGTTTAAAAATCGTGTAGCTGGACACCAGTTGCCTTTCCTGCAGCGAACTGGTTGAGGCGCTGTTGTTGTGGTTGTTGTGGTGGTTGTTGTGGTTGTTGTTGTTGTTGTTGTTGTTGTTGTTGTTGTTGTTGTTGTTGTTGTTGTTGTTGTTGTTGTTGTTGTTGTGGTTGTTGTGGTTGTTGTTGTCGTTGTTGTTGTTGTTGTTGTTGTTGTTGTTGTGGTTGTTGTGGTTGTTGTGGTTGTTGTTGTTGGGTGTGCACCCCCCCCCGAACCCCCGGCGCAGCTAGTCGGACGACCGGAGCTGATGATAGCAGAGGCTAATAACAATATACTTCGAAGTATGTTGTTTGTGTTGTTGCTTTTGCTATTAGTAGGAGTAGGAACGGTGCTCTGTCTGGAAAGGGATGCGTGGTCAATGGTCAAAGGACTTGAGGCAAGCAACAAATGAGTACGACGCCCCCCCCCCGCCCCCCCCTTCCCAGCGAGATCGAACGGCTGGAGCTGATGATCGCAGAAGCGAAGAACAGCATCGAGAAGTACAAGGGCCAAGGGGTCAGCACCGACACGCAGAGGAAAAAGGTCCTTCGAGGCTTGGAGGAGCAACTCGCCACCACGGAGGTGTGTGGTCCACCATACCTGGTATGATACAGTAGTAGTAGTAGAGGCAATGCCACCTTATAGGGCTGGTGGATTATTGTCTGAGCTCTCCTCACATGAGGAGAGCTCGATGTCTCACCCGAACACGTGACTTCTTCCAAGAAGTTACTTTCGCGCAACCCGGATAACATTTGTACGCTTTTTTAATACTCATAAACACCCCACGCGAGTAGTACTGTAGTAAAATTATAGTGGAATCGGTACAGTGCTTGCCCACTTGAGGACCTCAACCGTCACAAAATGTGCCCACCGCCCCTAAAGTGATACTCAAACACGGCACTGCCAACACATGAACAGAGACACGTGCTATTTCGTAGCAAGGGTAGCACTGCAGTTCGGACTGACGGCACGTACGAGCCCCTTTCTGTCGTACACAAGGTCAGCTGGGACCCTTAGCATGGAACAAAATCGGAACGGAGGCAATTCTATCCCCGAATCAGTCTCTGTACGAGGTCTTTAGCAGTTACGCCTTGTCGATCTTGACGCAAGTGTACCTACAGTAGACCCCTACAGACGAGGCTCCATAGCCGAGGAACTTCCCGGTAAAGCGTATGCCCTACAAGGCGTGCCTTATCGTTGAAATACCATTATTGTCTTACGATATGTTTCGTTTTATACCTAGTAGCTAGCTAAGTCATGGGATCGTTCATCGCGTCAAGCGTTTTTTTTTCAAAGTCCTATTGTGTTGTGTCAGATTTAGACCTCCTCAAGTGATAGAAACAGAGACGCGCACCGTAGTAACGGGGGGGGTGAGAAGTGCCTGCTATGTGGCCGTGGATCAGAGTTTCGAGAGGGAGGGAGATGGAGAAAGTAATATGCGTCTCGTACACAGCGTTCGTCAAACAGTTTACCGAAAAAGTGAATACAGCAGTAGTGGTCCCTCTATAGTGCCGGTATGCGCCAGCCAACAATAATACCGGCACTATAGCGGCAACCGGCACTACTCCGCACACTACCACACTGGTGAATCCCATTTGCGCCAAGCGATTCCACAGGCACTATAGCGGGCAGCCGGTACTACCTAACCGGCACTATAGAGGGACCACCACTGTAACTCTGCCGAACGTGAGAGTTGCGATCACAAACTTTAAAAAAAACTAAACATGGCTGTGTGGTGTTTTCTGCTGCAGAGCAAGGCGGACGACTACGAGGGCCGGTACCAGACGGCCATGAAGACAATCAACCAACTCAAGACCGGCATACACGGCATCTTCAGCAGAATCGGGTATGTACGAAGGCATCCAAAATTCTAGCTTCCGTAGTTGAAGCTCTTTGTAAATGAGTACAGTATCACTGTTATTCAATGTTCCATCCGATAATGTGCAGCGTGAGCGTCATTTATGGCACATACATGCGTCGGCTGTATGTTGGTGGCGTCGAAACCTAGATGGGTAGACTATGTGGTGCATCAAAATGTCCACCCACATCGTACAGATGATGATCTACCTAGATGATCTAGTGAATCACCTGCCGTTGTGAGAGGCTGTGCAAGGTCTGCATAGCACAGACCCAACCTAGTAAGAAACGTGTGCTAGGTCATGCAGAATGAACGGGTCCCACCCAGCAACAGGAGCTACGTACGTAGATCATACGAGATCGGGGATAGATCTGCCTTGAAAGGTCTACTGCTTATACTGCTTATAGGTCATGAAGCGGGAATCGATGATCTGTCCGAGGTGTAAAATGTTATATGCTGAAGTATCATAGACGCGTGCTACGATAAATGGAGGTACTGTACCGTTTGTTGGCTAAATTGTTTTCTGAATGATCTAATAACGGCTCCTTAACCCAAAATGGTCGTTTTTTCATTCTTGCGTTGCAATACTTTTCAGTGTACAGTCAGACCATGCATGGGATTGTTCATGGGGTAGCACTTTTATTTCCCTCCCAAATCAGTTTTTTTACTTGGTATTAGTATATAGACCTCCCTTCCCAAGTGATGAAAGAGCCTCATAAAAATCTGTAACATGGTGCCCAAATCTACCATAGCAAGCGTCTATAAGCAAAACCTCTGTTCGTAACTGCTCTCAACTTTCTTGGTTTACGTGTGATTAACTGCTCCGACAACCAGAGCGGGGAGCAACTCGTCTGTGGAAGAGATGCTGGGTAACCAGGGCGTGACGGAATCGAACATGATGCAGTACCTGGGCATCATCGAGCAGAGGACCAGCGAGATACTGCAGGCGTATGCTGCATCGCAGCAGATGACACAGGCGGTGGAAACACAGGTACTGAAAGAAGCCGAGTTCCTTTTGGAGCCGGCGAAGGTTCTCTGTTCCTGTATGATGACAGCGCCACCTATAGTTAGTATCGTCGTGCACCGCCTTGATAAATTATTATTTTAGTAGCATACTGCACTACAATAGTTGGTATCGTACCGTACCACCCTAATTACTATCCACCAAAGTTAGTAGAATACTGCTCTATAGTTATTAGCATACCGCACCAGCATAGGTATTATTATACTGAACCACCGTAGTTATTATCGTTCACCACCACAGCTATTTTAATTCCGCACCACCATAGTTATCGTCATACCCAACCACCTACTCCAACACAATCGTTAATTGAATCCTGCGGCACAATCGCTAGCATCACACTACACCACCATAGTCACGGTAGTATCGCCACCAGTGTTCGCATCATACTGTAGCACCATGGTCAGTATCACGCTGCGTCACCGCGGTTAGTATCACACCGCACCACCAAAGATAGTAGTAATTTCTGCGCGAAACAGTGAAACTAAAAACGGAACTATCGGCAGCGTTGAGCTGGTTCGATGCAGGGTTGTTATATCGACTGCACACCATGTTGGTACCGGTGTATTAGTATTTAATCTAGGCTAAGCACAGTAGGGGGGTCATTTGTAGGCCCTTGTTTTATTGATCAGCTCAAAGCCACTCGCGCGGGTGGCTTACCCTGTGCACCACCCTGGACGTTAACATCGGGACTATTGGGGTATATGTGTCAAGTATAAACGGTCCTTACTTTTACGTCCAGAGGGACTTGTGTTTGCAGTGTTAAGCTTTGGTGTTTATTGGTGTCGCGATATGCCTTTCGCCGCCATAGAAGTACTGCTAGTATACAATAATTACCTACACCACATACTATTGCTATTCATATTATAAGTATACTATTAGTAAGATAACACACCCCCTCGGAAGAATGTGCTGTTTTTAAGCTGATTTTTTTCGGCAATGGGGAGAGTGGTTAAGGCTGAGTGATGCGTCGATGGAAACATCTCGACTGTGGTATGATATTTCCGAAAGTGTGCCCCCCCCCCCTGTTTTAGAGAAAATATGTTCGGAAAGTAGTTTCCCAAATCACCATTTTCGTTGTGTGTGTGTGCCCCCCCCTTGCTTAGAAAAACATATTATCGGAAAGTGGAAGTGTTATCTTGTGCGTTGCCGGTTACTAGTAAACGCAAACGGTAACCTCACATCCACACCATACTCCCTACATACGACCACGGCCATGCATGAAAATGAAGTACACCCCCCCTCCCTACGCTTCTCCTACCCCCCCTCCCCCCTCCTGCACGATCCCATTCGATCCCCAGGGTTTCACTAGCCCCTTGGAAGATGGTGACGTAGATGCGGCGAGATCGGTACAGCCTCGGCTCAACGTACAACCCCCCGCATGGGACGACTTCAGCTCGGGCGAGGACTCGGACCAAGAGGACGACGAGAGACCGCTTACCCGAGAGGAGCTCAAGCGCAAAGCGTTGCGTGGGGGAAACACAAGCAGCGGGAGCGGTGGGGCGGTGGGAGGGGTGGGGGTGCGGGGGGGAGGAGTGAGCGGAGTCGGTGGTGGAGGCAACAAGCCCAAAGATGGAAAGGTGGGAGCTGGGAACGTCATCCGTGGGATTCGTAGGGTTGATTATTACAGAGGGCCATACTAAATAGGACCAAATATCGTTAGTAAAAGTAGATAAATATATAGGTTTTTCTTTGTACCGTAGGGCTATTTACTACGGTTCCCAGTAAAAGTAGGGGGGGTGAGTAAGGCATGCCTTATTGCCTGGAGTCCATGGCTAGTTATAGTTGGATTAGTTGTGTGCGTGGCGTAGTATGCCAAATAAGTGACTTTTTTTTAGTGTTTACTAACAACAACACAAAAGACAACCCGAGCCACAAACGCGCCAGCGAGACGCAAACGTGTACAAGTTCGCAAATTGCCGTATGCACCTAACACGGGGGAATATAGTAATCAGGACCAAATGTGTTTGGTAAAAATAGTTAAACATCTAGGTTGTAGTGCAAAATTCGATGAAAATCGACGAGCGTTGGGAATGCTGAACCCTCTGCGAGATAAAAACCAAGGCACGAACCGTAGTGGGGAGGAGGGAGAAGAGCCTGCTTTGTGACCCTGGATCTGAGTTACGACTATGGAGGGAGAGGGACAGAAATGCGAAGATAATAAATGGGATGGGGAAAAAAAATGTGTCTGTGATGGGTCCTGATTACTATGGTCCCCCTTGATAGTTAAATATTAACTAGGCGGCGACTTATAGTGAGCCAACTGACAGTCCTCTGGTGTTGTACAAGGCTTGCCCTAGCCTGGATAAATCGTAACGTTGATTGGGCCTTGCCATTCAAGGCTTGCCCTTGTTGTACAAGCCTTATCCCGGGCTTGGTAATTGGTCAATCGTTTCCCCCGGTAGCTCAGTAGGCAACACCGCAATCTAGCATAGGAGTAGACTACATGATTTTTTTAATTATTTTTAAACATCAGCTGTGAGATCAAGGATTTCGTCGAAGCCCATGTCTGCAAGCTGCGTGTGATACAGTACTTCAATCACGAGTACCTGCGAGTATGGGATTTATATCGAGTAGACTACATGTATCAAAATTCATTGCGCCCTCAGCTGTCTTCTCGTGCGTCGAGCGGGAGCTATGTAGCGAGGCGGTGGGGATAATCGGGGGGCGGAGGGAGAGGTTCATGTCATGCACGGCCGTTGGCATATGACCATAGAGGAGGGTGATAGGGGTCGGCTGTGGGGTAACAAACTCAAATATGGAAAGGTGGGAACTGAGAACCCCAGCCGTATATCACTCGTAGGGTTCTTCATCAGGCATTTCACAAGCTGGCGTGGGAGTATGTATACCAGGATGAAGCGTGGCTTGTTTTTTTTCAAGATTTCGTGCATTTAGCAGAGCTATGTATGTATGATACGAATTGCGCTATTACTTCGTACTGTATAGCTCGTCTCAAAGTATCTCCCCCCGGCCATGGAGCAGTGTGAGAGTCCCCAACCGTACGTAACTACTCATGACTCGTAGTTTGTAGTGTGCATTGTACAAATGGCCATGTTCGGTATGGATCCACACCGTTAACAAACAAGCAGAAGAAGCGAAACGTACCAAAAATGTTCACTTTCGATCCAGCGTAAACAAACGAAACGCCACCCAATCACCTTATTGCCCCTTGCTGCGTCCGCCGCTTCCGTCATTTCCCGGCAGGCTTCCAGAACCAAGCAGAGAACTTCGCATGCCGCGAGGTAACCCGCGGGCCAAGGACCACCTCTTACCTCCGAAAAAAACTGTAAACAACACACAAGAAGAGGCCGCTGAGAGAGTGGGTGCATAGCGGGGAACTCCGAGCTTTCCGTATATAGGTATATAGGGCGCTGTGTAGATTTTGACAACTCTGCTGCCAGTGGTTTATAGTGTTTAAGGGTCGTACCCGCCACTTGAGAGCTTAATTTTCGAATTTGGCGAGACGTTCTGAGCATCGAGATTTTGTAGTATAGGACCGACAGTACTGTTAATAGCAAGTAGTACCATATCAGGTACCAGGGTACATACCTACTCTGGTAGTTTCGTCAGTTCGGGCACTTGTGGGACAGCTGCATCCTTCTACGCATCGCCCTGCCTGCCAATTGACCCCATACCAGGAACGTATGTCTTGGGGAGAAACTGCTACCTGGTACGTATTGATAGGAACTACTCGTACTGTACGTACATATTTTGGTCATGTATGTAGTGATGCAAGGGCTACATTGGGCCTCGCTTGGTATGATATCGGCGACCGTCCCATATGAACGAGGCGTTTTCCCGTCGTCTCAAGAAAGTTTCCACCTCCTGGTCGGCCTCAATGCCAGTCCCCACTCATGCTCGCCTGCGCCAGTCAGTGTTGACACACCCCACCAAACAAACACCAGGGTACACAGAGGCGCCCAGAAAAACAACATGGCCACAACACTACCTTGTTTTCGGATTCGGCCCTCCGCGGGGCAGGCGGTGCGCCAGCCACAATAACATCAAGCGATACGCTGAGTAGGGGACGATTAAAATTCATCTCCCCCACGAACGCCTCGCGATTTATGTGGAACCCGACAGCGCATATTCTCTTTCAGCCGTTGGAGGACCGAGTTTTTCGTCTCGGTGCTCGGAAACTTGCAGATAGGCTTCGTTGTGCATTTATTTGATTTGTGTCTATGGAAGTTTGTATGGCGATATGCATATGTCGCAACTTTTGTCGGCCCTCCAGGGCGGACTGGGGGGGAGGGGGGGGGCAGTGTTGATAACGCTTTTTTTTTCTGGGCACCCTCGGGGTATATGTAAATGTTACTCGCAGCGTTAGTAGTAGACGGCGGCCGCGAACAAGTTATTCTCGACAAAAAAACACTCACCACATACATATATATATATCTGATACTACGTACAGTACGGTAGTACACGAAACATACATAGCAGCGGCACAAAAAGCAATACCAGGTGTACTGATTGACGTCTGCCGACTGTCGACCGCCAACCGTGTTAAGCTGAGTGTCTTCGAAATCTAAACGACCTGACGGAGTCGGGTCTGGAACTGCTTGTCTGTGTACAAGTAGTAGTAGTTTCATCCCAGAATCGCACGCACGCGTTGTTGGTGCTCTCCCGGTTATCGGAATATTGCTTCAAACCGTTCTGCTCCTCTGCGAGCGCGCGTACTTACTGCCTACAGAAGCAATGTTCCGATAGATTGACCGCCACGTATGGAGTGGCCGCCTTACTCATTCCAGCATGTGAGTGCAATTGTCCATTGTCCTATCATGACGGCCGATTTTGACCACTGCCTTATTATATCGAGCGGCCGCCTTACAGTATCCGTGCTGCCTTATTTATGATACAGGCCCCACTACTACTACAGTACTTCTACTGCTGTACGTACTGCGATTGTCTTGAGTACCACGTGATTGCTTGACACGTGGTATGTAACGACGGCTGAGCAAAGAATACCGGGCGATCGGCTGAAAACCGTTTCGTCGGTGGCTGATATTATGATTCTACGTACGTACGTACTCGTAGCCTTTTTTTTATTTTCGTTACAGCACAACTATAATAGCACAGTAGCAGTTCAATGACTTATCGAAGGCAGAGGCTTTCTTGCAGGGAGAAACGGACTGCTGTTGTGGCGGCTTTCAACATGGCAGCAAGCAGTGTATTTGTCGAGGGTCGAGCCCCCCCTGTGCAATCCTGCTACCGTTTGGAGATTCCGCTCGGCGATAACCCCCAACTGACACTATCAAGGTTCGCCCACTACTGGTCCACTGCACTTCGTACGAGTATACGGAGGAACTCAACAACTCAACCCAGCATTGGATCTCGGATCTCGGATCTCGGATGCAATTTCAATTTCCGACAACATTTCCGATAAAAGAAAATCAAACGACGGTTACAAAAGACTGTGTACTTTGGCGAATGGGTGGCCATCATTCACATCGAGCCTCGAGCATGAAATCAGCAAGGTTGGCTAATTGGGGTCATCATCGCGGTTTGCGACAGCGGCATCATGGAGGCTCCGCAAGGTAAGAGTGTCACCGAGGTCCTCAGGCATGTCGTCTGCCCAAAACTGGTGTCTTCTCTTTGCTGGTGTGTCGAGAGCTGGCTGGCACTCTTTTTGAGGCCCGGCCATGGCCATTGCCTTCCAGGTTACACCGCCTGCACGGCAGCCCTTGCTGGGTTGGGTGCCCTAGAGAGAAGGTATACTCGTAGGGCATGAGAGAGGTTGTGCTCACCGACGTGCTGTTCTGAGTTCTGAGCAGGTCCCCTTTCCGCAGGTGTTCTAACTCGCAAGAAAACACATGATTATTTGCTATAAAAAAGTGGTCATTCATCGCTCGGTCTAGATACGTACGTAGCGGCGGGGGCTTCGTTCGGCACCATTGGCCACGAGCGCACGCACCCACACACGACAGACACCACAGCCTGCAGGTGACACCTGCGAGGTTCTCCACTATCGTTGCCCTGGTGTATGGTCGGTGACCTGCGGTGGAATTGGTGCAAGATGCACTGCACAGCAGTAGCAGTAGATACGTATCGTGATTTTGTTTCAGGTTGTTCCCGGTGTTTATTCCACCCTTGTATACAGATAGATGTAAAATCCAGGGTTCAATTTTAGGCAGGGCCTTTCTCTGTGGGTTTCATATTTGGGGGACATACAATATATACGAGTATGTGCGGCAAGAAATATAGCTGATGATGAAACCTCTCTTCGTATCAAAGATGTCGGGAGGCATGTCAATGCCAAGCTGTCTGTCTGTCAAGGCTGTCGTCAAGCAAGGCAAATCCAGCTGTCTACGACATAATATGTCCCCAACCCCCCTGGCAGAAAAAGCCTCCGAATATGTGTGGAAACCCCTATTTTTTATTTTTCGTTAGCGCGGGTATCTTGTATTTCAACTCTTTTGATACGAGCTAATTTCAAATAATCGATATTCTGCAGTTCAATTCCAATCTTTTCTGTGGATCGGACTCGGAAATGTAGCAAAATGCCGAAAAAAAATAAAATACAGGAAAACACATTAGTTTATACGTTATCGTCAGGCGTTTTTGAATAGTTATAGCGCGCAGAGGGGTTGCTCTGCACGCGGGTCCCAGTGACACTTCGCCACCATCGTATCGATATAATCGTTTGACGCGCTTACAGCAGTACGAGTACGCACTATTATTTATTGTGTAGCACGAGTACTGCTGCACTGAATAATATATTATTACGTATCCGTACTTTTCCATGATCGACGGCCACAGCGATGATGCTGCATTGACGTACTGCACTACTACTGTGTGTCGTCTGTGTGTCAGTGGGTCTACCCCCTTCATCCTGCTGCAAAATGATTTGTATTCGAAGATCTAGAACTACTGTTGTTGTGCCTGTCTGCACTGCTGTACTGAATCCATTTGATGCTGCTTACTTACTACGCGTATAATACGTCTGACGACGCACTCCGCTACTTGGCGCTTCTATCGCATCGATAGAATCCATAGTAGTACTCGTAGTAGTAGAGAGAGGCAACAATCCTTTTGACTCGCACACGGGGTTTGTCGGCTGGGCGGGGAGCGGGTCGGGGCGCTGCCCCGACCCGCTCCCCGCCGCAAAGCCTGCAGATGTGAAGTGTGGCGACAAGTACTCTTCTTCTTGCACTTTCACGGCTGTACGTACTCGTAGGAGTGCATTCAATTCGCCATTAATCGCATCAATCGCAAATATTCCATTCCGTGTGTGTCCGTATTATACAAGTGAGTACGAGTACAGTAGTACCGGCCCGCTCTTAAGAAACCAGAAATTGGGCTTGGGCTTACTTTCTTATTTTAGAAAGGGGTGTGTCCCGCACTAACTTCAGTATAACAGCTGTGCCGACTTTCTTATTTCCCCCGAACTGTTTAGGCTGAGTTTCTTGTAGGGCACTTTCTCGTGGGAGGGCCGGTAGTCTACAGCATGTCAAGATGTCAAGATGTCAAGTAGATATGTCAAGTATGTAATGTCACTCGATTCTAAAAAAAAAATGCACACAGCTTCTGAGGATATACCTCGCTCGGAGGGCGCAGATGCTGAAACAGCCGATTTTCCTAATTGAGAATTGCCTTTCCGGATGAGAATGAAAATCGATGTTTAGTCTTTGTTTTCGTTTAAGAGTGTATTTCGCTCACGACCAAAATTTGATCTAGAAAATATGTTCCTCGATGGTAGGTATCGATCCACGAAAAAAAATTGAAATCGGCCTTGACAGGCTCGAAAAATCAAGGATTTAAGGGAATTTGCATTTATTTATGAGCGAGGTCCCATCGCCCATAACATAAATACATGTACAAAATTGCAGCTGCTGCTCGGAGAGAGCTCGACAGCTTTTCTTAGACGTAGATTTTTGCCCTTTTCGCGATAACTGGCGATGACGTCCACCCGGCGACACGCAACTCCCTCGTCGTGCTCGCCGACCCCTGCTCTGCCCACTCTGCCAAGGGCGGTCTCGGCCGTGCTCAACTCATGTCTCACGGGGCTGCGATTTTTCCAGGATTTCATGCCCTTGTTGTCGACGTGCACATACCATACCAACCAGTACATGCTTTTTTGTTCTAACCGCAAATCGCGTCATTCAATATTCTTCTTTTTTTATAGTAGACGACCTAACCCGAATTTTATCGTACCGGCTCCTTTTACTGCGATATACACGTACGTATTATATGTACGAGTACCAGTACCGCTTCAAGCAGTAACAGAGTATCATATACAGGTAATTTTAATATCCGATGGATATCTGTACAGTATTCATGACGTGCGTGGATATTCAGCAGTATGCTAGTGGTCGGTGTGTGCCTGTATATAGTACCGAGCAGGGCCTCGCGTGCGTCGCGGGCGTGGACATGCCGGGCGGTGGGCGCTGCAGCAACGTTTACCAAGAATATGGTAAGAGGCGCACATACAAAACACACACGCTCTTTTTTTTTTACACGCAGCTACTGCTTACATGCATAATCAAGATTCCCTCATCGTGCTCGCCGACCCCTGCTCTGCCTACTCTGCCAAGGGCGGTCTCGGCCGTGCCCAACTCATGTCTCACGGGGCTGCGATTTTTCCAGGATTCATGCCCTTTTTAGTCACGTGCACATACCATAATACAACCAGTACATGATTTTTTGTTTACACGCAACCGCATTATCAAGATTCCGTTTTTTATGTAGACGACCAACCCGGAATTTTATCGTACCGGCTCCTTTTACTCCGCTGATATACACGTACGTACGTACTATATGTACGAGTACCAGTACCGCTGCAAGCAGTAACAGAGTATCATATACCAGGTTGGTATTTTTAATATGCATGATATCTGTACAGTATTCATACGTGCGTGGTATTCAGCAGTATGATAGTAGGTCGGTGCGTGCCTGGATAAGTACCGGGCAGGGCCTGCGTGCGCTCGCGGGCGTGGACATGCGGGCGGTGGGCGCTGCAGCAACGTTTACCAATAATATGGTATAAGCGCACATACAAAACATGCACGCCTCTTTTTTTTACACGCACTACTGCTGTACATGCATATACCCGTACGTACGTACGTACGTACGTACTACTAGTACGACGAACCTCAGTACCATAGGGTGATATTTACAAGAAATAAGAAATTCGAAGCCGTTATATTGAAGCTACGTATATAAACGCATCCTTTCCTCTCATGTAAATAAGAAACCTAGCCTCCGTTTGTGAGTGTTTTCATATTAGGTGTCATGTACTACTGCTGTACACCCCTTGGCAGTACAGAGTCGCTTTGTTCGCCCTAAGCTTAGCTACTAATCTACCTCAGTAGGCTACTCCTCGCCGTTACGGGATTGCGCGTAGCCGCAGGCGGGCGTCAGCCCGCCGCGGCGAAGCCCCCTTGTATGTTAATACGTTTTCTTGGGATCTTCGATATCTTGAGACTGCCGATGCCGATTTCGATTTTTTTTTTCGTCTATCGTACGGGTGTCACAACTGACAAGAGTTTACAGTGAAAATTGACACTGTGATAGGGGAAGATACATCTCTTACAATTCAAAACCCAATATTTTCGATTTTCATTCTCATCGGAAAGGCAATTCTCAATTAGGAAAATCGGCTGTTATGTGATGTCGAGCGGCGTAACTTGTTGTGTCGTTTCATTTGGCGTTACATTTCGCACGAACATCATGGATCATGGACCATGGACCACAATGGATCATATGGATCATGAAATCGTGGATCGACTTCGGACTCTCCCCAAGGCATGGGCCATGGGCCATACGAAATCATGACGATTGATTGTGTGCTTCGGAATCACACACCCGAACGCCGTCTGACCCACTCCGCTTCCTGGCAATTCCATTCAACAATATTCCACGGACACGCATACACAGAGGTTCCGCCAGCTGGGCGGGGCACGGGGGTCGGAGCTCCGCCCCGACCCTGCTCCCGCCGCCTCGCCTGGAAGTAGTTTATGTATTGTTGTAGCTTGTACGCAGCTATGCCTGGTATATCACATGTTACATACAGCAGCTTTTGTAAAGCTGCCTTGGCGTCCTCGATGTATGTATGTGCTCGTCACAGGCGCTTGCGCACAACGCGCTTCAGCTCCCACATTATCGCCGGTCTAGCTGCACACGCAGCGGATATCACCTAGGCTCAGCAGCAGCAGCACCAGCAGCAGCAGCACGCAGCAGCACACAGCAGCAGCAGCCGCTGCTGCAGTCCTCCACGTTATACGTCAGGTGGCTAAGCCGCCTGCTCGCCTGTGAAGTAATATGTATTGTTGTAATGCTTGTATATACGACAGCTATGCCTGGTATTCATCAGTTGTACATACAGCAGCTTTTGTAGTAATGTTGCCTTGCAGCGTCTCTCCATGTATGTATGTAGCTCGTCAGGCGCTTGCGCACAACGCAGCTTAAATCAGCGTCCTCCACATTATCGCCGGGTGCTAGCGCACAACGCAGCGTATATCACCTAGGCTCAGCAGCAGCAGCACATCAGCAGCAGCAGCACAGCAGCACGTCTGCTGCAGCAGTCCTCCACGTTATCGTCAGGTGGTGCCGCCGCTCGCTGTGAGTATGTATTAGCTGTACCAGCTATCGCCTGATTCAATGTCACCAGTTTGTAAAGCTTCTTTCCTACGTGTACTGTATGCTACGTCAGGCGCTTGCGCACAACGCAGCTTCAAATCAGCGTCCTCCACATTATTGCCGGGTGCTAGTGCACAACGCAGCGTATATCACCTAGGCTCAGCAGCAGCAGCACGCAGCAGCAGCACAGACACGTTGCTGCAGCAGTCCTCCACGTTATCGTCAGGTGGTCTGCGCCGTCGCTTTGCACAGCTGCTACTTCCCACTTCCCATGTAAAGCTCAGTACGAGTACGTCAGGCGCTTGCGCCAACGCAGCTTAACATCAGCGTCCTCCACATTATTGCCGGGTGCTAGCGCACAACGACAGCGTAATCACCTAGGCTCAGCAGCAGCAGCACAGCAGCACAGCACACGGTTGCTGCAGCAGTCCTCCACGTTATCGTCAGGTGGTCTGCGCCGTCGCTTTGCACAGCTGCACTTCCCACTTCCCATTGTAAAGCTCAGTACGAGTACGTCCGACACAATAATCGACTCGACCCAGAGCTGATATTACCTAGTCGGGTTAAGTATCGAATGTGTATAACTTTATCTAGCCAAAGGCTACAGAGTCAAATTTCTATGCCAGGTGTAACATGAAGTAGAGGGATTGATGGGCTACAGAGCCAAATCGTGTTTGGAGTTGAACTAAGTAGGGGAGGGGATTACTAAAAAAAGATGGAATTAGACCTCGAAACAGAGTTGAAAGGCAGGGGATTTGGGAAATTAAATAAATTCCGCGACAGAGCCCAGTAACTAAAGTCACTGGGAAAAAGCGGGGATTTTTCCATAGTGTCCCCTGTTTTTTTATGTCAAGGCTATCTGTCAAGTCATTTGCCTTGAAGCTGTCTGTCAAGGGGTGAAAGTGCTGTCTCCCGACATCTTTGCTTCGTATAGACCCCTGATCCCTGATATGTCGTATTATCGTACCTGGTATTCTGCACAACAAATCCCGAATACCGTAAACCTAGAAGCCCCCAAAAATCACACAAGATGAGTTTTTCCGTACTGCTTTTAGTGTACAGGCAGACTTGTCGACACCAAAAAAGCACGCCGTCAGCCGATATTGAGCTCTGTTGTTCTCTTTCTGTGCGATAACTACGGAGAAATGTGTTGCGAAAGAAAGATAACTGATGTCAAGACCTCTCTATAGACCCCTCTTGTGTCCTGTTCCTCAAACTGCACGAGAAATTCCGAAAATATATACCTCAGTCACAATCCCCCAAAAAAACGGTTCAATGAAAAAAAAAATGTTTTTTCGTACTGCTTTTAGTATACAGGCAGACTGTCGAACTACGCCACGTTTTTGATTGACGCTGCTGTTTCTCTTTTGTACTAACTACGGAAAATTGTGGGGAGAAAATAACTATGTCAACCTCTCTATAGACCCCTCTTGTGTCGTGTTCCTCAAGCCTGGTAAAGAGACATTCCGAATACTACCATAATCCTGCAAACCCGAGAAAATGGTTTTTATCACACAAAAACCGAGTTTTTTTGTATTGCTACAAGGGCTCCGCATGGGTGCCGGCATTCGCCGGCACCCATGCTTCGGATAGGACATATACCTGGTACAACATTACTGCTGTAGTTATTTGGTACCATCCTTGCTATTTACGACAGTGTGATGGCGCTCGCTCGTATTTCGATACCTGACGCCCACGTGCAGAATCAAGGCAATGCCAAGGGTTGCAGGGAGAAGGGAATATTCAGTTCGCAACCTCATTTCTCAGTCTCAACAGTCAGTCTCAGAAAGGCAATCAGTCGCATTCGGTGTTCCCTGGATAGTCTCAGTCCTCAGGATAGTTTGTGAGATTTACGACAACAACAATCTGATGGCGCTCGCTCGTGTTTTGACATCTGACACATACTACGTGCAGAATCAAGGCAATGCCAGGTGTTATTGCAGGAAGAAGGAAACGCTACTACTGCTGTAATTGCTGATACTCAGTTCGCAACTTCATTCTCAGTCTCTGTCAGAAATGCACCAGTCGAGGTCCCGGTGGCGGGCTCAGTTTCAGTTTTGGCACGTGCGGCAAAAACACTCCGTGCCGAGCAAGCGGTTCCGCATGGATATGCGAAGTCGAGGCAACGGGGGGGAAATCTCAATTATTCTCTGACTCTCGTGTGTCTGAGCAGACTCGTATCTAGCACTGTACACTACAACAAACAGTAGTACTGCTGTACAGCAGTACGTACTACACAACAGCACTCAGCAATACTATACACACCAGCTACTCGCTACGTCGTACATACAGTACTCGTACCTGGTACTACTCTTACGTACTGCTGTTTGTTATTGTACGTATTACAGCTACACAGTAGCATCAGCTACTCGTAGATACTCTCTACGTACTACGACTTGTTTGAGTATTAAGCACATAATTCTCTACGCTGAAAAATAAGCTACAGTACTGTTGTACTGAATCCACCCGAAAAAAAATCAGCCGAGTTTTCATTCATCCGTGGATCTTTGAGTTTTTAATTGAGGCGAGATATTTTGAGTTGAGACTCGCACCACAAATATCTCTCTCAGCAGCAACAGCACCACGCATATCATCCTCAGCGGCCAGTAGAGCCGAGATATCTCCTCAAGATCCACGCACTTCGAGGTCGCTGCGCTCGGCGGCGGCGCTTGACTCGAGAGTGCGCGCGGGCGGAAAGTCACGGGCGGAGGCTGAGGGGGGCGACCCTCGAGAAGAGCGGGCGAGAAAGCCAACGCGAGGCCTTCAAAACGGGTCCCGAGTGCGAGTCCGGTCTAAAGCGAAGTCAGAGCCGAACAGGTCCAAGATCACCTGAGTGGTCAATGCTCATTTTATTTATATCTATTGGTATGGTGGGACGTGCTGGCACCGACCAAAACATGCCATTTACCAGGGTACCTCTTTTGATCGCTGCTGTTCTCTCTCGGATCGTTATAAAGGCAACATTTTTTCAAGAGGAAAGATAGCTGATGTTCAGGTGTATGTATCCACTTATCTTGGGCCTCATCCGACAACAGTAACCCTAACTACAGTTCGAATGCAGCACCTCTATATAGAACGAAATACTCACAAACGTCTTCTCGTGTTGTTGCTGTTGATATGCAGGCTTGCCAACATCGCCTGTCCCGCCAACAGCGCCTGTCCCGGGTGGAGCTGCTGCAGTGGACATGGCGGCCATTTTGTGCGCACAACCACGTCGGAGTAGTTGGTGCAAGCAGGAAGATTTTGAGCGCGAATTGGGGCTCGAACAGCGGGATGTCAGTTCCCTTTTCCAGGACTTAGGCAGAGGTTCGCCCAAGACGAGAAAGACGGTTCTCGCCCAACTATTAGCAGCTGGAGTTTACCGGGTTCTCGGTAGGTCGTTTCCGACCAGGGAGTGGTGGCTGGCGTTTACTGGCAAGGGTGGTACAAAACCAAATTTCCTTGAGCGAGGAGAGGACAACTCGTTCACACGAGAGGATGATGGTCCGGGAGAAGAAGTTGTCGCGGAGCCTCGAAATGCTGGCCCGGCAGGAGACAGGGGGGGTAGTGCTTCCGGTATTCTTCGAGACGAGGGAGGCGGTGCGGCTGTCATGGCAGGAGAAGCTAGTGCTGCTATCACGGACCAACAAGACTCTGCAGTGATGTTGCAAAGGTGTGTATCGTCACTCGATCGTAACCTCTCTGCTTTGTGTGAATAGTTTTATATTGTTAGCTGTGGCGTCTATTCTTTATCTCCGCTTTCCGTACTGGTTTTCCTATAGTCCATGCTTCACGTGTTTGGTGCTGGTGTGTACTTGTACATACTTCAGTGATGTTGGCAAACGTTTTTTAATGTATTTTAGAGTGCCTACACCGTAACGTTGTAGTCAGTACAGGGACAAACATGCGCGCAAACGTTTAATTGCGTGTGCACGTTCTGTGTATGATACGTCGCTTGACCGCTGCTCTTGTTTTGCTTGATTTTGCGGCGGTCAGAGGATGAGGGCTTGGCATGGGCGCGAACGTTTAATTAGGTGTGCCCGTTCTATGCGTTATATGTACGCCGCTTGACCGCTGTTTTTTTTTTGCTTGATTTCGCGGTGGTCAGAGGATGAGAGCTTGGCTCGAAAATGATTGTACTCTGTCATCACATATTTGTGTTACTGCTTCATCACATATTTGTGTTACTGCTGCGCTGTGCTGTTCCTCTGTGTCGCCGTCTTGCTGATGATGCAGGGTTGCTTGGGTCCAGGGCGACGCCCTACAGATGATGATGTCGACGTCGACCAATGGGATCTCTCTGAATTTGGATGAGCTGTCGAGATTCCTTGACGTGCCCGCGAACGAGCTCAGAGGGGTACTGCAGCCTTCTGTCAAATCGAGGATCGGAGATCACGAGATGTTCTTGAAGACTTTCGGCATATTCAGGGAACAACACTTCGGCCGACTATGCTGGTGTCTCCTCGGTCTCGGCCACCTATTCACGCTGGGGTTCGAAAAGTGCACGACTCTCCTCAGCGCCAGTCCCCATGTCGAATTCTGGTGAGTAGTGGATATCCTGTACAAAACAATTTTTAGGTGTTAAAAGATGGGCTCACTCTACATGTTGAAAGGAAGCTATAGCCACACACAACACACGCTGTAAGACGCAAGCACAGATAAATTACATCACCTCTGTAAAATGAGTTCCTAAGACTCACGATACACCAATCGTCCGTGACCCACGTGCTGCTGTGTCGGTGCAGGACCGGACAGCAGTGGAGGTCTACCGAGGCCATAGAAAGCAAGGACGGACTACGGGCTAACGTTGTGTTAGCAATGTCCAACCTTGGGAAAGAGATAGACCGATCATTGCAGTGTAGAAACTGCGAGACAAACTGCACGCGAAACCCCCCTCGACACGAGTGGGATTATATGCGTGTGGAGTCGCCGGAAACGTCTATCCCGTCTCCGGAGTCACCCGGCGAGCTCTGCGTTAAGTTTGAGTGTGCGCACTGTGAGTCCATCCATATCGCGGTGCCCTTGCCAGCGAAGGGGTTAGTACCTGACGGTAGGCGGTGGTCGAAACAGGATGCAGCTGTTCAGTTGGTATTCGAGTCAGTTCACGCTTGGGGCAACCAAAAGGCGGTCAAACCCAGAGCCACGAACCGAATGGCGGCCGAAGCCCACGAAACCCGGGCTCCCGACAGCGTTGAACGTGCCGCAAACGATGTAGCTCGCGCCCGCTCTGCGGAGCATCAAGGGCCAGTCGGAGGAGCAACCGGTGCCGCCGGTGAAGATCATGGAGACGGAGAAGAATCAAGGGAGGGCGTCCAAGCCGCTCGCATAGCTGCTGCTGTTAGTCGCGCCGCGAAGGGAAAAGCTCGCGCAAAGAGCCCGTCAAACCCGAGAGAGTGAGCCAGTGACATGAAAAATAAAATGGATGTCTTGTATCTGCCGTTCACGAAGTTTTTTTTTTATTTTTTGCTGTGCGACCGGTGCAGGGGGGAGACCAATTTATGTTTCTTGGTTCCTGCATGTCTTGCATCATATGTTTTTGTCGGACACTCACGTGTGGGCACATAACCAGCGCCGATGTAGTATGCCCCCCAGCTCTTAACAACAACCTGGTATGCCCTTGGTATCCAACAATCCCGTCCTGTACGAAGATTCCGCTCGTATACCTGCTCACCTCCTTTCGCCACGCCCCCCAACGAGCCCCCCCCTTCCCNGAGGGCGTCCAAGCCGCTCGCACAGCTGCTGCTGTTAGTCGCGCCGCGAAGGGAAAAGCTCGCGCAAAGAGCCCGTCAAACCCGAGAGAGTGAGCCAGTGACATGAAAAATAAAATGGATGTCTTGTATCTGCCGTTCACGAAGTTTTTTTTTATTTTTTGCTGTGCGACCGGTGCAGGGGGGAGACCAATTTATGTTTCTTGGTTCCTGCATGTCTTGCATCATATGTTTTTGTCCGACACTCACGTGTGGGCACATAACCAGCGCCGATGTAGTATGCCCCCCAGCTCTTAACAACAACCTGGTATGCCCTTGGTATCCAACAATCCCGTCCTGTACGAAGATTCCGCTCGTATACCTGCTCACCTCCTTTCGCCACGCCCCCCAACGAGCCCCCCCCCCCCCCCCCCCAAACCCCCAACCCCCATCCGAATTTCTCGACAAGCTCCGGTAGTACCTCGACAAGGAACCTGAACAAATCTACGTGCAAGAAGTGCGAGGAATTCGGCGTCCCGGTTTCAAGGCTGCTGGCGGAAGGTCACGGGAGGGCGTCTGCAGAACAATGTGCGAAGCAGCAGAAAGCGTGGGTACACGCCGCCACGCCAACGACAACCCCAGAGACGCCGCGTCCGACCGCGAGACCTACTGCAGCAGCACCCTCTTCTGCGCCTGCTACCGGTGAGTCTACGCGCGGAACCAAGAGAAAGACGCAGGTCATGGCGTCACCGCACGTGCCACCGGCGGTGTCCACCGGCACGTCGATCCGCGGCCGGGAGGGTGAGGCGGCGGCATGTTTGGCGGCGCCCGCGGCTACGCCTGCAAGTGGAAGGTCTAGCGGAAGAAAGAGACGGAGTACGTGGAGGGTCTTGGAAAAGGCAAAAGCACAGGGCGGTGGCAGCGAGAAGAACGAGCCCTGAGAGGGCCTCAAGCGGCGGGGGGTGGGGGGAGGGGGGAGGGAGGGAGGGAGTACAGGGAGGTGGAATGCAGGTGTGACCCTTTTTTTTGCGACATGTGTGGGAGGGTATGGCGATACATTCCATCCACGTTTATCGTCTACCCTGGTAGTTTTTTATGTGTAATGGGGTATTTCGTTGAGGAGGGGACATGTAGCATGGAAGGGAATACAATGTTTGTACACTGGTATGCAGTCTAAAGTGAGAGTCTGCGACGGATGTTTTACTATTTTTGAAGGGATGATCCACGCAAACATTTCATTTTGAGATAAAGTGTACCTGGTACACGTTTCCCGAACCAGTACGCTGGTTGATTTTGTTTTAGATAGATACTGACTCCTGACCCTCGCTTACCGTACTACGGCGTGTTGGGGGTACTATGGACTGCTATGCTATTGCGGGGGGGCATAGTAAAAAGGACCAAATTTTGTTAGTAAAAATAGGGAAGTATGTAGGTTTTTGCTTGTACCGTAGGTCTTGTTTACTAGTATTACTAGTATTTACTATGCTCCCCCGTAATAGGCGTAATTTTTGTTAGGGGGGGGGGTTGATGGTGTGGAGTTGTCGGGGGGGGCGGGGGGGCTAACAGCGGCGGTGGAGCTTGAGGGGATGCGCAGGATCACGCTAATATAAACATGACACCCCTGGAGGACTCTAAAACCAAGTGAGTAAGTGATAATTTATGGAAAAAAAAATTGTTTTTGGTACGTCCAGTGGGTATAGCACTCTGGTTTAAGCCAAGTAAAAATATACTTCGAAGTATTCATTTTTTATAGTGATATTTTCTTGGTAGGTCCAGTGGTCTTAGCCCTCGGGTTTATTTCATATTGTTCTCTCGGAGGGTATTAGAAAGGGACGCGTCAGCTTCCTATCCTGGTGTAAAGCAATGAGCTACAACTTTTTTTTTGTTATTTAGTTTCCAAATGATGATCCACGTGAACAATTCATCTTGGAAAAGCGTGTACGCATTCCCCGAGCCGGCATGTTGGTGGAGTGTGTTTGCCAAATGTCCCGGCTATTGACCCTTGCCTTTTAGACTACGGCGGATTGGGGTGTATTTTTTAGGGGAGGGGGGAGGCGCGTCCTCACCTGCTGGGTTGCCTCTAGAAGTTGTGACCGTTGACCCGCATCCCTTTCGAGACGGATGGGGTGGGGGGGCGGGGGGGTGCGCTTACTCCATTTGTTCTTGCCTTAGTCATTTGACCATTGACCACGCATCCCTTTCGAGACGGAGCGGGGGGTATTCGGGCTAACGGCGTCGACATAGTTTGGGGGGATTCGCAGGAGCACGCTAATGTGAACATGACACCCCTGGGCGGGACTCTCAGACCAAGCGAAAAAGGATAATGCATAAAGTGGTATATTATTCGTCCGTTCAGTGGTCATACGTAGCCCTCCGGTTAATTTGTAATCGTGCACTCTCTTTGTTTTACGAGCCGTGTTTGGGCTACTTCTGGAAGGCGTAACATTTACGGAATCCCTTTTTTCCTATCCCAGGATTTGGCGAAAAAACTATTGTTTGGTGATAATTGAACCAACGGTGGAGGTCTCGGATAGCCCGAGGCGTCTCATGCGGGGGGGGGGTGGGGGGGGGGTCGAATTGCCATCGCTTTCTTCGGGTTTTTTTTTCAGCGGCACGTGCAGCGGGGACGTTGCCTACGATTATGTTGTTATACCCATATATATGGCTGGGAAGGCGTGGCTGCTACGGCGACAAGCTCTTCTGCATTTTTTTTTTGGTGGGGGGGGTAGTAGAGGGCAATGTATTGTTCGTGTATAGTGGGAGGAAACCCTGGCGCCCGTTCTGGAATAGGGAATGGGGGTGGGGGTGTAGAGAGTAGGGGGGGGGGGTGTACTCATGTTGTGCACGGCCGTAGTCATATGACCATAGACCCTCGCATCCCTACAATGCCGGGACGGAGCACGTTGGGTTTTCATCAACCAGGCAGACATTGCTTGCACCAAGCGCGAAGCGCCGTGAGGTATTGGGCGAGAGGGGGGGGGGGGTACTCATGTCGTGCACGGTCGTAGTCGTATGACCGTAGACCCTCGCATCCCTACAATGCCGGAACGGAGCAGGTGGGGTTTTCACTAACCAGGCAGGCATTGCTTGCACCAAGCGCGAAGCGCCGTGAGGTATTGGGCGAGTCGCATGGAGGGTGAGCTGCATCCTGCTAAGAACAGCCTGTGAGGCGGACTTGCATGTGGTCGACAGCCTCCAATGAATTGATTTTGTTTTTGGTGTGACCACTTCCAGAGGCAGCAATGGGTATTACTATGAATTATGTATCTGCCTCGTGGGTGCCTTACCATACGATACACATTACGTGATACGACCATCCCCCTTGTGCGGAGTTGAGGGGGGGGGTGTGCTTCATTTTCATGCATGGCCGTAGTCGTATGACCATAGACCATCGCATCCCTATGATACAATGCCGCGACGGAGCATGTCGGGTTTTCGGGTTTTCACCGACCAGGCAGAAATTCTATACGTAGCACCATGCGCAAAGCGCCGTGAGGCGTTGGGCGAGTCGCATGAAGGGTGAGCTGCATCCTGCTAAGAACCGCTTGTGAGGCGGACTTGCACATGGATGACAGCTTCAATGAAGGGGGTAGGTGGACGGAACACAATTGGAATCCAAGCATTTGTATACCAGAACGTCGTAATGTCTGGATGTCGCCCAGTTTTACTCACACGGCACATGCATGCCAGAAAACATCCAGCACACCCACAACGGGTCGTTTTAGTTTTTTGTGTTTCACGGCTCTCGTTGAAAATTACGAGCGAGCGTGTTTCTTTATATTCCGACGACCGGGCAACGCCAAGTATAGTCGATGACGAAAATTATTGTTCCGAACCGTGCGCGCAAGGACATAGCCAACGTTATCGCCTTCGCTGTCCCTCTCCCATGTTTTAGTTAAGCGGGTTTGTCGTGTGTGCTCGTACATCGTACAGCAGTACTCGTAGCAGTAGTTGGCGTTGTAACATAACGCTGAACAGGGGTATGCGAGAAAAAAGAGAAAACGACACCACACTCCTAGGAAGGTCATAATGGAAGACAAACTGGAGCGCTATGATCACAGGACGAAATAATCGAAAACCATTTTTCTTTCGTTTTTTGTATCTTTTTCACTTGGTTGTAGAGACCCATCCTATTTTGTTTTCGCTGGTGAGGGAGGGGAGTACTACATAAAACTTGTCCTATCGTTTCCTGGGATCACAACGGTCCGGCTGGTTTTTCGTTCTGGGCTCTGGGGGTAGTAGGGTGTCAGAGACTCGGATCCTTGTGCACCCTCGCGCTGAAGAACCTTCTTGTCGCTTGTACGGCAGTTTTTTTCGTAACGTTTCGACCGTCAACGTTTCGGGTTTCGACCGTTTCGCCGTCGTTTCAGCCGTTTCAACGTCCACAAAACATCCAAAAATGGAGTTCGTCAGGGGATCAGGGACAAGAAGAACAGCGAAGACCCACCGCAAACCGCACCGAACACACGCTCTTGTTGCGCTCTCGTTGCGCTCTAAGACAGAGTTGTGCGGTTGCGTGCAATCATGCTGCGAACCGTATCTCGCTCGGCCTGCCGTTCGACCTGCCGGACATCGCATAGCGATGTGACGGCGTCGGGTGGCGGCATCCTCAACGTGAGAGCAAACCAATCCATTCAACAATGGAGGTCCAAGACAACACTGGCTCCTGGGAGGCAATCACCGTTGCAGGCACCGTCCTTGCCGGCAACAACGCAGCTACTAGTGGCACGATGCATGAGCTCCTCGGTGGCGTCGAATAGAGTGGAAAACCCCTGGAAGACTGGCAGGACGTCTCTCGGGTGGGAGGAGGAAGGTCGGCCAGTGGCTCCCATCCTGAGCGGGAAACAAAAGCTGCCTTCGAACCTGAAGCTTGCGGTGGAAGCGTCTTCTCAGGGAGAGGGAGAGGGCCTTGAGGAGGAGGTGGAGGGCGATGGTGAGTGCATGCGTCCTATCTACGTAAGAGGGATGTTTTTTCTGCCTGGCAGCTGGAGTTGGCGCTATGCTGGCTTCCGACAAAAGCTCTTCTTTGTGCCCTATGATCCCCATGATCCTGTACGACTTCTACGTACTACTGCTGTATTATACAAGTGCAGTACTGCTTTCGTACTCATACTGCTGTTTGCTGCTTTTCTGATGTACCTGGGACCTGGGTATACGAGTACAACCTATGATACAGCAGTACTCGTATATACCCGGTAGCTGGTACAACATCAGTCACACGTCCGACAGTTCATATCACACAGATCATTTTCACGGATCTGCATCATCTGCACGAGTTTCTATCCACGTTGCTGGTATGCAGGATCTGAATCATCTACCAGGGGTACACGTGTTTCCGCGATCGTGTCCACTAGGTGTGGTCACGTTATCATATTCGTAACTTTTGCCCGGGTGTGCAAGCACGTTTTTGCTCTGATCTGGTACGATCTGCGTGATATATACGAGTTCCCACGTGATGATCTGTATGATCTACAAGGGCTCCGCTTCGCGGGCGGCTGACGCCGCCCGCTACGCTCGCGCAAGGAAAGGGGTACAGAAGAGGCCCATCATGTAGTGCAGGCACCGCGACTTGAAAATGCCAAGAAGTTCATGGTGCACCAAAGAAACGGCGGACTTGACATGCATGCAAAACATGCTCGGGGTGCACAATAGCTCCATGCTCCAGGACGACACAGCTGCACGTTCGAAAGAGAAAGCACAGCAACACGGCACACTCCAATGCACGGCGCTGCGCTGTCTGCTGTGGGGGTGTGAGCTGTGCATTTTTCGTGAGTATGTGTGGTATACAACAACAGTATTACTGACTGTAGGGCTTCGTACTTTGTTTATACTCTCTTGTATGAAAGAGAAAAAACGCAGCACCAGCACGGTCGCCAAGTTGTGAAGTATGAAAAACAAAAAAATCCACAAAACTGAGAAAAACGTGTATACGTATGTACTCGCACTCGTACTCGACTCGTACTCCTACTCCTACTCCTACTCGTACTTGTACTCGACTCGTCCTCGTACTCCTATATACTCGTATTCGTACTCGTATTATACTCGTACTCGTACTCGAACAAAACGGCAAGCAACAACAACAGCAGTACGTCGTACTTCGAATCTCGAATGACATATCGTGATTGCGCCGCTCAAAAAACACAAAAAAAAAACAAAACGACTGTGACGTTCGGTCACCCTCAGCGCTCCCCGCCCTCCCACGATCACCTCGCCATCGATTTGGTCCGGGTCGAGCTCTACTGCCCCTCTGCCCCAGTGACCCCCGTGGCCCGCCTCGTGTGAAGCCCGGTGCTCACCGTGGCCCTCGTTCGCCCGCTCGAGCATTATGGTGTTCGAACCGCCTGGGTGTGTTTCTGTGCATGCTATTTGGTTCAGAAATAAGCACCGCTTGAATATTATTTTACATAGAGAAACGATCCTTGTAATTTTGGACATACTGGATTCGCACCAGCAGCAGCAAGACAGACAAAGCCCCTTCATGCTTCCCTCGTGTCTCGATGGACACACCACGCCTAGCCACGAAAAAGGCATCCGTGCTCCTTCCAACCCCCCCTCTACTGGCCAGAGCCCTCCCATACCCGCGATGGCGCCGGGCTCGCCCGCGCTGCCGTGCTCTCTGGGTACACGCACGAACCCAAAACCGATAAATAAAAAGGCTATCGCGAACAAAAAATGATGGGAAACAAAGACAGGGAGGAAAGATCCGTAAATGAAAAGGAGGCGGTGTCGAAGTGGGAGCTCTGAGAGGCCAGGGATGAGCAATCCCTGGGCGATATATTAGTAAGTATGTCTATACTCGTACAACTTGTGTTCCAGCCCACTGATCTGTACTACCTAGACCAAGAAGATAAGTGTCTGCTGGAGCTGTGCAGCAGTGCATTCGTAACAGAGTTAAGGGTGCTGTCTGTGCAGAATAGGTGGTGTTGGACTCGCGTACCGTGTAACACGGAAGAAAGCACACCCCCCTTAGATAACACACCCCCCCACGTAAGCACACCCGGTGATACATATTTTACTTCGTTTTTTCACCGTCATTTATCACCGGGGGTGCGTATGTACGCCTGAGAACAGTGTCAAACTCCACAGTTTCACACCACCTATTAATAGTGGAATGGTATCTTTCACAATCAACCCGCACCGGTATGGACACCAGCATGGAGGCAACTGTTGCGCCCCCTCACAGTGGGCCGAACGAGTCTGCGGCTTCGACCCCACCTGTAGCTGCTGCTGCCACGCCTCGGGCGACGATCATGTCGTTTTTCTCTGGGACCAGCGCGCTTACCGGTACTGGCACTAACGTTATCACGCCTCCTACGCCCGTCGTGTCCCAAGCATATACCGTTATCACACCCTCTCATTACCACACCCCCTGAATCTGGCCGGGATCTGTTAACTCTCATTATCAACCAATAATGCCGTTATGACCCCCCCTCGTTACCACACCCCCTAGCTGCAGGGCTCTCGTGCATGGTGTTTATCACCGGGGATGCGTTAGATACCACACCCCCCCACAACAGCACACTCGGTGATAATATTTTTCAATGTCAAAATGTCATCTCACCGGGGTGTGCTTTCTTCCGTGTTATACGGCGGTAAGTACATACCGGTACGTTCATACAAGGACTCCTGTCTCGTATCTGTCGTATTGTGCGAAGTGCATCGTAGTGCAGCATAGCACCACGAGTACACAAAACACACAAAAACCCAATTCCACCGTATGCCATGAGATCATGATGACCCGTCACATCATGCCTAACTTACTCGCCTACAGCAGTACGAGTAGTACTGGTGAGATAGTGCAGCCATCGCTAGGAATTCGCGCGGCAGAGCATTTGTAGCTGTCGTCAACTTGTGTGCCTTGATGAGATGGTCGACGG
The DNA here is from genome assembly GCA_008828725.1 of Saccharina japonica. NCBI lineage: Eukaryota > Phaeophyceae > Laminariales > Laminariaceae > Saccharina > Saccharina japonica. Next base: position 45,179 of record MEHQ01000107.1, read on the forward strand.
TGTTGTTGACAAGCTCCAACAAATTAGGTACCAGCTCGGACCAGGTGCCAAACAAAAAAATGAGATGAGGAGTCTTGTGTCCACAGTCCACAGTCCACAGACTCGACCCAGAAGAGCTCTGGTTTACGTCGATGATACGGGAGAGTCGCGTGGCTATCTACCGCGGTTTCTGGCGGGAGCGGGCCGGGCGGGGGGGGGGGGGGGGGGGGGGGGGGGGGGGGTGTACTCATGTTGTGCACGGCCGTAGTCATATGACCATAGGGGGGGGAACAAAAGGTCAACGCCTATAATATGATATGTGTGTTCCACTCCTCACAAAGTTGAACAAAAACTAAATGGTACTCATACATAGTACTGAAAAATAGATAAATCCGCAATCATACCTACACCTGGAAGCGCATCTACTTTGTTCTGCCTGTTCTAGCAGTGCTCGTGCTCTTTTACTTAGATAATAGATATTTGGTGCACAGCAACACAGCACAGGCCAGAGCAGGGCGTGTTTCGTCGCTCTCGCGCTGCTCTCCCTTGAACACAGACTGATACATCAGCAGGACTAACTACATCAAAAATTGTCGCCAGGATGATTGATGTCTACTAACACTTGCTGGACGCAGTGCTCGTGTGCGTGCTTACATCTAGTATACGTACAAGGTGTACGAGTACTCCTACATACGCAGATTTCCACGCACGAAACACCTGTTACATACATGAAGAGTACTGACTGCTGTAACTCAGTATTCCTGGTATTAATAGTCGTAGGCCAGTGTATAGGGGTTTGTACCTGCCATCCAGTATCAACTGCCGAAAGGACCCTTCCCAGGCGATTTTCGCCTGTTTCCATACAAGGGTATGAACCTTTCACACGTTGAACATATCATGTACACAAATATCATGTACAGATAGATCATCTAGATCATCTAGATCCTAACCTGCGGTTATGAGTTGCTGTGCGGGATCTGTACAGTACAGATCCAACCTAGGAAACATGTCCGAGATAGTGCAGATTTCACGGCTCCCACCCGGCAACATGAGAAGCTCTTACAGATCATACAGATCAGGAATATATCTGCCGTGAATGACCTAGATCATCAAGTGGAAATCGATCATGGGTCTGAGGTGTTAACGCTTTTTTTGTTTGCCGTCACCCATTTCCCTCAAAAATGCCTCTTCCGTGTCCAACGCCCGTCAACCCTATATATTCCCACTTCCCCCCTACGCCCCCGTCAACCCCGCGCTGCAGAATGTTCGGCCGAGGATTCCGATTCCGCGGGGGAATCGGAAGATTTTTCGGAATTCTCCTCACAAGAAGGGGAACTAGAAGGAGAAGAAGAAGAAGAAGAGCAATCTCTGTCGGAAGAAGACCTCGACGCGATCGAGTCCCTGTTGGACATCCCTCCTTTTGCTGGCACCGAGGTCCAGGTCACGTCTTGGGAGGACGGGTCGGTGGTGGGCATGAGGTCGCTGGAGCCGAGCGTGTTCGGAGTTCCCGTGCGCCGAGACGTGGTGCACGACGTGATCCGGTGGCAGCTAGCCAGGCGCAGGAGCGGCAACGGCAATGTGAGGGGTTTGTTGGGGGTTTTATTTAGTACGCGGTCGGTATTTGTATTGCGGTCGGTAGTTATGTCTGCGTGGTTGTCGGTAATGCTGGCTGTATTGGTGTCTGTACTGCTGTCGGTAATTATGTCGGTATTGCGGGTGCACCATGTGATCCTGTGGCAGCTGGCCAGGCGCCGGAGCGGTAACGGCGAGGTAAGGGGTTTGGTGGGTTTTCCCACGGCAACGTAGAAATGGCGTTCCTGCCCCCCAATAGCATATACTCTGCCCCCCTCCCCCCCCGGTGTCTCCCCTCTCGGCTCAATCTCTCGGCCAATCTGACGAAGCGGATAGGGGAGATTAGCGGGGCAAGGCGGAAAGCCCGCCCGCAGAAAGAAGGGAGACCTGCCTGCTTTATTGTGTCGCAATTTTCAAGCAACGTATAAAACCTAAAACGTTGTATTCCTGCACCCCAATCGGTGTTCCTACCCCCCAATTGCATGTATCCCCCCCCCCGCGGCAAACCAATGCCGTTCGAGGGTGCGTGGTCAATGTCAAATGACTACGGCAAGCAACAAATGAGTAGGCGAGCCCCTCCCCCGCCCCGGCAAAACTGTGAGAAGACGGCAGTTTTGGCCGGGTCGTCGGTAGCTCCTACACTAAAACCAGTATAGACGCGTGCTATATACGATAGAGGTATAGAGGTAGAGGTAAAAGGTATAAGGTATACCTTTTTTTGGTTTTTTGGCTGAAACGTTTTCCGAATGATGGGGCTCTTTAACCCACTCAGAACTGGTCCCACGCATTTGGGGACAAACTACTTGGAACAAGCGCGGGATATATATTTTTTCGGTTTTGAACGGGTTAAACCGAAATGGTCCGACTTTCATTCTCGAGTTGCAATATCTTTCATAGTACACTCAGGCCACGGGATCGTTCGTCGGATATGTATAGCGCTTGTATTTTCCTCAAACGTATTGTTTTGACTTAGTTTTAGTATGGAGCTCCTCAAATGAGGAGCTTGGCAAAAACTTGGTGCACCTCTATCTTGGCATGCGTCTGTATTAGGCATAGACCGCCGTCCATCGCCGGTGTAAAGTGCCGCCTTCTGACGTATTTTCACCCTCCGGTGTCTCTCCCCCCTGATTGCCTAACCCGTTGGCCAATCAGACGAAGCGGATAGGGGAAATTAGCGGGTCAGGGCGGAAGGTCCGGCCGCAAAAGGGAGGGGGAAGCGCGCGGGCGGGACACAGCCGCCCACCCCACTGGCGAGGCGGTGCTAAGGCCCACGGACCGAGGACACGTGACTTCTCCTTCAAGCTCAACAAGAAATTCGTCAAGCTCGGCCTCAGGGTAAGTTCGAGTGTTGCACGGCGTAGTGCGAGTGATTTGCGATGTGCCTTCCGGGACTCGTCGAGGTTGTGGGTATGTTCTTACTTAAGGCGCGTGCTATTTGGCTTGTAAGGGTATGATAGCGCCTACTTTTGATGAGGGCGGTCGCTTGAACTGCTCTATACTAACAGTAAGTCACCCGAAAACTGATTTTGATAAACGCTAAAAGTGCAACGCTGATGAACAATCCCATCAAAGATGTCTGTCTGTCAAGGCTGTCTGTCAAGGCAAATCCAGCTGTCTAGGCATATGTCCCCAACCCCCTGGCAGAAAAAGCCTCCTAATACCGATGGAAACCCCTATGTTTATTTTTATTTTTGCGGGGCTAATTTACACTCATTTCAAATAATCGATATTCTGCAGTTCAATTTCAACATTTTATGTAGATCGGACTCGGAAATGTAGCAGAATGCCGAAAAAAAACAAAATATAGGGAAAAATATCAATTTATACATTATTGTCAGGCGTTTTTCACAAAGCGGGGATTTTTCGGGAGTTTCCCCTGTTTTTTGCTGTCAAGGCTGTCTGTCAAGGCATTTGCCTTGACGCTGTCTGTCAAGGGGTGAAAGTGCTGTCTCCCGACATATTTGAATCCCATATTTTCGGTGTTTACTTTTTTAATATATGTATAGTTATGTTTGTGAAATTTTCGCACTTTTCGCAACTTTTCTCTGCGTACGAGCACTTTTCGGCAAAACGCTAAGTACCCCGACACAGCAAGCCCGGCCGGACACATTGGTCGAGGTTTGGGCTCGATCCGAGCTCTGTGGCTCGCGTGGCGGGCGCTCGAAGTTTTTTTTCCCGCGGGAGTGGATAAGCCGATTTCCCGGGTTTTCTGCATGAGGCCGTGTTTGCGGTTTCAGCCATTGAGCCGTGTTTCGATACGTACGTGCCGAGTAAATAACGATTGTTCTCGCTTTTTAAGATCGCTTGACTGTTTTTGCTCTCACAGCACACAGGGCCAGAAACCTGCTACCCAGATACCAGCTAGACAACAGACAACATGCACAGAGCACGGCGTTTACAGCGTTTGCCCCAACACGAGTAGGGAACATCGTCGTGAGTGCACATCCATCTGGGCTTACTGCTGCTGTAGTAGTTGTTTTATCGAAGGCTGCTGCCTGTAGTCCGCCACCTATCATTGCATCTTCCCTGGTTGTGCTGTGTGTTTACGACATATGCCAGGGTCACTTTTGACCGAAATGTTAAGCGCTTTTTATTACGTTGAGTACGGCAACTTTATTTATATTTCTGGTGTGCGGTTTTTGCCCCAAGCATCACACCAAACTTTTAGACATCAGATAACATGCAAGAGAAACACAAACAACCACGTGCAAAAACCCCGCCCAGCCGCCCACAAGCAGCGACAGGGCAACATCACGCTCATGTCGCAGGTCCGTGTCTGTTCTGCTGTCGGCTCCAGCAGCAGTATTCATTTATCGGAGCTATGATCCGATCGGTCATCTCTAGCTCTCCCTTCTGCTGCGCTGCTTCCTGTGCATGTGTATTGTGCGTGTGTCACGCACTCACTGCTGTGACACGCCACGCAGCATGTATACAAAAATATCTTTGCTCTTTTCGTAATATGGTTCAGAATGAGTGCGATCGCCGGTTATTTTGTTGAAGTCGGTCAGTTCGGAGATCTCGTTCATATGTTAGTGTTTTTCCTTTTAGTGGGGATAGAAATTTACTTGCTTTTTGTCTGTAGGCCGAAATGACTATGACCTTGGTATGCGGGGTGAAAAGGCGCCGTGCAATTGTTATTTCCCTAACCCACTGTTCGAAGACGCGCCAGGTGAGCGACTCGAAGGAATAGTATCATGTATTTAGTTGTGTTAAGTTGTGATCCAGCGCCTTAGCCATATCGGACTGTGATCTGTCCTGCACAGTTTAGCAGCAGCACCCCAGCAAGCAGTGTGTTGTTGGACCTGTGCCAGCATGCATGTAGACCGCAACCGCAGAGACCCCCACACTACGCTACTCGTTTGACTTTGATATTACGTAGTGTATTTATTTGTCCCGGGTATTTTTCCACTCCAGCAGGCTTTTGGAGCTGTCCTGGCTGACCAGCGATACCCCTTATTAACAACAGATCGCAGGCGTCCGATACAAAAACAATTACACACACCACAGTACAAGGTATAGTAGACGCCCACAGCAATACAGGGCGGACAAAACTACCGCACGCGCTTCATGCTGTTTTATTGCTCTGCACTGCTCGTGTGCTGTCTGTGGTGTCTGGGTTACGCACGTACATAATACAAACATAAAACAAACCAAAGTGAAAAACAAACCGTCATTTTTCGGCCCTGACACAAAAAATAAGTCAATTTCGACCCTCCGCACCAAAACCAGGCCACAATTTCGAACCCAACACAAAAACCAAGTCATGTTTGATCCCCCACATAAAACCATGATGATTCCGACCCTAACACTGAAATCGAGTCTATTTCGATCCCCTTCTAGAACCAAGTCAACTGTGGTGCCTCTCCACACAACAAAGACATACATGAACACACTGGCGAACATAATATAATGTTTGGCGGAATCGTTAGGAAAATCTATTAAAAATATGCAGTCAATAGTAAGGGTTCCACACTATTTCCAAGTCTTTTTATCCCCAAAAGTGCGCAGGTCATCTGATACAGTTCTAAAAAATAGTATTGCATGTACCCTGCATGTACGGTAATATGCAGATAATTCATAACGTCGTACTATGATGTAATATGCTTGCGTAGGATACAATATCGAATTATGTACGAGTTTGGTTTTCAATTCGTTCTTGCGCCACTCCCCTAGGCATGTCCCGGAGGGGAACCTTGTATTTTTTCCGGTTCGGAGGTGCAATCTGGTCAAAATGATTGGGACAGCTACCCTGCATTTCTAATTTTGTTATTTCATACAAGAATTAGAGTTAATGACGTCGTAGTTATTTTCCGAGTTCGGGCGCACGAAAAACAGGATAGACTAGATAGGGTTCCGACTCGTTTCTTTGCTAAGAATCTATTTCAAAATTCCACTTGAAAAAAAAGTGAAAGTTGATATAAAAAAGCCGAACAAACAAAAGGATTGTATCATACCAGGTATCATATATGGGGGATAATTAATTATTTTCCGAGATCGGGGAGACGAACTAGCCTATTCAGGTATATCACGAATATGGTTGTCAAACGATAATGGTATCTGTACGATATTGGGGTCAGGAGCATACTATTAGTCATACTATAATAATAGTCAGTCAGAGATATGCCTTAGCAAAATTCGATGAAAATCGACGAACATTGGGAAGGCTGAACCCTCTGCGCGATAAAAAATCAAGGCAAGAACCGTCGTGGGGGAGGAGGGAGAGGAGCCTACTTTGTGACCCCGGATCTGAGTTACGACTAGGGAGGGAGAAAGACGGAAGTGCGAAGATAATAAATGGGATGGAAAAAAAAAAGAAAAAAAAAATGCCTTGAACGGCAACAATGTGCTTCGAGTACCCCTCTCGTAGCACGCCTCTTTATTGTATACGACCCAAGCGAGTCGCTCATTTACACGGCCGCCCAAGTATCGGTCATGACTTATTCTTTACAGGGCGTGCCTTATTCTATACAGGGCGTGCCTTATTCTATATAGAGCGTGCCTTATTGTATACCTGGTATAGGGCATGCGTTACTTTTGAGCTGGGTGAAGGCGGAGATCTTCGCTGTCTTGACCAAAACTCTCCGACAAAAACTTGTGTTTTCGGACCAAAACTTGTGTTTTCGATCCCTTCGACTGACGACAGTTGCAAATATGCATCAGCTCGAGTTCCTCAGCGAAAGCTACCGTGGCCTGTCTTTATTGACTTTGTTTAGCTCCCCGGTTTTTAGCAAAGTACCAGGTAGTCAGGATCGACGCTTGCCTTGTTTTTGGTGAGTTTTGTCGGTTTACCGCCACCATGAAGGAGGAGGAAGGGGGAGGGGGGAAAGATTGCGGCTCCTTATATGCCAGTTAGGAGTCATATGGGGGCCTACATTATTGGTCTATTCTCGTCAAGTATACAGGTCTGATTGGTAACATCTTCCATGTCTGGAGTAGTTCAATTCCGAATTCCCTTTGTATTGTGGAGGATGTGATTGGAACGAGCACTACGCATTATCAGGTGGCAAATGGAGTAGCAACGTGTCTGTTAATAAGGTTGGGGGGTTTCTTGAAGAGGAAGGCGGCATCATTCGGGCGGGTGCAGGCGTACTACAGACCACTATGTCCTGAAATATAAGGACCGTTCGGGTACTGGTGTGAATACCCCATCTGTCTTGACATTGACGGACAGAGTGGTACGGTGGGTCCATACCTGGGATGGTGTTGAGGTGCGCGTCAGAAGCGGAGGGGATGCTTCTCTGCGCGGTTTGATGAAGCTATGTGTGCTCCATTTCTACATTGCGCCCTTGCGATGTGAGGCTACTCGTTGGTTTTGTAGCGGCTACCGCAGGCGTTTGCACTACCCCCCCCCAGGATGCGAGGGTCTATGGTAATACGACTACGGCCATGTATGAATATGAAGTACACCCCCCTACCACCACAACTACTACAACCACCACCGCTTTAATAACCAGTATCACGTATCACAATACCACCAACATAGCCACAACTACCACCAACACCTCTAGCATCCAGTATCACTACTGTAGTATCACCACTTCTACCACCACCGTAAGCACCACTATCACAACCACCACCTCCTTAACCGCCACCACCACGGGCCGTTGTTTTGTTTTTGTTGGCTTGGTCAGGTGGCCCTATCGGCGAGGCTTCGTGAGGGGCAGCTGAGAGTGGTGGACGAGCTCAAGTCCGAGGCGTTTAGCACCTCGGCGGTCATCAACACTCTCAAGGTTTGAAACCGGGCCCAATCTCCGAAGACTCCACCCAATGTCCGATTTTTTTGTTATACGAGTATATACTTCGTATATATATATGGTCTACCGTCCACCAGTACACACAGTCAGTTGACGACAGACGACAGTTACCAATAGCCACTATTGCGGGGGAACATGTATAGTACTATTACTACAGTAATAATCAGAACCAAAAATGGTGTGTAATCGTAGGGGGATACTATTAATACATGGTTTTTGGGTCCATCGTGGGTTCTGATTATTCTTACCACAATAGCCCCCCCCGGAATACTGTTTACTACACTAGCCCCCCCGGAATAGCGCCCAGACCCTACGTGGCGAGACCTATTCTATCTTTTATTTTTATGTGCACTCTGACTTGTGACTTCAAAACTAATGATAGCTCGAAGTCCGACGCTTGCGGGCAGTGAAGGCTTGCGGCTTTGCACGCCGCTTTTGATCAAAAGGCGTTAACACGCGCGACACCCGCCACCAGCCTACTAAAATAACACATTTTGAACATTTTGTTGTGATATCCGACTTTTATGGTTGTGTTCAATGCTCGAGATGCATGTTCGTACATACCAGTATTGTATTTTACCTATTTTCAACCCGTGGAAAAACAACGTCTTCATATTCGTGCATCCCAGTACCAATATACTACCAATGCGAGTGGGACAAGGGTGCGTTGTTGTATTAACCCGTACGAATTACCAGGGTATATAGCGTATAGTATATAACATCCGATTTTCCTAATGGATTACTGTATTGACTTTCCGATGAGAATGAAAATCGAAAATATTGTTTTTTGAATTGTAAGGGATGTATATACTTCCCTCACAGTCGTTCTTTTCACTGTAAACTATTGTCAGTTGTGACACCCGTCGATGACAAAAAGAAAAAAAACGAAATCGGCATCGGCAGTCTCAAGATATCGAAGATCCCAGAAACTCTGGATTTATGGGCGAGGTACCTCGCTCATAAATGCAAATTCCCTTAAATCCTTGATTTTTCGAGCCTGTCAAGGTTGATTTCATTTTTTTTTTCGTGAATCCATACCTACCATCGAGGAACATATTTTCTAGGTCAAATTTCGACCGGGAGCGAAATACAACTCTTAAACAATAACAAAGTAGTAAAATCGATTTTCATTCTCATCGGAAAGGCAATTCTCAATTAGGAAAATCGGCAGTTATATAGTATGCTCTGTTGCTGTGGCTATTATCCGATACCTGGTAACGCTAATAGACCGTGGTACGACCCCTTGACTGCCCGCCCCCTATATACTAAACACAGCAGCATCTTAAGGCCAGCAGAGACCTTGACGCGCTCAAAAAGACCGCTCTCTTATTCCACTGTTCCTAAATATAAGCACCGTTTGGATTCAATATTAACATAAAATAGTCCTTAGATTTAAGGACAAGATACGTAGCATATTTGTGAACTACCGCTGTAACCGTCTGTTCGTCTTCCTGTGTGCCCAGGCTAACCTGGCCCTCTGTTTATGAATATAATGTTGTAATCTTCGTTATGCAGCTTTTTGTGTACCCAGTCTAAGCTACTGTAGTATCCTGCTGTTTATGGATCTAAATCTACTGTTGTAATCGTCGTCGTGTATTTTGCTGTTGTGACTCATCTATAACCTTATCTGCTGCTGTTTTTTTTATCTAAATATCCTGCTGTAATCTTCGTTGTGTGTTTTTCTGCGTGGTCGGTCTATAACCTAGTTTGCTGCTGTTTATGGATCTCAATCTACTGCTGTTCTTGTCGCTGTATGTTTTTGTGTGGCCAATCCAACCAAATTTTCTGTTTATGGGATGTAAATATATTTCTGTATTCGTGTTTTGTGTTTTTTTGTGTCTCTTTCTGAATGGCCAGGAAAGAGGCCTCGACGGCAACGTGACTCTGATCGTTGGAGACAACCCCCAGCCGGAGTTCGTGCGATCCGCCAGAAACATCGTCGGCGTGAAAGTCTTGCAGGCCAGGGTGAGGACAAGAAAAGGAGCACTCTAAAATACCACTCTAAAAACACTCGAAGAAGCACTCTCACCTCTCTCAACAACACGTGCTACGTATGCGATTGGCCTATGGTAGCACTTTTAGGTCAAATGTTTATGACGACTATTTCTGACTATTTCTGACTATTTCTGACTATTACCGACTATTACTGACTAATAGTATACTCCTCAACTGAGACATTATCAATACGGCATGCCTTATCGCTGGAATATCATTTTCGTTTTCCACATTCTTTTGGTGCCACGTATTTGGGGACAAACTACTTGGAATTAGTGTTGGGTAATGTTTTCAGTTCTGAATGGGTTAAACGCCATGCCATTGCCCATAGGGTTGCACGTTCTGTTTTCTCGAGGTCGGGTTTTGGGTGGGGTCTACTAGTAATGATAGTGCTACTAACAATAGTAGCATAGAACCTCTCAGGCGAGGACCTTCACTTTTTTTTCAGGCGCACCTCTATCGTACACCGCATACATCCAACCTCAAGCCTCAAGAGGTATCCTCTCGTAGTCTAGGCAGATTATTTACCTGGTACTGACTACCAGGTATTTGTTGGTCTTGTACGAAGTATAATACTGGTATGTGTTTCGCTCGGAGAGGCAGCAGCAGGCTGGAAGGAAGGAGCGCTCGAATCTCGAATGTCAACCGATTTCTGATTTCAAGGTTTAAACGTTTCAAGAGAGCTTTTAGCATCCCTTGGATTTGTATCGTAATCGTAAACCTAACCTAACCTTGATATTGGTCATGCCTTTGTTTTCACTTGTGACTTGTGACAAGAGTTTCGGCCCCTTTCTAACCTTGCCGTCATTTTCAGACAAAATTCTTGAAAACAGTACGCACAGCCATTGTTTTGGGGCACCGCAAATAAAAGGGTATAAAAGAGACGGCAAAATGCGTATCCTGTAGTGTATTCCGGGCGTACGTTTACGCTAGTATCGCATTTGTTTGCCTCTGACGGTCCCTACGCGGGGTGCGGCCCTGCACGGGCACCGGCCTCCTACACCCCCCCCCGGGGACCCTCTGGGAGCCCTCGCCCCCCTCCTGCGGGGTGCGCAACACCCACCTCCGGCCCATCTAGATCCCTGGCAAAAGCGGCAAACCCATAACATTTTTCAGCCTGTGGCGAAACATATTGCGGCGTCCACTTTGGATGTTGCGGCAAAAAGTTGCTCTGCGCGCCGTTCCGCGGATTTAAATGCCACTGAAGAGCACCGCCATATTGTAAACGTCCGATTCCTGGGCAAGTTGCGGGGCTATGGGCTGCCGTAAGGATCGGTCGGCTCCACAGCAGTCTCTGCTTCTGCATCCAACATTCGTTAACACGTTGGACAGAATAGATCCGCGTTTCCCCCGTTTCGTAATATAGATATTTCGGGGCGTATTCTAGATATTTCGGGGCTGGTAGCTATCTGGGTTGTGTGTGTATGGTCTGCACGACCTACTACTGTACGTCATGTGTGCAGGGTGAGATACATATGTATGACACAGCTCTTGCGCACAAGTTTGTTTGGCGGGATCTATCTGTACTATACAACTGTATGCCTATGCCTCTTGCACATACTATCATAACGGTAAGCACAGGATCTACGAGTATTGTAGGTTATCCTGATCGTGGTACGTCCGATCGATGTGGCCATTCGCTCACTGCCTTGCTTCATCCTGTTGCCGCATGTTGCACGCGTCTTGTTTCACAGGGGGCGAACGTGTACGACATCATTAAGCGACCGAGCCTGCTGTTGACAGAGGATGCGGTGACGCACTTGGAGAACTCTCTCGAGGCCAAGTAGGCTACAACAACAGCAGTAGTAGTACGGCTGGGCCCTGGCACAGCAGTATATACTGATTGAGCCTGCCATACGTATACGGAGGATACGGTGGCTCACTTGGAACACTCTGTTGAGGCCAATTAGGCCAGTGGTGTCCACGTGCGCCTTGGCCCAGCTTCGACAAAAGGGTTCGTAGCCCACACTACTGTAACTCCTCGTCACATCAACCATTAATTTCCGGGAAAATTCCACGGAGGTTTCATTAGGGTTAGGGTTAGGCCTCCAGTAGTGCGTTTTACGTCTTGGCCCAGCTTTGACTAAAATGGTTACTGCAGGTATTGATAGTCCACAGTCCACGCTACCAAGTGCTACTGTATGTACGGCTGTAGCTCCTCATTCCCTCTTTATCCCGAGAAATTTCCGGGTGGTCGGGGTTGATCGTTGATGTTACGGGTTAGGGAGTTCGGGTTACGAGTACTCGTACGGTTTTAGTGTCGAATGTTTTGCAACCATTTGGTCGAAGCTTGGCCAAGGTATATACTAACCCTTTACGTAGTAGGCGGCAGGCAGTGACAGCGGTGTTATTCCTACCGATCATGGTATACACTGCAGGTAGTATATAGGTGCTGGAAAGATAAGAGCCCGACCATGGCCGTGGCTAGCGTTGCTGTATGAAGCGGTTGTTGCTACTTTCTGCTCGTTGCTGTGCTCGAAGAAGCACCCTGTTGTGATATATTATAGCGTTGCCCTGTTGACCCTTTTGGAATTTCATCTGAAATTAATGACGGTAAAAATGACGACGATTTCGGCATACATCGCCCCGGTGGTCTAGGAAGTAACCACGAAGACCGTTAGGTTGGCGGTCGAGGGTTCGAGTCTACTTACGTATGGAGGTTTTTATTCTCAAATGACACCAACTGAGAGCGCATATCTGAGAGCGCATATTATAGCGTGGGTAAGCACAATTCGACGAGAGTTGGCGAGGGAAGAAAGTGCTGAAATCTTCTCGCGATAAAAATGCAAGGCAAGAACCGTAGTGGGGGAGGAGGGAGAAGAGCCTACTTTGTGACCCCGGATCTGAGTTACGACTAAAGTAGGAAGGAGAGAGAAAGTAAGGGCGAAGATAATGAATTGGATGGAAAAAAAAACGACAGAAGATCTATCATACACGACAACACAAAAATATCCAACAGCTTTTTGTATGTTCATTGTTCAAGAAACACAGCTCCTCTGTTGTTTGTAATCGAAATCAGCCAGCCGGCACTTCACTTCTTCAACACTCGTACGAGTATGGTACTACGGCGTTTATACTGCTGTTGTCGTTGTTCTCGTATCTGTTCACCAGCATTGCTGCAGCAGCACATCATCACATACTATCAAGGAGGACCAAGTAAATAGGACCAAATTTTGTTAGTAAAAAGAAGTCGTAAACGTATAGGTTTTTGTGTGCACCGTAGGTCCTGTTTACTAGTATTTACTATGGTCCCCTGTAATACTACGAAGTTCATTTCTGCCACGCCACCAGCACATAAATAATAAATCCTTTTCGTATCCTCGTTCAGTTCTTTCTGTCGTATGATATGTACCAAACCGGCACATACATTTCGTTCGCGAGCGTTACAGCAGTAAATAAATACTACTGTAGTACCAAAAGAAGTAGTAGACCTACTGCTCTACTGCTACGTCAAACACTATGTGTACGTAGCCCCTAAATAACGAGGCTCTACGTACAACACAGAGGCGAACACTACGTACAAAGAAAGGCAGGCTGCCCTGCAGCGGAAAATGCGCGTTGTGGATTATCTCACGTACGTACTTCAACCGCCTTCGGCGGTTTGGAACTCCGTGAAACGTAGATTTTGTATTTTTTGTTGCCGCGTGCATCTCCACATCTCCTCAGCACAACCCCAACTTCTGCGTGCGCTGGTGGTCGGTGAGAGCAAGCAAGAGGAGTGCCAAAACATGGAGGGCAAGCAAGTCGATCCGCTCTCGTACTCCGCGGATGCTGACAGTTCTGTCCTGGAGGAGATAGCCAGGCTGGATGGCCTGAGGGTGAGAAGGGAAATATGCAGAAAAAAGAGAAAATAACGTACCAGTCGTACCAGCACGTACATCGTATCGGACACCTATGATAAGTTAGTCTCCAACTACCAGGTGCTGGCAGTACAACGTTGGCGGCTCTCGTGACCACCGACCTTCCCTATTATGACGGGTCGCAGCGCCACAGCACACCACGCTTGCTCACGCGCCTCGAGGATCGTGGGCTAGAACATACCTGGTATGTAGGAAGATAGGCCGCATTTTTTTATATGAGATTCCAGACTCAAGATTCAAGACGCGGAGCAATTGCCGCACATGGAACATCGGACTTGGCCTGCAAAACCCCAGCGCAGCGTAGCTATTTACGTACATAGCCGAGAGTTGCTAGCCGGGAGTGGCTAGCCGAGAGCCGTGGAGAGCACAGAGAGACAGTCACCTTAAACGCATGCAGACATAGAGGACGTCGAGTAACTTCCCTCGTACCGTTTGGTAAGAGGGGGCGACTCGGTACCACCGGTGTCCTGTTCTTGGCCTTTTTAGGGCTTGCCGTTTGACTGAGACGTAACTTCGCGCTTTGGGTTGGAACTTTAGCAACAACCCCAATACGTTCGTATCGGTACAAACTACGACAGCACGACAGCAGACATTCGTGCTCCTACTCAAGCTTTGAAACAGGCAGCAAGCGACACGGCAGTTTATTTCAAGTAGTCGTGTCTAGCAACGGTGGCGTTGGATACAGCGGGCACTCCAGGTAGAACGTACCTTGCTTACAGTACGAGTGCGTACGACGTATGGATATGCACGAGCTTTCGTTCATATCTGATACTTGGTATACCTGGTACGTTTGCACACCCCGCACGAATACGAATACGAATATTATATTCATAGGTATTCGTATTCGTTGGCTTCAAGTTTGGTTTATGGGGCGAATATTCGTCTGTGGACGAATAGTCTCTGGAAAACGTGGGGCAAATATTCGTCCATGGAACGAATGCTTTCTCGAAAACGTGGAGCGAATATTCGTCCGTGGACGAATAGTGTCTCGAAAACGTGGGTACGAATATTCGTCAATGGGCGAATGCTACCTATTCGACGGATGGTTTTCGCGAGTATTCGTCCGTGGAACGAATACCCTCTCGTGATACGTCGTAGTACCGGTAAGTACCAGTACGAACGTATTTAATTTGTGCTTTCTCACAGCAGCAGTGCAAAAAACCAGGCGACGACCCAAGCACTAATACTAGATAAACGGCAGTAACAGGAATATACTGCTGTAGAAAGAGTAAGAGTAATAAACATTAAAAATAAATAAATAAAATGCCACCAGGTACCATTATGTCCCTTAATATAAGGACCGTTTGGATTCAAAAATAATGTAAAAACCGCCCTTATATCTGAGGGCAGGGTTGTATATATGAAAAATGATGAGTGCAACTCTGAATTGTGTGGGGGACGTGAGTTCGAGCCCCGCAGCTCTCATTTATTTTCCCTTTTTTCTACTTTGTGGTCACCACACATGTATTTCAGCATTCGTGCGCAAAGTATTAATCTGACGTAGGCAAACTATTCGTCGGCGTCTGACGAATACCCTCTCAAAAACATGGGGCGAATATTCGCCCATGGACGAATACTTTCTCAAAAACATGGACGAATATATTCGTCCGTGAATGAATAGTCTTTCCAAAACGTGGGGCGAATATTCGTCCGTGGACGAATAGTCTCCCCAAAACGTGGGACGAATATTCGTCCGTGGACGAATGCTACCTATTCGACGGATAGTTTTCGAGAATATCCGTCAAAGCTATTCGTATTCGTGCGGGGTGTGTACGTTTGGTACGTACGAATTACGGACGAACCTGGTACTGTATTCGTACGTACACATATGATAACAGGTATGATGTATGTACGATTTACGAACGATTTCACGATTCCATACATACCATTGTCATCCATGTCATCGTACTCAACCCCTGACACCTGACACCTGACACAGGCAGCAGCAGTCCACGACCTGTATAGTATACTCGTATATACCTCGTACGAGTAGTATGCTATACAGCAGTAGTCGTGTCCAGCAATGGTGGCATTGGATAGAGAGATCTCTCCGGGAAGCAACGCTCTAGCCAGCATCTGCACTACCTTCCTTCGCGTTTTTAGCAGCTGTCACAAGCTGAAGAGATTTTGTTTTAATGGTTTAGCGAGTTAAGAGTCTCACATGAGCTGACCGGACGAGAGATTGCCGGGTTCAACGTTTGAGTAGGCATTGATTTATTGCTGTCTACTCCCCTAAGCAGAACCACAGTCGTATGGGAAAGCTAGCCGGACGAAGATCGAGAGATCATCGTGAACGCGCGTTTGAGAGAGCAATGATTTTCATTAGTTCTTGCCTACGAGTATACGGACGGGGACAGAGATCTACCATGCGCTTTTCGGCAGCAAGAAGAAGAAGAATAAGCAGACCTTTGCATTTCGTACCTGGCACGAAGTCGAACGACCGTAGACATTGCCACCGTACTCAACACCCGACACAGGCAGCAGCAGTCCGCCAACTACAACTGTATTACAGCAGATAGCTGTGTCCAGCAAGCATGGTATTGGACACAGAGCATACACACAGAGCATTCCGGGTATTATTAGCAACGTTGTATGTACGAGTTAGCGGCATGCACCTTGTACTAATGGAGGAAAATATACTGCTGTGGAACACATTATTCCCGGGACGCCAACGTGCCCCCCACCCCCCCACCCCATGGTATCGCCCGGAGTTTCACCGTAGTCTGGCTTCGTGCCTGGCACCAATTACGAACGAGTTGCTATCATTGCCGTCGAGCTCAACACCTGACACAGGCAGCAAGCAGCAGGGCACTATTAATCTATTAATAGCTTGTAGTCGCGTGCAGCAAACTTCCCGACCAAGGACCTGAACCAAACCTGGTCCAAACCTCTCCTCTCTCTCCAACAGTTTATTTTGATTTTATTATGGTGGGTTCCAGCGTAAAACCATGCTACGGTGGAAGGGGTAGCAACCGAAATTTTTCTGAGGTTGTGATAATCACTTGATGATAGTATAAGAAATGTCCGTATGTATATACCTCAACCAAAAACTGACCTTGAGAAAATGCAAAAGTGCATTCAGATTAAAAAATACCACGGCCTGTCATATAAATAGGGTGTTGTATACTCGTATATACAACGGTAAGGCATATGCCTTACAGGTATAAGGCATATGCCTTATTGGGGACTGTATACAACTAACTTATGATATTGACAACGATAAGGCATGCCTTGTAAGGCATACGCCTTATTGGGTAGTTCCTCGGGTAAGGAGTATACTAATAGTCAGTCAGAAGTACCGTATACTGTAATCAATATAATAAGATAACACAGTCCTCTCGGACGAATTTCCCATCTGATTTTTTTCTCAACAGCGGAGAGAGTGCAAACATAACATAATGCTAATAAATGCTAGTAATGCTAATAATGCTAATAATGCTAACAATGCCAAGCGATGCTATAACTATGATATATGCGAAGGTCTCGACTCTCGACTCTTAGTTGACGTTCCTCAAGGCCGACATTTCGCGTTCTGTGTGCTCCCCTTGTTTTTCGAGAAAAAACGCCTCGGAAGTTCGTCGCAGTGGATGTGTTATCCTACTAATAGTATCACACATGTTTTACGGTACATATTGTTGTGGTCAAAATGTGCTTACTCGTACCGCTTATCTACCGTAGCACAAGTAGCACTCGTTCGAAATGACATGCATATGTATGTGTATGTGCTGTTTGGTCTTTGGTGTTTTTGACGAGCAGGATCGAATCAGAGCCGACCAAGAGAGTTACCTTCGGCAGCATCCGGAGATAGCCTCCCTGCTCAACGGCTTCATCCGGGCGGTCGTCGATCGAAAGCCCGCCGACGTTTTCGAGTTTGCGAGGCACCACTTTGCCGGGGATCGGAACAGGTGGGCGCAGAGTGCGAATAAAGCCGCGGCGGTCGAACCCCAGAGCCTCTGAAATTTTGTTTGTTGCCGAACGCGTACATACGTGGTGTTTTTGGGGTTGGGACTCGGGGGCATCTCCTCTCCTGATTGATCTCTCCTGGTTGGTATGTCCTGATTGGTCTCTCCTTATTTGGTTTCTCCAGGTAGGTTCCTCCTGATCGGTCTCTTCTATTTGGTCTGCCATTACTGGTCTGTCCTGGTTATTCACTCTTGGTTGGGCTCTTCTGAATAGTCTGTCCGCACTGGTCTCTCCTGTTTGATCTTTCCTGGTTGGTCTCTGTCGATTGGCTCCTCGTGATTAGTCTCGCTTGGTTAGTCTTTCTCGACGATCCTCCTGATTGGTCTCGTTTGATAAGTCTTTCCTGATTGATCTCTTCTGAAATATCTCTCTTGATTGATCTTTCTTGATTGGACTCTCCTGGTTGGTCACTCCTGCTTGGTCTCTCCTGCTTGGTCTCTCCTGATTGACCAGCGTCGACGCGGTGGTGGTGGCCGGTCCAAGCGGAGCAGGGAAGGGCACCATCATCCGGAAGCTGATGGAGAGGTTTCCACAGAAGGTGAGATTCCACCCGCTCAAGTTGGGCTGTGAGGATGTAACAGAACGGCCTTTTTTTCTTATTATTGGTGTTGCTAGCGACTCTCCCTTGGTGGACGGCCTTACATTATAACCCCTTCACACGAAAAATAATATATTACGGGGGAGCATAGTAAATAGGACTAAATAGGACTAAATAGGACTAAATAGGACTAAATAGGACTGAATAGGACTAAATAGGACTAGATAGGACCTACGAACGGTACACACAAAAAAATGTGTATTTCCCTACTTTTAGTATAATAGCAATATCTGGTCCCATTTACTATTTACTAGGTTCCCCCGTAATAATTAATCTAGAAGGTCTCCAGTCAGAGATCACAACAGTAGTAGCCTATCTATGCATTTACCGTGTTTTTGGCCTACAAAACGTACAAGATAAAGTTTTTTTAAAAAACGAATTTATGTGGTGGTCCGCACATTTTTTTTCAGATTTGTCCAAAACGCGCGGGGAAGCCGCGCTGGGGTCGAGCCTTAGCCTGGACTAGGGTTGGGGGTGGGGTTAGGGGTTAGGGTTAGGGTTGGGTTAGGTCGACGTCCCTTCTCGTGATTTGTACCCAAAAAAAAAATCCGAAAGCACGTAAAAACAGCATAAAATCGTAAAATATTTGGTACTTTGTCTCGTATGATTTGTGGGCTAAAGACCGGTAAAGGCAACTACCAGGTAAGGTTGAATAAACTTCACTTACTTCTTGTTTTTCCATTGACCGTCATCTTGGGGTTGAAAGAGCACTGCTGTGTTCTTGTGTTTCACTTCCTTGTGGAGCTAATTTAGTGGCGTGCTTGTTGTGATGACTACTATTACTGCTTGTTGTGGGTGCATTGCAAATAAAGGTATGTTTCACTTGCTTGTGAAGACTCGTTTCTTGGCTTGCGTGCATCGACTGTTTGTTGTGGGTGCGTTTTTCTTGCACGGGCAGTTGTGTTTCACATGGTAGGTCTTGCCTGTCGTATATGGCATTGCATTGTCTGCTCTGCTTACTGCACAGCAGCGTAGTATCTCTGTGTCGTAGTTTTGTGACCACAGAACTGGTGCCTTTCTAGGATGAAAAATACGGACACTGGGTGTGCTGGATGTCGGCGGGTAGAAAGGAAGGTTTAATGTGAAGAACACACACACATAACATACTCGTGTTACTCTTTTCACGTTTTCTTGCGACGAGTGTTCACTGTCGTTGCATTTCGCGAAGAACGTTGTGTTTCACTTCCTTGTGAGACTCTCTTCTTGGTGTACGTGTTGCTTGCAACGACTGTTTGTTGTGGGTGCACTGCAAAGAAAGTTGTGTTCCACTTCCTGATGAGACTCATTTCTTGGTTTGCTTACAACGACTGTTTGTTGCGGGTGCATTTTGCAGATACTGCTGCAATGTGTTCCACTTCCTTGTGAGGCTCATTCCTTGGCTTGCTTGGCTTGCTTGCAGCTGTTTGTTGGGTGCATTTTGTGCGTAAAGTTGTGTGTTCGCTTACTTGTGAGGGCCATTTATCAACGACTGTTTGCTGTGGGTTCATTGCATTGAAAACAATGGGTTTCACACTCGTTTCTTGGTTTGCCAATATGTTTGCCAATATACGAAGTACGTGGATTGTTTGTTGTGGGTGCATTTTGGAAAGAAAGTTGGTTTCACTTCGCCCTGATGTGATCTCCTCATGTCAATTTCCGGAGGCTCATTTCTTGGTTTGCTTGCAGCTGTTTGTTGGGTGCATTTTGTGCATAAAGTTGTGTGTTCGCTTCCTTGTGAGGGTCATTTATCGACGACTGTTTGCTGTGGTTTCCTTGCATTGAAAACAACGTGTTTTACGCTCATTTCTTGGTTTGCCTATACACGAAGTATATGGACTGTTTGTTATGGGTGAATTTTGCCAAGAAAGTTGTGCTTCACTTCGCTCTGATGTGACATCGTGTCAATTTGATAGCGCAAGAAAACTTACTTGTTTTTAGTGTTGGATATCGTATCGAATATTTCGACATATCGGCATATCGAGCTTTCGATAATATGATGTTGCATGGTATTGTATGGTATCGAACGTGGTCTACCATCTCTGCTCCAACGTGCGCTCGTCCGTCCACACGATGATTGGTTGCTCTTGGCAACGCCTACAGGGGGGGTACGATCACGCGCTCGAGACTACCAAAAACACGCCATTATGTGTATGTATTTTTTTTAACAAGAAACACGTTTTGTCGTAAAATTCTATATAAAATGTCCACACCTCCGACAGATCTGATAGATACAGATAGATGCTTCCAACTTTATGATCTAGATATTCCAGGGCAGATGTGTTCGTGATATGTATGGTCTGTATGGCTTGCATGATCTAGCTCACGATGCCGTTTGGGAGCCGAGTCATCTACATGATCTACAGTAGCACAAGCTTCCTTACGGTAGTTGGATCTGTACCAGGCAGATCATGATCAGATCCTGCACAGTCTCTCACAAAGGCAGGTGATGAACTGTTCACAGATAGATCATGATGTACGGTAGATAGATAGATCATGATCTACTACTGTAGATAGGTAGATCATGATCTACTACTGTAGATAGGTAGATGATGATCTATCTGTCCGAGGTGTGAAAATGTCCCACTTATTATTTGTTGCTACATTTGTTTTTCCTCGTTTCCTTGGGCTTATTTTTTTTATTATTTCCAGTTCGGTTTCAGCTGCAGCCACACGACGAGAGGCAGACGCGACGGGGAGAGCGAGGGCGTCCACTACCACTTCACGACCATGGAGTCCATGAAGGCCGGGGTGGAAAAGGGAGACTTCATCGAGCACGCCGAGGTGTCCTTACAGCAGTGGTTGCTATGGACCCCCGTAACACATAAATACACTATTTCTCGTCCCTCTGACCAATGGACTCGTCGTCTGGCTCATGGCTCATGGCCCACGCCTATGAATTGTCACGTTAATGGTGCTGGAACAGCACTAGCGTCTCAAGTAGACTCGAGACTCAAGAGCTTGTCGCATTTATATGATCAGTTCATGCGTACCATGGTGCCGCCATGATGGTGCTTGCGGGTTTTCGGTTGTCAATGTTGTACGGAGGCGTGCTAGAGTAGGGGTACGTAGCACTTATTGTTTTCTGGGCCTACTCACTTGAGGCGCTCCATACTATTAGAGCTATAACTACCTCACCAAAAACTGACTTAACAGAAAATATGTAGGCGTTATCAAGCGATGAGCTAGGTGTAAACGAATAATGTTGTGCAAGGATAAGGCATGCCTTACAGGGCATACGCCTTATTAACGAAAATGGGACAAGGCACGCCTTTTTTGGACAGTTCCCCAGTTGAGGAGTATACTAATCGTCAGTAATAATCCCTCAGAAATATTTCGACCGAAACGTCCTACTGCAACGCAATAGTTAATCCTCGATCTCACAGCTGTTGTTTTTCATTTTTACAAATAGTTAATTAACAATCGGTGGTATGATATGTACGATATTAGGTACCGGTTTCAAGTAGCAGTCTGTACAGAAGTATAAGCATATTTTGGAATGTACAGAACTATCAGCAACCTTTAGAATGTACAGAGTTACCTGATATCAGCAGCTTTTGAACGACGCTGTTATGAGGTGAAACAGGTGAGTTACAACCATAAGAGTAGGCCAGGAAGCATTTGGCGGGGGGGGAGGGGGGGGGGGACGGGGGGGGGGGGGGGAGTGGGGTGCGTTATATTTTCCCCGGGGTGACAGGGGATGCCTAGATGCCATGCCCGTTATTTTTGCGTACGTCGTCCCTACGTGTAACAGACTACCCCCCTTTTTTTACCTCGCTCGCTTTCTACTCGAAAGGTGCACGGCAACCTGTACGGGACGAGCGTTGCGGCGGTGACAGACGTGACGCGCAGGGATCAGGTAACGCGGTAATATAGCGCGTAACAAGTCTGTCGTTCGAGTATCAGTCTTTCCTGTGGGATAGTGACGCGTGCTAAATATATATATCGTGCCCCTTTTGTGTCACAATTAATTAATCCACACGACGTTAGCTCAAGTAATCAATTAGTTACCAGGTATTTCATTTCATCCACTCCTACCCCGATATTATCTACAGTAGACTATACATGTACGATAGGATTGCGTACGAGTAGCACGTTTTTGGCCACGAGATAATATTTGTAGCTGATCTGGGTTTTCAATTAAAGTTTGATAGCGAGTAAGGCACATGCCCTAGAAGGCATTTGCTGGTAGAATAATTTCGTTCTAAACCTACGTAGGACATGGGATTGCTCATTCGTCGGGATATGCGTACAACGTTTATTTTTTATTTACATTAGGATAGACCTCAAGTGAATATTGCAGGTATAGTTATATTACCATAGGGGGAGGCACACACAACAAAAAATGGCGGCGATGGTTAGCGGTATATAGCATGGCACCCACGAGGCAGTTACATGTATTAGCCATCGATGTCTCTGGAAGTTGCCATACCTGAAAACGAATCAATGAATTCGACGCTGTCACCCACATGCTCCATATGCAAGAAAGTACGCGCAAGGTGCCGAAAACCGCCTCATAAGCTTCTTGGTAGACTGCAGCTCACCCTTCATGCGACTCGCCGAACACCCCACGACGCTTCGCGCTTGGTGCAAGCAATGCCTCACTGGTCTGTGAAAACCCGACGTGCTCCATCCTGACATTGCAGGGATGAAAGGGTGTATGGTCACACGACTATGCATGACATGTTACCTCCCCGCTGTCTCTGGAAGTGGCTACACCAGAAAACAAATACATTAATATGACGCTATCATCAGTGTGGAAGAAAGTTCGCCTCACAAGCGGTTCTTAGTAGGATATAACTCACCCTTCATGCGACTCGCCCAACACCTCGCGGCGCTTCGCGCTTAATGCAAGCAATGTCTGCCTGGTCGGTGAAATCCCGACTTGCTCCGTCTCGGCGTTGTAGGGATGCGAGTAACTATGGTTTTTCGACTACGGTCATGCATGGTAATGAGTACCCCCCCCTCCCCCCGGCCATGCATGAGATGAGTACCCCCCGACCATGCATGACGATGAGTACACCCCCGCCCCCGCCCCCCCTGCCATGATCCTCCCCTTTGATTTGTATTGGCGCGTTTTGTAAGGTGTGCCTTTTGGACATCGATGTTCAAGGAGTCAAGGCGGTAAAAGGCTCCTCGCTGCGCCCTAAATACGTCTTCATCGCTCCCCCAAGCATGGAGGTACGTTTTTTTAAGTCTGACGCAGGGTTGGGTAATTGATTATAATACCATATATAACTAACAGCCCGATTTCTCCGAGTAACAGCCCTATTACCCCCTCCGTTGCCCCCCTCGACTGGGCCTACCGTGTGGCCTCGGACGGCCGAGTAGCCCAAATGGTCTTCGACCATTTTAACTCCTGACAGTAATCTCAGATTAACAGAATATTGTTACCTCGTACTGTAGCAAGTCCTCGCCGACAACGCTTGACTTTTTGGAATCGCGAGTTCAACCTTCGCCGTCCACCAAACTTTGTTGAGAAAACAGGGAATTTCCTCATGACAAGAACCTAAAACTTATACTCTCCGTGGGCACCCTGAAATTGGAACCGCTTGACTTCATTGTCACATTCGCCTCCTTCCCGTATACTTAATCCTGCAGACGTTTGTGCGTCTTAAAAAAACATCCCACCGCTCCAGAAGGGGGGAGTGTTGTTACGGCTTAGTTCGGGTGGGTAGTTGGACAACCTTGTATCACTGCAGTAGCCCAGTGAACTAATACTCGTACCTTGGGATCGTTTTTCGAGGGCTGTGCACGACTTTGTGTGGTATTAGGATAACCTTTGACTATCAAAACTTAATAGTAGCCCAGTGCACTTATACTCGTACCTTAGCAGTAGTGTTATTTTCTGGGGCTGTGCACGACTTGGCCGAGGTTCGGCTAAATACTTGAAGTATTCTTGAAATGAATACTACCCCTAACCTTAATAACCGTATAAATATTAAGGAAGTCTTACAGTAAATATAATCCTAACCCCGACCGCCCGAGATTTTTCTCGGAGTTTCCTCGGATTGAAGACGTATTGAAAAGTCAGTATGCTATCAACCCTTTAGTGGAAACTGGGCGAATTGTGGTCCATCAGGTATACAACACTCAACACTCGTTATTTCGGGGGTTTGTGGGAGACGTTTGTGATGATTTTCTTTTAAATACATACGAGGATATACACAAATATACTTGAGGGTAGCCTCGGGGTTTGCCTGTGACGTTTTGTCAGAGAAATCTGAGAAGGCTCTCCGTGTTTTTCTCACTGTTGGTTGTATGCGCCCGTGTGTGCGCGAAAGCCTTTTCGACTAAATAATTAAATCGGTCGGGCTGTCAACCGCAGCCGATTTCTTCCGATTCAATCGACATCGGAATCGCATATTAATAGTAGAGGCTACCACTGGTACGGTTTTGCCGCATTGTACACAACGTATTTCACCGGCTATATTGGCTCCCATCACCAGCCCGGGGGGGGGGGGGGGGGGTACTCATGTCGTGCATGGCCGTAGTGTGGATTTTACTTTCAATTCTTCAAACGAGCCGATTTATGGCAAATAATTATCGGCTGGGCCGAAACTGATTCATGTTCACTCGAACGCTCCGATTCACAGCTGTAGTAAGTAGTAAGTATCACACACAGCTATTGCGGGGGGGCACAGTAATCACAACTCAATATGTACCCGAAAATCATGCATCCCCCTATCCCTATGTAAACACGCCACATTTGGTTCTGATTACTACTATGTTAGCACTACATATGTTCCCACGTAATAGCTAGCAACGATATTTTTGGACAGATCCTCGATCTCACAGCTGATGTGCTTTTGATTCAATTTTACAAAAATCGGAACTCCACGCCCCCCCCCCCCCGGTTAGGTGCTGGAGTCGCGACTGAGAGATCGAGGGACTGAAACGCCGGAATCGATATCCGTACGTCTGCTCAATGCCGGGGAGGAAATCGACTACGGAAAGACAGAGGTAAGTGAGCGAACACTGGGACCAAACATCGCTACGAGTACGACCGGTGGGGGGTCCAGGCTGCCTCTAGATTGGCGCAATTTGTGTTTTTCGATGTTTTTCGCCAGGCGGCGTCAAGGTTGGCGCGTTTTTTTTGTTCCAGACTGCGGCTACAGTAACCTTCTGCTGTGTACCAGTGTTGTTGTGGTTGCTGTTTTTTTGTAGTGTTTATTTTACCGGGGTAACTACTCTCTGCGACGAGGTGCCGCGTTGATCACCGGTGAATCAACACGGGGGTAGTAGCCTTGGGTGAGAGTCTCGGGCTGATGGCAGCAGAGAGGCCTCATCGATTCCAAACTACTGTATATAATAATTAATGCGACGACGAAATGTTTCCGGAGTAACCCCCGCCAAAAATCTAGCCGGTGGTCACAGGACAGCAGTGTGAAATAGTGTTATGCTGTGTATGAAGTACAGCATTTCCATGCGGACCGCGATAACCGCATGCCGTGCACCAGCATGAAATAGTGTTATGCTGTGTACCTGGTATTAAATAGTGATCGTGTTTAGGTGCTCGCTCTGTATAACCATGGTGCGTGAACGGTGCAGCATGTCGATCATGGTGCATGAACGGTGCAGCATGTCGATTTCTAGCACCTGCCCATATTTCGAAAAAATAAGCATAAACAAACTTAAGAAGGAAGTGCCCTGTATGGAAAGAAATCGGAACATGTTGCCGTTGTTGTTTTCCCGTCAAGTTATGCCTGTACTCTACTCCGTGGTCACAAGACAGACGTCAAAACTTTTTATAGAGTGGGAAAAAAAAGAGGAAACCAGGAAACCAACTTTATACATGATGCCACGTTCCATGATTTGTGGCAATAAAATCGCTCTCGCTTCCCACCCCCGTCCCCTCCACCTACACGCCTGTGTTTTTTGTCGAATTCGATTTAAACACGGTCTGGCGGAACGACTGATTCCCACCCTTGATCGAATTCCTGAACAAACTGGATGGTCTGGTGTCAAGGGCAATTTTGATGTGGTGATCGAAAACGATGATTTGGACCGCGCTGTGGGCGAGCTGAGCGGCTGCCTCCGGGAGTGGTTCCCCAAGATTGATCCTGCGGAGCCCCTGGTTGGTAGTGATGGTGATGGTGGAGACGAAAAGAAGCGATGAGAGAGGACGGGGGGAGATCTCACCACGAAGCAATCTTTGCGGCAGCTTTGAAGCAATGCGCGCCCACCTAGTATGGAAAGAGCGGCTCGCCTAGGTGCCCCCAGTATACGTAGTGCTGTTTCTGTACCTCGTATAAACTACTAATGTAGGGTGTATGCAGTAGTTGCAAGATTAATTGTTACGAAATACGCTTTGTTTGCGTGTATGTGACACAGAAGTCGTTGCCGTAGCACAAGCCCTCGGGAGCGTAATGCTCCAGAGCCCGGCTTTCGGGTGGGGCGGGCGGGTGGACGCACAAAAAATCGCCAACATTACACACGGCCTCAAGCGCGGTGGAGAGGAAAGCAAATATGAAGGACTATTATAACAGCAGTCGAAGGTTGGAGCTTATGGTATTATATGGACCAACGTACCTACTACTGCTGTGAGCGAGATAACCGTTGGTGAGATATCTGTTGTTTATATGGATTATATTTCAACGGTCTTTTTTTCCAGGGCTTTTCACGGATCGGGTCAAAACTCGCGGATCGGGTCGAGTCGATACACCTATAACCCGGCCCGGCCTGACGCGTGAGATGTTAAAGATCTCCTGACCCGACCCGACCCGACCCGGCCCGTGAGATTTTGAACACCTCCTGGCTCGGCCCGCGGGTCGTGTCATGACCCTGGAACAGCTCTGTTTTTTTCGCCCTTGGGTATGGTTGGTTGCCCACTGTCATGTCGTTGTCCGTATCGTTTTTGGATGGGAATATAAGGACCGTTTAGGTGTTAGTTTTAATACTTTAATGTTTCTTACGTTTTTGAACTGAGTGGTTTATGGTAGTGTGCAGCAGCTGTTTTGATGCTTGCTGCCACCTTGGCTGTGCGAAACGTTTGCAGAAACTACTGTAGCTGAAACGTTGGGCGTTGGGCATGGTACCGCCGTGGAACGCCATTGTGCTCGCTATGAAAACCTGACATACATTGCTACTGGTAGTTGAGATTGGGCCGTCTCCAGTATCCTTCAGCTTGTCGTTGAGGAAGACTATACCATTAGCGAAGTACTGGTATATACCTGTAGTACCAGAATCAGGAGGGCCTTGGTATGAAACTCCATTGAGTTAGCCTGAAACTCCGTTGAGTTAGCCAGGATGAGGAGTAGAAGCCCCATTGAGTTGGTACCTAGTCATTCTAGCTACGTGGCTATTTGTTTACACCTCTTCTTCTATATACGCCAAATGCGATGCGAAGGTGGAGCTTGGCACTTGGAAAGCAGCAGTGGCTTTTTTTCACGCGTTTTTCTTCTCGAGAGGATGGGCGCCTGCCTCCATTTCGCGATTATATTCTCATCTTTGGATGAGCTAAAGTAGCTAGCTGTCGAAGTGTTGACGTGAGGGTAATGGCGGCCACCAGGGGCCAATATCTAGTATCCCCGGTACAGCAGTATTCCCTCGGCCTTACGTGACGCCAATTATGACCGTTCCATGGCTACTTTTGCTTTACACCTGGTACGCTATACCAGGTAATCAGCTAGCATGTTGCTCCATATTGCGCTTATGCCCACAATAACCACTGAGGTATCGTGACAGTCAAGCAGTTAGTTGACTCAGTATGAGTACTCCTAGTTATTTTTTAGGTTGCATCTCTCACAACACCAAAGCGAAGTATTTAAAAAGATGCTCGGGACACACTTGCCCGCTTCCAGGTTTGTCATGCCTTTTATGCAGCCCCCCCGCCTTGTCACTCACCCACTCACTCACTCACGTGTGGTGTGCTGTGCTGTGCTGGGGGCTTGGCTGTAGAAGAGCAATGTTGTATTACGCAAGTCGACTACCTGGCACTACTCGTACTACAGCATGGGCCCGCCAACGAAAAAAAAACGCAATTATGAGCAAGGCTTGAAACCTTACGGTGGCCCCGACCTTGAGCACCCTTGCGCTTAGGCTACAACATACCTGGAAGGACTTACAGTAGCGTACGCGTAGAGCTTAGCCGCTGCACGTGCTTTGTGAACCCAGTTTCTTAGCATCATCCCTCCAAAAGCGAGCCTTATTCATGTACTTGTTGGGCTTTTTCTTGTTCGTGCGCATGTATTATGTGCTGCACTTCTGTGGGGCTCTGAAGAATTACCTGCCAAAAGGTTGCCCTCGGCTCTTGCCTCGTGGGAAGGGGGGGGGGGGGGGGTTATCCTTTGAAAAACGGAGAACGCAACAATAGTCTGTTAACGTACCGCCACCATCCCCGGCCAAGGGGGGGGCGGGGGGGGGTCGGGCGAAACTGTATCGACGGGCAAGGCATAACACAAAAGCCGCAATACTGTGCCTCAGTGCTGCTGCTGTATGAGCGCCCACAATATTATCCTACTCGAAAGCACCCCCCCCCCGGCGAAGAGAGGGGCGTGGGGGTCGGCAGGACGAAACAAGAAAAGAAACGCATGCATGTGTGGTATATACCTGGTATGTGACTATTTCATGCTGTGAAGGTAAAGGGTAAATGGCGTTCGAGGGCCGATGACGTCTCGAAGAAGCAAGGGTCCTGCCCCTTCCATTGACCACGACAGCGGGACCCGCGGGGACGTTCCTCTGCTCTGGTCACCACCCACGACTCGTTGTCGCCGGTCACGATGTGTTTCCTTTCATGTGTTCGTGTTTTTTTAGAGAGCTTGTTTTCGTGTCGATTGATCATGTCGACGGAATCTGCGCGAGGCTGAAAAGAAGGGCGTACGACTACACGAAATGCATGACCTGACACTGCTTGACGTCACAATTGCACATGCAAACATCATGTACAGCAGTAGTACCAGCAGGGCAAATATCGACGAGAAATACTTTATTTCTAGAAGTAAGTACGCAGCCAGCACGCACCCCCGAACGAGTTCCCACGTTGGCTTTCTCTATGTACGTACAACGGGAAGAGTTTAAACGCGACGATCCAAGGTCTACAGCTGAGCAGTACGAGTAAAAAGATCGTTCCAAAAAGCCATTTTGTACCCCATTGCTTGTGCGTAAAAAACCTTACTCTTGCGTGTTCACCGCTTTCTTCGTGGTCTGGTCGCGCCGTCTGAAGTTTATTCTCATTTTCATCATGGCGGAGGTGGGAGTGAACTCGTGGATGTCGGAGTACTGCTGCGTACAGGTACATACTTCAACTTCTGTGCTGGTATACTGCTATTGCTGTGCTGTTGCTGTTGTACACGTCGTACGTTGTACCCGATACGACAGGGTACACGCAGAGCTGAGGCGCAAAACCCAAAAGGATCCGAGGACCGAGAACCGAGAACCGAGACAAATCTGAGGAAACTGAAGAACACACGGAATCGAAACGGCCGAAATCACCCGAATCTGGTAGAATCGGAAATCAGAAATCGGATTTCGGCAGCAAAATGATATGTAGGCCGTACTTTGTAGGGGATAGGGACACAGTATTTGCCCGAACATTTTATGTTTCCGTCTTCCCAAGCCTCGCTCAACAGCAGTCACCCAGCAACTACCACTTGCACCACGTAGCGCGGCCCGCGACAGTGAGGCGCAGGGGGCCCTCCAGGCCTAACCAGAGATCCTCTCCGGCGGGCTAGCGCCGCGCCCGTGTTCCCGCGGCGTATCTGTCAAGCGTCTTATCGAATTTTCGAGTTCCATACGCGAGACTTTTTAGCTGTGACTACGCCTTCGTAGCTGTTTCGCGTGCAAGCGAGAAGCAGGGCAGGGGGCAGGGGCTTGCGTGCTTCGGCGCGATACCCGAACTAAAAGCGAAGAAGCGACGGCGACGGCAGGACGACGGGCTTGAGCGCCCAAAGCGCCTGCAACGAGTGGTGCGGTGAACTAGGATAGCGCGCCCCACTGCGCGAGAGTTCCCCTAAAAGCCCCCAAGAGTGGGGATCGTTTTTTCTCGACTACCAGGTGTTTCCCCTCGTCGCTTGTTCACGTAGATAGGCTGCTATAAAATTCGACTAAAATTTTACTGAAATTGATGACCTCGTTCACCGCCGAGCCACAGCAGCAGCAGCTCAACGAGTATATGTATACAGAAATACCCAGTCAGAGAAGAGAGCCGCTCGTACCCCTCACGAACCTATCCCACGGCCTTCTATCACCCTGACTAGAGTGCCTAGATTATCGCCGCCCTCGTCGAGAGAGGGCGACGCCTTCACCAAAACGCGTCGTAAAACAGAAATCTGCTGCTGCTTCGCCTGGTGTTGCTTTTCTACTGCTGTTTATCTTGTACGGAAATGTAAGGATCGTTTCTCATTTATGTTAATGTTTAGGTGACCCTTAAATTTCCGGACAGAGTGTCCGAAAAAGTAAGGATCACTTTTACTTCATGTTAATACCCAAGTGGTACTTACATTTTCGGACAGGGTGGTTTATGGTGTTTATGACGATCATGTACGAGTAGCTTTGCCTTTTCCATTTTACGTCCGTCTCGTAATTTTTTCGTGCTTCGGTCATCGGCTACCTCCACTCTCCCGCCAGTATATTATGGCGCGAATTCGTTAGTCGTTCGGAGAGACAAGTCAGCCTTGTGATCGCCTTTCTTTGCCCTGCCCTGCGATGCCATGCCCTATGTACGCACGCACAAACCCCCTCCCACGCAGGTATATTCAGTGTGGGCTCCAAGTCGCACTTGTTCGAATCACAGCAGGAGGAGGAGGAATCGTCGTCCTCAATGCAGAGCTTCGTCGCCGCTGATGCCACCGCAGCCCGTCGAGGGCACTCCACCACCACCACCACTGCCGCAGCCGGCGCTCAAGGTGACGATGCCCACTGGGACCCATACCACTCCCCGCGCTTCGAGCACGCTCCTTGGGACGCAGGAGGAGGAGGGGGGAATGGGGGCGGGGGTGGGGTTGACGCCGTAGCGAACGGGCGCGGCCTGTCTCCGCGGTACGTTGAGGTGCGAATAGCTCCGCCGCCCTCGGGGGAAGCCCCTTCCTCGACCGCGGGGGGTGGGGGAGGTTCTGACAGGAGGCGTTCTTCGGTTAATGGAGAACCGTCCTCGCTTTCCGGCAGTTCTTCTTCTTCGGGAACGGGGATGAATCACACGGCAACAGCAGCAGCAACAGGGGCAGCGCCGGCTGGGAAATTTACGGACAGCCGAGCGCGCTCGGGTGAGCGGGTAGAGTATCCGTCCGCGCGGTTAGGCAGCCCCGATGGGTCTGCGCGTCATCCGTTAGTGGTTGTCGACGATAGTGGACCCGACGGCGACGGTGGCGGCGGAGGCGGTGGTGGTGGTGGCGGCGGCGGCGGCGGCGGCGGCGGCGGCCGCAGCGGCGGCGGCGGTGGCGGCGGTGGCGGCGGCCGCAGCGGCCGCGGTGGCCGCGGCCGTGGCGGTGGTGGCAGTATCGGCGGTGCCGGAAGCGGCACCTTGTCTTTCAGCGCTACCCATGGCTATCCGAAATCACCGTCACCATCAACACCACCAGGAGGAGGAGGAGGAGGAGGAGGAGGAGGGGTGTCAGCGTCAGGGTCAGGCGACTGGACGAAGGCGGCGGGAGCGGGGGGCGGAGGGTCGTCAGACGGAGAAATAAATTCGCTCCGTTCCGGTTCCGGTTCCGGTTCCGCGCGGGCACCGTCGAGTGACGCCAGGTGGGAGGGGGAGGGGGGGGCGGTCGGACTCTGCCGCCCCGCCGCGACGCTCGGCGTCGGCGGAAGCAGCAGCTGCATTGTTAGCCCGCGGTGGCGCCGCAGAGTTTTTAAAACGAAGTCTCGAGCGAGATAGCGATAGCAACGGCAGCGGCAGCAGCCCCAGCGGAAGCGGTAGCGGCAGCAGTGCCAGCGGAAGCGGAAGCGGCAGCGGCAGCGGCAGCGGCAGTGGCAGCGGAAGCGGCAGCGGCAGCCAGGTGAAGACTGGAAGGGGGCCGGTGATCACAGGAGGGAGGGGATTCTCGATGGGGAGGGGAGGCAGGATATACCCGGGGCGGGGTCGGTTTAGCGGGCGGTGGGCCAGCACTGGTTTCGCGGGAAGGGGTAGCAGGGTGAACCACGCGGTTAGTCCGCCCGTTAGTCGACCTGTTGGCCGACCAGTCATAGTTACCGAGCCTGTTAGCCAATCTGAAAGCAAGCCTGATAACCGGCCTGCTAGTCAGCCTGATAGCCGACCTGCTAGCCAGCCGGCTAGCCAATCTGAAAGCAAGCCTGATAACCGACCCGTTAGCCAGCCGGTTAGCCGACCCGTTAGCCAGGATAGCCGACCCATTAGCCAGCCGGATAGCCGACCCATTAGCCAGCCGGATAGCCGACCCTTTAGCCAGCCGGATAGCCGACCTGTTAGCCAGCCGGATAGCCGACCTGTTAGCCAGCCGGTTAGCCAGCCGGTTAGCCAACCGGTTAGCCGGCCGGTTTTCCAGCCGGTTAACCAGCCTGTTTTCCAGCCGGTTAGCCAGCCTGTTTTCCAGCCGGTTACCCAAAATTTTGGCCAGCAGGTTGTTGGCCAACCTGTTAGCCAACCTGTTAGTCAAGCCGTTAGCCACTCGGAGTGGTCCAGAGGCAATCAAGACTCGCGGGAGTGGTGCTGGCAAACACCCTCCTCCGCGGAGCTAGAGGGAGAGGCGCAAGGGACGGACCGCGACTCGGATAGCAACGAAAGCGGCAGCGACAGCGAGAGCGGCAGCGTCGACCAGGAGGACGGACAGCTGCTTTACGACGGGGACGGCACCCTCGACTCGTTCTCGAAGGGGAAAGACGGTAGTAGTAGTAGCAGCAGCAGTCGAGGTGACGATGCTCAACCGTCGGCTCGCTTCGGCGAGAGCGGGAAGAGAGGCCGAGAAGAAACCAGCTTATCTCCTCAGAACGGACCATCGAAGTACGCGGCGAGGCATGACCGGGACGATACTCCCGGCAGCAGTACCGTGGCCGCCGCTAGGTCTCGGGACCCTCGAGACCCTCGGGGGGGGCGACCTTCCGCGGCCGCGGGTTCAGGACGAAGGCAAGCGGGCGAAGGTAAAAGGCGCGACCGCTCTCGGAGCCCGTCGGTGGGGCAGGACCGAAAACCGCCGTCTCAGCGTGTCCCCGCGGCTGACGTTGCATCATCGAAGGTACCTGCAACTTCGTCCGCCTCGTCGTCGTCTTCCTCCTCTCCCCCGCCTCGGAGGGGTTCGCCGCCGCCTCGTGGCCTTGTCGCTCCCAAGCATCATCTGCCCGCTGAAGCTGCGCGCGTGTTGCCTGCGGCGGCGGCGGCGCCTTCGGCGCCTCCTCGGCCACCGCCGCCGCCACCGCCACCGCCGCCGCCGCCGCGGCTGCAGCAGCTGCAGCAGCAGCCGGTGTATCAGCAGCAGCACCAGCTGCAGCAGCCGCAGCAGCAGCCGGTGTATCAGCAGCAGCAGATTCTACAGCAGCCGGTGTACCAGCAGCAGCTCCAGCAACCGATGCATCATCAGCAGCAGCACCAGCTGGTGCTGCAGCAGCAACCGCCGTCGCAGCTGCAGCAGTCGCCGCCGCCACTAATGCATCAGCAGCCTCAGCAGCAGCAACAGCAGCAGCCCCAGCAGCAGCAGCAGCCGCAGCCGCAGCAGTTGCTCGTACCTCCGCTGGCGCCAGAGGTCCCCCCTGGAGTATTACGTGGGGCGGGAGTTGGGGTGGGGACTGGTTCGCTGAGCTTGCCTCACCTGGCGTTAGCGCCCGTCGCTCCAGCCCCGGCCCCGTCCCCATCACCGTCTTTGCAGTCACCATCACCATCGCCATCGCCATCACCATCGCCATCACCATCACCATCGACTCCGTCGTCTGGCGCGTCTGCTGGCGCGGCGCGCGAAACAGTGGCACCACCGACGGTACCGGCAGCACCCGCGGCAGCAGCGGCGCCGATGTCGGTAGCAAGCCCACCGCCTTTTCTCTCTGGAACTCCTCCGCCGGCGGCGGGTGCTGTTGCGGCTGGGGGGGCGGCGGCGACGGCGACGGTACCCGCTCCCGGAGGCACCCTCCGGAGTTGTTTGAAGCAGCCGGCAAGGTCGCCGCCGCTGACCTCCAAGAAGCGCGTTCGTGTGTCCAACGACCCGCCTGCATCGCAGGAGCCTATAGTTTTTTCGTCGGACGAGGAGGATGCTTCTTCGGCTGGCGGGGGGGGCAAGGGAGCCGGTACCGGTAAGGACATGCGGGGGGAGTGGCCCCACGAGTTCAAGTTCAGGCCTCAGTTTCGGGGCAAGAAGTGCACGGTCTGCAGCAAAGACTTCGTGCGGATATGCACCGCGTGCGGGAAGTGCATGGATTGCTTCCGCGGGGGCAACAGGGAGTGCGTCGAGGGGGCGGAGGGGGCGGCGACGGAGCGGCGACAGTCACCGCCACCGCTGCAGGCGCTGTCGCTGGCAAAGAAGGAGGAGGAGGAGGAGGAGGAGCCAAGCCCTCGGGAGTGGCCGGAGTACCCCAAGACAATGACGAGGTTAGAGCTGGTGCCCCCCCCCCCCCCCCATCCCGTGGTGCACGACGAAAAGACAAAACGACACCACACTCCTAAAAATATCAAAAATGAAAAAGAAACCAGTCAGGTACACATCTTACAGGATTTCTGGAGGGAGTTATATAAGGTACGAAAGTTGTATTTTTTTCTACTTGGTTTTAATGCCTCCCCTGGGTCTGGGTCTCGAAAATGGGCAGGCGTTTTTTTTTTGTACGTGCGCCCCTGTCCCTTGTATTATGTTGGCCTTACTATACTCCTCCAGCTTCCTTCCTTTCTTTGGTGCTTGTTCGTTCCGTTTCGTAGTCTGTTTTTTTTTGTGTCGTTTCCTGTGTTTTGTTTTGTGACATTTTCGTGTTGTTTCGTGTCGTTTCCCAAAATTGCAAAAAATGTTTTTTCGATTTTTTTTCTCCCCCACAGGTTTGTTTTTTTGTTTGTGTCATTGTTTCGTTTTCATACCAGAGGGTACGAGGTGTTTATGACTATCAAGAAAGCATAACATCACCTGCAGGCGTGAAGTCATTTACACTATTCACAGTAAGTAGTACGTGATTAATATTTCGTACAGATAGCTACTCGTACCTGGTATTCATACCTTTTTTTACGTAAATATTTCGTTCTTTCCGCGACCCCGAAATGGTCAGCAACTCTTTGGAGCCTGGCCTTCTCGCGATAGAGCACAGCAGACTCGTATTCGTATTGCAAGAATATTCGCAAGACACCCATGTGTTCAAATGAATATGTAGACCATTTTCCGTTTTTCTTTTTTCTCCCCCCGGCGGTAACACTCGTATTGTTTTTACGACATAGAAGCATGGTGCCGAACCACAAGATTAGTATCATACCAGGTGTTACGCAGCTTTCGAAGTTGAGTATCGATCACGCAATCGATCGAACTCACAGCTGACGTTTTTGTAACATTTTTTAGTAAAACCTTTTTTCAATGCAGAGAATATCCCACGCTACTTCCAAGCACAGCAGTGGTGGTCCCTCTTTAGCGCCGGTTGCCCGCTATATAGTCCCGGTGAAATCGTTTGGCACAGATGGAATTAACCATTAACCAGTTTGGCAGTGTGTTGAGTAGTGCCGGTTGCCGCTATAGTGCCGGTATTGTTGTAGGCTGGCGCACATCATACCGGCACTATAGAGGGACCATTACAGTACTACTGCTGTAGTATAATACGTCTGTCCCTGTAAGATTAGTGCAGCTTTCTATTCTATATACAGGAGGTTTGCTTCGGAATGAGCCACACTTTTTCTCTGTGCTCGAGGGTACACGAAAAACACAAAAATCGCCACCCCTCTATCGCACGATGTCCTAGACCTATAGATAGGGGGTGCAGTATTCTAAAACCAAGTGAAAAATCATGGTATTTATGTATTCCTTTCTTCAAATTGTATGTATATAATGCGTACATACAGGAACCCCACGTCGTCTTCTTTTTTCTTTTCTTTTTTTTAATCTAACCGTGTGATGTCGTTCATGTCTTCCCCTCTTTTCTCGCACGCCCTGACTGCTGAGTGTGCTGTTTGCGATACAGTAGTAGTGGTCCCTCTCTATACAGTGCCTGTGGAGTAGCTTGGCATCGATGGGATTAACCAGTGTGGTAGTGTGCGGAGTAGTGCCGGTTGCCGCTATAGGGCCGGTATTATTGTTGCCTGGCGAATACCGGCACTATACAGGGACCACTACTACTGGGCACCAGTATCGATCTTGTGGCGTTCCTCGCCAAAACTCGGCCGGAAAATCTGGTATTACACGTGACTGCACACCAAACTTCTGTACTTATAATACCAGCAATGACAGCGCGATACCGGAAAGAAACAGGAAAGCCGGCCAGGCTCGCGCGATCGATTTCTTCCAGTTTTAAAACATGGAGAGCGTCCTATGCTAGTATACAGGTACCTGGTACGCGACAGCAGTAGTTAGGAATCTTCCTCGTTTTTTTGCTACGTAAGGCTCGCGGCTTATTGTGACGTCAACGTAGAGCATAGGCTGTTGACGGCTGTTATATACCTGGTAGGGTTTAGAGTTCGTCTACCTCGATGAGCACAAATGTTTATTAATAGCTGTAAAGAAATAATTTAATTGAAAAAGCACGTCAGCCTGAAATTCTTAACTCCCGAATTATTATTACATGTACCATATCATACCAGGTATGATACTACTGTCTGTATAGCGTGAGAACAACGACTCCCGAATTTCGTATTTTCCTGCACCAGTCTGGACGGAAGATAAGGAAAGTTTTTATGACGGGGGGGCATAGTAAACACTACCAGGTAGTAAATAGGACCAAATATTGTTAGTAAAAATAGGTAAATATATAGTTTTTGTTTATACCATAGGTCCTATTTACTATGGTATCCCGTAATACTCGTAGCATATGAAGTGGGCACCTACAGTAAAGGTCCTTACATTTCGCCCTGATCATAGTGGTGTATATCTCAACCTATCATATCTATTAGTAGTGCCAGTTTTCTTTGTTCCGTGCTGCATTATTTGTACAGTAGTATCAATAATAGTGTGACTATATGAGAGTACAACAACTTCCGAGATTTCGGGAAAAGTTGCGTCAGAAGTTTTGTTCAGTTCGTTTTATTTCATACCTGGTAGAACATGTTCGTATACAGCCAGTACGTACACGAAGTAGCCATTTAGTTGTTTTGGCGCACCACACTGCAGTCAGTATAACATACATCAGCTCTATTAATAGTATTTATTGTACAGCGATAGTGCGCAGTACGATTTTTTCATCACGGTCTCACGATGTTTGAGTTTTGCGTGTTGTTTGGTACCCTGGTATACAACATGATTCGCAGTGTTTGTGACGTAAGACACAGTATTATCAGACATACTACGAGTTGGTAGCTTGATTTATGTATGTGTTAATCAAGGAACTGCGCAGATCTGTAACCGCGAAATCCGTATGCATTACAATAACGCCTCGGATATTCCGTTTTTTTATTGGTTTATCGTTTTCCAAGGGCGAGGCGTACCGGGGATGACATGCAATAATCCCCTTGTGTCCAGTAGGATTCCGAACTAATTTACTGATGTTTCCCTAAATGTGTGTACGGGTGCAGTGCCCCCCTCTATAGGGGGACAGCATGTATGACATGTATGACATGATACGGCACTCGTAAAAAAACACAATTTTGTTGTAGATAGCCTTCACGCCCCCCCCCCCCCCCCCCCCCCCCCC